>JAQPPZ010016880.1:1200000-1800000 GCA_028583015.1 Wollemia nobilis
AATTAGATGTTTGTGATAATATCTTAAGGTCTCTTCCAACAATGTTTAGTGAAAATATTTTAGCTATATAAGAATCAAAGGATGTTGATACTTTGACAAGAGATATGTTGCTTGGTATTATTACAACTTTTGAGATGAGAATAAAAGAACCTAATCCCCAAAAGGAAGTAGCCTTCAAAGCAATTAAGAAAACAAAGGGTAAGAAGTCAAAATCAAGAAATGAGTCATACAATGATGAAGAAGCTAATTATGGCAGAAGGAATAAGGATTTAAGAAGATCTAGAGATATAAAATCCATTAAATATTTCAATTGTGGAAAGTATGGTCACTTGTAGGCCCAAAATGGCCACATACTTAGTAAAATTTTGTAGAATTTTGCCTAAGTGATAGAGTCATCATTCCGCATACCTTGTAGTGCACTTTGAAGTGGATCCGCAATAGAAGATATGAACCTGCCCAACACTTAGTGAATTTTTTCATACTTGAAGCGATTCTGGGTGATTTCTTTCCGGCTTCGGAATAGTGGTGGGTCTCAAATCCGCAAAAGTCTATGAGGAAGGATGGCATCAGTGATAAAAAATATGGATTGGCATTTTTACGAGTGGCTAAGTATGGGAATACCTGATTTCGGGAAGTTCTTTTGTTTTTTGGCTTTGGATTGGTGCTACCCTCAAATTCACAAAAGTTTCAAGGAAATGGTGATGTCAGCAGTGAAGAAGTGCGGATTGGCGATTCGGAGGATGAATGGAGTGTTTCCTTTCTAGAATGATGACAAGGTGGGACAATAGAATGATGAAGGTGCGGATTCACGACAAGAGGTTATGTGACTAACCCCGAACCCAGAATGGTGACAAGGTAGAGTGTTTCATCCTGAAGGCTATCCAAAATGGAGAAGGAGTTACTTCACACTATGGCGGGCCCAGATTGGTGATTACATACCAGTGCACTTGTTCTTCCCAAAATAGAATCCACAAAAGCAATAAGGAAAGGATGATGTCATCAACATTCTAATGCGGATTGAAGAAGACTATGCGAAATATGGTGTATTCTGAGAAACAAAGAGCGGATTCGTTGTTCAACTTTCAAAGGTCCGGATTGGAGATTCCATAGCTTCTGATTCAGAAATATGATGTCACCAAAATTTTAAAGCGGAATGGTGTTGTATCCTCCTCACCATTTTTGATAAGCTTATGTCAGATTGAATCTGAACCATACGATGAGGAGAATCAACGGTGGAGGTTGTGTTGACAAATTTTAGATGTTTAAAGAATATTTCTCCATCAGGTTGGTAACAGTCAGTTGGGAGATGAAGCATCGAAGGTTTTTCTAGAAAATCGAACCAGAGGTGGTTACAGATCGATGATAGTGGATGACTCCCAAGAAGAATCGACGAAAGGGCATGATTCCCAATGGCCTGAACTCCAGTTTTGTTGAGTGACCAACAAGTTGCAGAGGCCCCGAGCTGCCATGGTGGACCATTTTTAGTGGATTTCCTGGAGGATGAACCAGTAAGCAGATGCCAGCTAGATCTCTCTGTTGCACTGTCAAAACAAGATCTTTGTAATGCTTCTTGATTATTTTAATTTTGCAAAACTATAAGTAGAGGTCGAGCCCTCATTTTTAAAGGGTCGGCTCTAGCGTGTTTTCCTGTGCTACTGTAAATATTCTTGAAAAGCTAATGGAAGGAGCATTACATTGATCTTCACCTCAAATATGTGTTCTCGTGCTTAATATCAGAGGTTCGGATTCTTTAGTTGTATTTATGTAAATGCTTGAATGGTTAGTTTGTGCCTAATTAATGGATTACTAGCTGCTAAAGTAATTGAAATATGCTTCTGAGTTTGTTCTATATTGTTAGGGAGTGCATTTCTATAAAATCTAGGTACTGGTGAATTTTGTTATTTGGATTATCACTATCTGGGTATTGAAATTGCTTGTTGCAATATTTCTCTGTTATGCATTAATGAATAAGTAACAATCTGATTTGAGATAATGTTGGTCTGAGTATGTATCTTTGGTATGGTTTTTGGGAGCTTCTTATGGTAGTGCAATGTTTTTAACCTATCCATCCACTATTATTCACATTTCTCTAACCCTAATATTCTCTTACCCTAAACTTCAAACCCTAAGTGAGCATAATTGTGTCAACAACCTGTTAAGTTGACAAGGAACCAACCTACTCTGGAGGTTGGATCGAAAACCCCTATTTTGGTCCATCCAATGTTGAGTGCTGAGTTGTAGCTATCGGGTGCAAGCCTGGATAGAAAATAGGAAGATAGACAGCAGCAGTATCGAGTGAAAACTTGGTGCAATTCAGTGCCCAATAATTTTTGGCATGCTCGATGGGACCAGTTCACAAGGAACACGAAACCCATCTAATGAGTATTGTTATCTCAACCTGAAGGAATCAAGATTTGGTGAATTGTCTTGACCTTATAAGCAGAGAAAAGAAAGTTCACCTAGTGACTCCCTGGTCATTAGACCCAGAAAAATGATTATCCCTGTAGACCAGTGTCCTTTCATGTATACCAGGTCTTTCAAAAGAAATAACCCTAATTCCTACTTTTACTGTGAGTTACCTTACAGAGGGGTTGTTGTTGCCAGAATTTTAGATCAATATTTCCTTGAGGAGGAACAACTTCTGGAAGAAAATCTAGTAGTTCCCCCAATAAGACCTACAACAGGAAGTATGGCACAAAATGTGGCTCCCAATCAGCCATTACAGAAGTACCCCGATTGGAACACAATCGGTCCCCTTAGATTAGCCCAAATGGATGTCATTCCCTAGGCTGTATCTAAGGCTATTCCCACTTATGATGGATCTAGGAAAATAGCTTATGAGCACTGTCAAGATATCTTGAATCTAGCAGCAATCCACAACATAAAAGAAGAAAATATTATTGTCAGAATTCTAGCCCTATCCTTCAGAGGAAAGATATTGCATTGGTTTAGAACTCTAGAAGATAATTCTATTACTTCATGGTGAGCATTGGCTGAGCCGTTCATAGAGGAATTTAATGAATCTGTTGATCCTTTTTCTCTACTTAATCAATTTACATCTATGCAGAAAACCTAGCAAGAAACTGTCTCGGACTTTAATTTGAGATTTAGCAGAACATGGAAAAGAATTCCCCCCACTGCCAGACCAACTACATGTTTGGCTTATATGTATTATATCTGAGCTCTTGGATCTGAGTTAGGGTTGTAGACACAACAATCAGGAGTAGAAACCTTCCCCTAGGTTTATAATGTAGTTGTTCATGCTAAAAATATCCTAATTAATGTAGGAAGGCTTCCCTCCAAAAATGTGCTGCCTTATAACTCAGAAACCACTAGTAGCCAAATTCAATCACACATGGACCCCCTTTCTCTATCATCTCCATCTCCAAAAATGAATGCCATTCCTCTACCAAAGCCTATATCCTTCTGCACCCCCTTTTCCTCCCCTACCTTCTCAACCATCTCAAGAGTTTTCTACTATCCTTGATATACAAAATACCTTAAAAATATGAGCAATAGAATGAATTCAATGGAAAAAAGAGATCAAGAAAGGTCACAATAGAGGAGATTCCCATATGTAAACAAATATCAGAGACCTAGTCCTAGTAATAGTACTGGGGTTAGGGTGAATGCAGCATATGAGGAGCCAAAATGCTCTTCAGATACTACTCTTGCAAATATTTGGTGCTTAGTATGCAATGACCCCCATGACTCACAGTCTTGTGTGATGTATCAACACCATGTTCAACAAGCTATGGATCAAGATGAGAGGAATCAAAAGGGAAGAGTCAATATGTTATGGCATCCGGATCAAATCATGGCTAGAAAAGAGCTGGATGAAGAAAGTCCAATTGTTGTTATGACAAGGTCTGGAAAGAAATCTTTGCAAGTGGATCCACAAAAAATGGGGCATTTCCAAGTCCCTTCTCAGAAGAAAGTTGACTCCCCTCTTCAAGGTAGTGACACTTTCCCTATTCCCCAAGCTAAGGGAAAAGAGAAGATAGATACTCTTCCAAAGAGACCAGAATGGGAAATAGAGGGAGACCGAATGAGATCTAAAGGTGAAGATCAAGAAAGGCTTAGGTTCCCCTCTATTACTAAAATACAAAGGTTAGAGGCCACCCAAAAATATAAAAGAAGATATGGTGAGCCAGAAAGAGGGCTGGAAAAACTCTCTTTGACTAAATATGAATACAACATTGTTGAAGAAATGAAGAGAATCCCCTCAAAAGCTAGCCTGTATGACACTCTGTTCATTCCTGGTCAGATTGACTTGCTTAAAGCCTCCCTCAGCAAAAACCCATAGAATAGGTTGGCCACCACAATCCTTAGTATGCCATCAGAAAAGAAAGAAATGACACCTACTGTGCTAAATAATAAGCCTCCTCCTTTCTATATATCCCTAAGAATGGAAGGTTGGGTAGTCCAAAATTGTATGATTGACTCAAGAGCATCAACTACAATAATGCCTAAAGCAGTCTGTGAAGAGATGGGTATGGAGTATACCCGATCTTGTCCTGGAGTGTTACAACTAGATGGGACACCTGTCAAGATAGTTGGAGTTATTAAAGATGTACTTGATGAGGTTGCACAGAGCCCCTGAGGTGACAATGGTGCAAGAAATAGTGGTGGTGGACTTAGAACCCTATTTTGGGTTATGCCTCTCAAGAGAGTTTACATGCAAAGCTAGGAGGATGTATGTACATGGACTATTCTAGCATGATAATCCCTTTCAAAGGAAAAAGGATAAGGATAACACCTGAGAAACCAGTAGCTTATCATATTGAGAATATTGAAGAAGATATGTGCAATCTTAATCCTTTGGAGGAATTTGAGCTAGTAGAAAACATCGAGGAGCTAGACATTGAAGATGAATTACCTTTCAGAGAGGATTATAGTCAGTTTGGGACTGGTATGGGTACATATAGCATCACAACTGAATCAGAAAATAAAATCCCTACTATATCTAACCAATCCCTAAGAGAGAAAGAAACATGGGTTATGCACTTTGATAGTGTTATAAAGCAAAAATGGTATAGGGTGTGTTTTTTCCAAAACAAAAGAAGGGATAAAAAAATATTTTGCTTAAAAACACATTGTCATAAACAAAAAAAATATAGAATATAACCCCTATCTCTTGGATTGATAAAAAAAGAGAGAATGGGCATCAAGATTCTAAAAATATATGGTGTATGGTTATATTAATCATTCAAGAAGGAAGGAATAGGTTAGAAATAAACACCATTATAATAAAAAAACTGAAAATAGGGTATGGGACCTGATGGAATCATTTGAATTCCTAAAATTAAAGATTAGAAGAAAAAAAAAAAAAAACAGTGAATGCATTAGAAAAAGAAGAGCAGCAACTTCAACCCTTCTGTAGACTTTGGAACCAAGAAGACCAAGGGAATTAAAATGATTTTCAGGCCTGTAGTACCAGACAAGCAGATTTTTTGGTAGGTTTTTGAAAGTGATGAACAAATTCTTGAATTTTTGGTAAGGGAAGCATGTCTCTCAATGGTCCAAGAGGAGAACTTGGAAGAAATGGATCAGCAAGACATTATCCAACTAAGAAACAATCATATCCCAAGAGGGTTGGTCACCCTTGAAATTTTGTTTGATAATGAGGACAGAAAGAAGGTCAAAGCCATGAAGGTCAGTGAAAGGATCTATAAAGAAGTAGAGGTCAAAATAGAAAAGAAGCTTAATGTTGGAATCCAATGTTCACCTGAGGAAGCAGAAGATATTAAAGCTTTATGCTTGAAGTACCAAGACATTGTGGCTTGGTCATATGAGGACCTCAAGGTGTATGACAAAAGGATTATCCAACATACTATTGAGTTAGAACCTGATGCAAAACCATTTCGGTAGAAATAGAGGCCTGTCAATCCAAGGATAGAGGCCATTATGAGAGAAGAACTTTTAAAGTTGTTAAAGGCTAAGATAATATATCCAATAAAACATTCCACTTGGGTAGCCAATTTGGTACCCATAAGAAAGAAGAATGGGGATATACGCTTATGTGTGGATTTTAGAAATCTGAATCAAGCATCCCTCAAAGATCACTACCCCCTCCCACAGATTGATCAGATATTATAGGTAGTGGTAGGAGCAGAGAGATTCTCACTACTGGATGGTTACTCTGGATACAACCAAATTTGGGTAAAATATGAGGATCAGTACAAAACAACATTCACCACAAAATGGGGTACATTTGCCTACCAGAGAATGCCTTTTGGGCTGTCCAATGCAGGAGCTACATTTCAGAGAGCCATGGATTATGCCTTTGGGACACTGATCAACAAAGTTATTTTGATTTACCTAGATGACATGATGATGTTTTCCCATGATAAAAAGGATCATCTGTCCCATTTAGAACAAGTTTTTCAAAAGTGCAGAGAATTCGACATTTCACTCAATCCTAAGAAGTCATTCTTTGCAGTTCATGAGGGAAAATTACTAGGTCATGTGGTTTCAAAATAAGGTATGGCCATAGAGCCAGACAGGGTTAGAGCAATTCTTGCTCTTCCCTTGCCTACGAATAAGAAGACCTTGCAGTATTTCCTAGGCCAAATCAACTTTGTCAAGAAATTCATTTCTGATTTTGCATAGAAAGTGAGGCCTATATCTGAACTACTCAAGAAGAAAGTTGAGTTCAAGTGGACTGAGGCTAGGAAACAAGCTTTCAAGATCATCAAGCAGTCCATTGCAATAGCTCCAATATTGGTAAACCTAGATTTTAGTAAAGATTTTATTCTTTATGCATATGGAGATGAAGAGAGTTATGCCTTAGTACTTACTCAGAAATATGATCAAGGGGATGAACACCCTATGTTATTTTGGAGCCAAACATTGCATGATTATCAGGTCAAATATAACTTCATTGAAAGACAAGTGTTTGTTATGATGAAGTCACTAAAGAAGTTTAGGTAGTATCTGGTGCAGAGCAAAACCCTGGTGTATGTGGTTCATCCAGATGTAAGGAGTTTTATCTTGTAGGGTGATCTAGGAGATAAAAGAGTTGGTTGGATTACCAAGATCCAAGAATACAATGTAGAGATACATCCCACCAAGATGGTAAGAGGTAGATCTTTGTGCCAAGGATTGATAGAAGCTTCAACATTGGCCGAAGTGACAGCTTGTCAGGCAACATAAGAAGATCAAGTAGAAATAGTATACATCGCAGATTCTGATTGGATTGACCAGATGATTAGGTATTTCCAAACTGGAGTATGCCCACCTAATATGAATGCATCTCAAAGAAGGAGATACAAACTTCATGCTTTAAAATATGTACTACTACCTGAAGGGTTGTTCAAAAGAAACTTGGATGGAATTCTCCTAAAATGTTTGAAATATGACCAACAAAAAAGAGTCATGGAAGAATTTCATGGAGGATCAGTTGGTGGACATAGCTCAGGTAGGGTTACAACTTCAAATATTATAATAGTAGGCTATTATTGGCCCACTATATTCATTGATGCTTTTAAAATTACCCGGGCTTGTGACAAATGTCAGAGGTATGTTGGAAGAACAAGAAATGCTTCATCTCCCCTGAGGCCTATATAGGTTGAGGAGCCTTTTCAACAATGGGGGCTAGATTTCATAGGGGTTATTAACCCTAATTCTTTAGCAGAGCATAATTTTATCTTGAATGCTATAGATTATCTTACCATATGGGTAGAAGCCATTCCCACTAAGAAGGTAGACCAGGAGGTTGTCATCAATTTTATGGAAAATTTGATTTCTAGGTTTGGAGTCCTAGAAGCCTTGGTGAGTGACAATGGCCCTGCTTTCATAGGAGCCAAGTACATTGAGTTTACCAGAAAGTATGGCATCACTCTTAAAAATACTTCAAATTATTATCCACAAGGTAATGGACTTGCAGAATCTACCAATAAGAACCTGTTAAGGATTTTGAGGAAATCTCTTGAAGGTAATAAAAGAAGTTGGCACCTATTGCTGGACCAAGCTCTGTGGGTAGACATGATTACTATTAAAAATTCCATTAAGACTTCTCCTTATGCACTGGTATATGGCAAAGAGGTAGTGTTGCCAATTCATTTAGATATTCCAACACTTAAGCTTGTCAGTACAGAAGAAGAATCAGAGGGAGATCCTATGAAAACTAGGTTAACACACTTGTTGTAGTTGGAAGAGAGTAGAGCTCAGGCATATGATAGTTTTCAAAAGCATTCATCAGACATTAAAGCATGGTTTGATAAGAAAGCCAGGTTCAAAAAATTCCAAGTTGGGGATTCAGTTCTCAGATGGAATGTTGATAGAGCAAAGCCAGGAAAGCATGAAAAGTTTGATTCTTTTTGGGATGGTCCTTTCAAAATAGTGGAAGCTAAGGAGTCTAATGTATTCCAGTTGGAAGGTCTAGATGGAAACATACAACCCATTCCGGTAAATGGTTTTCACCTCAAGCTCTACTATGTGTAAGGAGTAAGCTCATTGTAACATATGTATATACATTGTATAATTATTTCCCCTCCTTTCTACACTTTGTATTTTGAATTCTTTTCTGCACTTTGTAATTGATTTTCTTCCAAAAAAAATTGCAAAAAATGACTAAGTATTGGCCAAGTGCATAGTAATGTTCCATTCCGCACACAGTGTTGTGTAATATTTTTGGAATGGTGTTCCCCTCTCGAATCCGCATCAAAGTATTCTGGATTTCCGCAGAGTGGTGTACCGGTTTCTATTCCGCATAAAGAAGGACAAAGGTGGTGCCAATCCGGAAACCTCTCAAAGCTAAAGATAGCCAGAGTGGAATCAAGGCAGCTTTTTGAGCATAAAATATTTAAGTACCAAGCGGACTCGAAAGGCTCTTAAGCCACCGGAATGGAATCAAGTCGGAGCCAAGTAGCAAGTTCAAATTTGACACGTGGAGGCTAGAGAATGTTCTCGCATTCAATTCTAATGAACTCACACCAGGATTAAAGAGTAGCCAAAGGGATGTGATGAGCTGGCAATGCAATTTGAAAATTTGACCAATAAAAAGATAGGATGCCACCTTCGAGCCACCAAAGTAAATGATGGAAAGGATTGTGAAGTGTGCTAGCAGAGATATCATGTAACAGCTACATTAATGGTGGAAGATACACATGCTCCAGAAGATAAAAGTGATGAAGGCATACGTGAGGCTCATTTGGAAACCATGAAGCAGTTAGGAGGTGGAGCAATATTCTAAAAAAAATTTTCCTGCTAATTACAGTGAACAAGGTCATACTGCTACCAAGATGGCTCCTAAGAAATCACCCACCGAGACCATAGAGGATGTTCTGGAATTTGAAACTCTGGATAAAAAGGTGGTGGCGCCATACCTCGACAAAGCCGAAGTTGTGGTGGACACAAAAATGACCATCACAGAGAGGATGAGGCTGAGAAGGAGCATGAATGATAGATATAAGAAGAGGGCTGCTTTGTCAGTAGAAGGTAGATGCTCCATCCTTTCTTATCTCTCTTTTTATATTTGTGATTTCGTTCATCCCTGCCCTGAGTTGGTAGCTGCGATAGTCAAATTTTATGACCCATTAGCTAAGGCAGTAAAGACCCATGAGGGCAAAACCCTTTTTAGTATCACTACTTCTTTCTACCATAAACTCTTTTCCCTAGGGGATGACCCACTAGTAATGCCGAAACCATTTAGGGTCATTGAACAAAATGGTTTTTACACCACAGAGAAATGAGCTAATGACGGTGAGTCATTCAAAAATTGGGTTTATAAGCAGCTTAATACCAAACCCCAGGAAAAATTGCCTGAAGTCCCCATCTCCATTAACAAATTTACAAACCCCATCCTGTTATCTATGTTGGCTTGCATGGAGGGTTTGGACTCTGACATAATGGTTCATGGCTGGAAAATCGCCACTGCATACTGTATCTCTAATGAAAGAATGTATGAAAAGGATGCGGGAAAGAAAGGGACAAGAGTGATTTATTTTGACTGGCCAGATTTTCTCGCCCAAAGAATACATGAGCAGCTAGTAAGCATGAAGAGGGGCACTGATGCTCCTAGTTTTAGGCATTGCTCAAATCTGGTATGGATGTTCTATGCTATTGTTAAAGATAACATGCCATGGATTTCGGTCAAGGATAAGACCAATAATGGAGAACCCTTGCCAGTGTATTATTGGACAAGTCACTTAAGAAGTAGTGAGTCTTACTATAGATTCAATTTGGAATTTCTTGGACCAACCCTCAAAATAATGTATGATAAGTTCCCTAGATTGCCACCCTTGGCCAAGGAGATTATGAGGACTAAGGGTGCAGAAGAAGGAGACTGGTATTTTTTAACTGAAGGCACAATCATCAGACTGTATGGTTTCATGGGTAAACCTTTCCTTTTGCCCCACTTTGTCACAGAGAGACTTTTTGCCTTGGAATATCTGAGGTAGGCAGAGTACATTGATGTGAACTATGGTTCGAGGAGGAAAAGGAAGTCTTTGCTTACTCACTACACTTTGGGGGATATCACCATCACCAAGAAGGGGCAGAGTCTATAGATTGACCAATACCTTGATAGGTTAGGTCTGTTTTATATTCCCCAAATATGGAGTTATGACCCTGATGACATTTTCACTACAAGAAACAAAACCCTAAATGGAGATAAGGCCTACAAGTTTGAGAAAAGGCCCAGGGCACATTTTGAACAAGGGAGAAATAATGATGAGACTACTCTTTTGGAGTGGAACATCGCAAATATGGATCAGTTACCTCCGTGGTTGGATTTTTATGAGCAGATTGAGGATTTTGATCCAGATCATAAGCCCAATCATCAGATTACAGAGGATATGATTAGTAAGATTAAAGCAGAATCTGCAAAGAAAAAGGATCCTCCTTCCAAGACCAAGTCTACAAAGAAAAAGGAACCTCTACCTGAGGAAGAAGTTGTAGAGGGAGGAGAAGAAGAGGAGGATAAAGGGCCATGGGATGAAGCAAAGATCATGGATTGGTGGCGTATGAGAGTTGAAATTGGAAAGCCAAAATCTAAATTTGGAATGAATATTGATAAGGAGTTTTCAAGAAGATATAATGAGAATATCGATACTTGGAGACTGAAGGATGTCAGACATATAGTATTGATGGTTGAAAAACCCCAAAGTGGTTCTGAATCCCTCCCACCTCCTACAGATCAAAAAGCTCCTTTGATAGTAGCTGAGGTGCTGAAAACCTTTAATCCTACCTCTGAGTAGGTAGAGAAATTTCCTAAGGGGGCTAGGTTGATGAGCAAGATGCAGTATTCTAAGGAAAAGGTTGTGAATACCCCTATCATTGAAACAATATCCAGGCCTAGACATTTAGCTTTGGGGGGACAACCTCCGGACACAGATATTTATTGGAGGAAAAAGGATGAAATTTTTAGGTTCAGACCGCTTTCTTTTGCTCCTGCAACATCTATTGAGATATGTTCCATTGTTGAGCAATCACTACTTTCTAGAGTAGTGCAAGAAGATGTATTAGAAGAAGATTTTGAAGATGAGATGGCTGCTTTCCAACTAGTTCGTAGGAGGACTAAGAGAGCCCCAGAAAGAGAGGACAGAGAAATTTTGAAGAAACAAAAAATGGACATGGAGGAAATTGCTGAAGAGGTAGCTAATTTTGCCATAGAAGGGTTGATTGATCAAGAGCAACAACTAGAAATAGAAGCAGAACAAGAACACCCTACATCTATAGGTGAAGGTATGGTTTCTAATCCCTCTTCTCCTCTTCATCTCCATGAATCCCCAAAGGAACCTCCCTCCCTTTCTAATCAAGAAAATATGGCAAATGTACCTCCTACCTCTCATAGTCCACCCCATGTTTCATCAATAACTATGGAGGTACAGGTCAGTTCTATTTTGTCACAACCACCTCAAACCCCACCTTCCACTTCTGAGGTTTCCACTTCAACATCTACCATCGCTCCACCTCCATATTTTTCATCACCACCATCAATGGGACACTGCGTTCCAAGTACATCCACCCATTCCAATGTCAGTCATGTATCTATCTCTTTGAGTTTACCTGTATCTACAACAATGGTAGTTACAGAGTCCACTATTGTAATAGAGGCTATTGTAGCTATATCTTCACCCCCACCAACAACAAGTCAGTCTACCCTATTGTTTTTAATGTCATCATCTCCCCTAGCTGCTAGTTTTTCAAAACCTATTACTATACCAAAGGAGCAGGCAGCCACTCAGAGCATAAATGATTACTGGGCCAAAAAGCTTGCCAAGCCTTCCAACAGGATGACTGTGTCAAGAAAAAGTATGTATGTTGACCCTATTACTAGGCAGAGGGTATCAAGATCTATGATTCCATTGGTAAGTAAACCTAAGAATGAAATGACTATTCAATATTATTGAGCGGAGGAGGTCACAGAAGATATTGACAAGCTCCCTACTGAAGACGAGCTGGTGATAGCCAAGGCCCACTTAGATACCTTCTATGTGAAAAATGATATAGCCAAAGAGAAGGTGGATAAGCTGAAAAAACAAGTTGAAAAGCTTAAAAAGAGCCTCAATGATCAAAAAGAGATAGAAAAAGCTCTGAGGAAAGAGGTTAAGGGTTGGCAGGAAAAGTTTCAAAAGGCCAATAAGTTGAAGGACCAATTAGAAGAACAAAAGAAGCTGAATGAAGATCAGGCAAAAGAAATTCAGAACTTAAAGCATCAACTTCAGATAGAGAAGGCTAAATCCTCAGGATTTTCTAAGGATGATTTGAAAAATATTAAGAAGGAGTTGCTTTCTGAGGTTCAAGGAAAGTGTTCAGGACTTCAACTTATGATTGATTATCTTGAAGATGTCAGTCGATTACTCTCCACCATTCAGAAGGATTTGGATCAAATCACTGGAGAGTTGTAGCCTATGGTAATTCTAGTAGAACAGATGTACAGGTTGGTTGATAGCAGACTCAGTAATGCTGCTAAACCAATTCCCAATAAAGAATGGAATCTGGCGGAGTTGCTACCAAAATAGTGGTTAAAAAGCATAGGGTAGTTCAAAGGGCTTGGCTATTGGTTGACAGGATGGACAGGGGGATTAAAGATATTATTGAAATAAATGAGGAAATGATTCAGGTTGGTTTTAAAGGACTCTGGAAGGAGGATCACAACTTGTTATCTATGGAAGAGGTCTAGCAAATCATCAATGAGAATTTACAAGATGAAGCTGGAATTGATTCATTGGAAGAGCCACTATCCCAAGAACAAGTTGCCAAACTGATTATGGATTGTACTCGGTTGAGAGATCTCATGGAAGATATGGTGACTAGAGGGAATGCTTCTAACTATGAGGATGTTGGAGAACTACAATATGTTTATAAGCAGCTTAAAGAAACATCAAATCCCTCAGAAGAAGCTTGGAAACAGGCTCTACAGTCCCTAGAATCAATGATCCAGTTGTTTGGAGATACCTCTGGTGAGGGTAATCAGAAAGTGCCTGCTCTAGAAGGAGGAGAAGAAGAAGAAGTAGATGAAGAGGTTGTGGAAGAAGGAGAACAAGATGGAATAGTTACAGGCCTAGAAGGGGCTCACACTTAAGTCATTTTTGTTTGTACATATACATAAGTTTTGTATTTCTATTTTTACTCTGACAATTTGTCAGAAATAAGCAATAAAGGCATGAAGCCCATAGAGCAACAATTTTTGTGTGAAGGTATTCTTTGAAATAAGGCTTTATAAAGGGGGTAGAGTTGTGTACATTTTTGAAGATAGTAGCAATAATCGGTATTTGTGGATCAATGCTATGTATTTTTGGCATCACTTCGATATGAATCTCTACTCTCTCAGCAAATTGATAAAACTTTCAGAGAGTAGTGTTTGTATGGAAGTTATTCTATAAAGTATATATTTAGAGAAGTATATTTGACTCCTAAGGCCCAATGGATAAGACTCTAAGTTTGATTGGCTTTGCAAGCAAATCCACCTAGGAGGCACCAAAATGTAGGCCCAAAATGGCCACATACTTAGTAAAATTTTGTAGAATTTTGCCTAAGTGATAGAGTCATCATTCCACATACCTTGCAGTGCACTTTGAAGCGGATCCACAATAGAAGATATGAACCTACCCAACACTTAGTGAATTTTTTCATACTTGAAGCGATTTTGGGAGATTTATTTTTAGCTCCAGAATAGTGGTGGGTCTCAAATATACAAAAGTCTATGAGGAAGGATAGCATCAACGATAAAAATATGGATTGGTATTTTTGCGAGCGGCTAAGTATAGGAATACTCTATTCCAGGAAGTTATTTTTTTTTGGCTCTAAATTAGTACTACCCTCAAATCCACAAAAGTTTTAAGGAAATGGTGACATCATAAGTGAAGAAGTATGGATTGGTGATTCAAAGGATGAATGGAGTGTTTCCTTTCTGGAATGATGACAAGGTGGGACAATAGAATGATGAAGGTGTGGATTCATGATAAGAAGTTATGTGACTAACCCTAGACTCGAAATGGTGACAAGGTAGAGTGTTTCATCCTGAAGGCTATCCAAAATGGAGGAGTTACTTCACACTATGGCGGGCCTGAATTGGTGATTACATACCAATGCACTTGTTCTATCTAGAATAGAATCCAAAAAGCAATAAGGAAAGGATGACATCATCAACATTCTAATGCGGATTGAAGAAGACTATGCGAAATATGGTGTATTCTGAGAAACAAAGAGCAGATTCGTTGTTCAAATTTCAAAGGTCCGGATTGGAGATTTCATAGCTTCTGATTGAGAAAGATGATGTCACCAAAATTTTAAAGTGGAATGGCATTGTATCCTCCTCGCCATTTTTGATAAGCTTATGTCAGATTGAATCTGAACCATACGATGAGGAGAATCAATGGTGGAGGTTGTATTGACAAATTTTAGATGTTTAAAGAACATTTCTCCATCAAGTTGGTAATAATCAGTTGGGAGATGAAGCGTCGAAGGTTTTTCTAGAAAATCAAACCAGAGGTGGTTATAGATCGACGATAGTGGATGACTCCCAAGAAGAATCGATGAAAGGGCATGATTCCCAATGGCCTGAACTCCAGTTTTGTCGAGTGACCAGCAAGTTGTAGAGGCCCCGAGCTGCCATGGTGGACCATTTCCAGAAGATTTCCCAAAGGATGAACCAAGAAGATGCCAACTAGATCTCTCTGTTGCACTATCAAAACAAGATCTTTGTAATGCTTCTTGATTATTTTAATTTTGCAAAACTATAAGTAGAGGTCGAGCCCTCATTTTTAAAGGGTCGGCTCTAGCGTGTTTTCCTGTGCTACTATAAATATTCCTGAAAAGCTAATGGAAGGAGCATTACATTGATCTTCACCTCAAATATGTGTTCTCATGCTTAATATCAGAGGTTCAGATTCTTTAGTTGTATTTATGTAAATGCTTGAATGGTTAGTTTGTGCCTAATTAATGGATTACTAGTTGTTAAAGTAATTGAAATATGCTTTTGAGTTTGTTCTATATTGTTAGGGAGTGCATTTCTATAAAATCTAGGTATTGGTGAATTCTGTTATTTGGATTATCACTATCTGGGTATTGAAATTGCTTGCTGCAATATTTCTTTGTTGTGCATTAATGAATAAGTAACAATCTGATTTGAGATAATGTTGGTCTGAGTATGTATCTTTGGTATGGTTTTTGGGAGCTTCTTATGGTAGTGCAATGTTGTTAACCTATCCATCCACTATTATTCACATTTCTCTAACCCTAATATTCTCTTACCCTAAACTTCAAACCCTAAGTGAGCATAATTGTGTCAACAACCTATTAAGTTGACAAGGAACCAGCCTACTCTGGAGGTTGGATCAGAAACCCCTATTTTGGTCCATCCAATGTTGAGTGCTGAGTTGTAGCTATCGGGTGCAAGCCTGGACAAAAAATAGGAAGATAGACAACCATAGTATCGAGTGAAAACTTGGTGCAATTCAGTGCCCAACAGTCACTATGCAACTAATTGTCAAGATGCAAAGAATAACAATGATGAAGAAAAATAGGATCAAAGAAATAGGGAATCAAAAAAGATACTGAAACCAAAAGAAAAGCAAGGATGGATAAATTAGAAAAGAAAATAAGTTCTTTCAAAGGCAAAAGAGGAGCTACTATGTAGATAAGGAAAGTAAGTACTCAAGTGAAAGTGATGCTAGTTTTTCAGATAATGATAGAGATGAAGTCCTATTTATAATTGAAGAAAAATAATTCCATAAAAGGGCACCAATAATTCTCAAGTGTTTTATATGTGGTAACTTTGGACATCTTGAATATAGTTTTACAAGGAACGGTTATAGTTTCATTGATTATGAATATGAGGATGTACTTGAAGAACCAAATCAAGATCTTCTAATGGCTCTAGAGAAAGAATCAAGTGATCCTATAGAAGACAAGTCAAAAGAAATTAAATATGTGGACAAAGGCAAAAAAATAGAGGAAGAATTAGATAAAGAAGGATATGATCTCAAGGGAGAACTTATTTATTCTCTTGAAATAGTAAAGAAGGTAAGAAATCAAAACTCTAAATTAGAATCTTAGTTTCAAGAATGTGATGAAGAGATAATAATGCTTATAGAGGATCTAGACACATCAAAGGCTAAGACAAAGAAGTTCAAGGATAAGCTAGAAGCAAAAGTCTTAGAATGTGAAAAGCTAGAAAAATAAGTAGCTTCATTAAGGTTGGAATTTAAAAACTCCAAATTTAAGCTACAAGGGTTCAAAAACATCTCAAAGAACTTAGATAAGTTCATCAAGTTACAAAAGTCTACATCAAGAAAGATAGGTCTTGTATTTGAACAAGAATAAAAGAAATGGGAAGGAAAGTCAACCTCAAGTTTTGAAGGAGAAGACACTTCAAAAGAAGAAACTTCATAAGAAGACAATATAAGATAAAGTGAGGCATCTGAGGATGAGTTGGATAATAGAAATTTGAACAAAGATAGGAACAATGCATCAAAAAGAAATAGATGGAATAACAATCTGAATAGGTCAAGAGAGACTAAGAGACCAATGAGGTCAAGACAAGGAAAATTCAATGAAAGATATTTTTCATATCATAGGTTTGGGCACATGGCTTCACAATGCAGGACACATTAAAGATATGAATATGGGAACATACAACTTTTCCATGGGTATTGCTACTCATGTAATTAGTTTGGTCATAAAGCAATGAATTGTAGGGTTCAGGATATAAGAGGATTTGGCTTCACTAGGAGAAATCTGAAGACACTTTCACCTCCAAGAACTAACAACATTAAGTGTTATAAGTGCAATAATGATGGACACACAACAAAGTGGTGTAGATCAGACATTCCAAAATCAAGTATTAATAGGAACAAGAGGAATAAGAACATGAATATGAACAAGAACAGGAAAAGGAACAAGAACAAGAAAATGGACATTGATAGGAATATGGATATGGAAAGGAATAGTCAAAGGAATCAAAAGGATAAGATAAGAAGAAAATAAGACAAAGGTAAAGACCAATGCTTTTTGGGAGAACAAATAATCCCACCCTAGAATTAACCACCTCAAGAGGAGGTGGGGGAGGGGCTAAGCTAAGAGACTCATTCTTAGCCCTAAGCCCCAAAGATGACCCTTTGCCATTGACGTCAAAGGAGGAGAGATTTGAGCAAGGAGGAGAGTTTTGGTATTTGAAAAGAGCATTGAGCTAGGTGGAGCAATGCCCCAAGGGGAGTAGAACAAAGAAAAGGTTAATTTTCTGGTAAAAATAATTTGGATTGCCATAAATGACAAAGGGGGATATTGTTAGACATTTTGAGTCAAAGTTGTCATTGATGTCAAGGAATGAAGTTGTCATTAATTTCAAGGAATAAGATATTGTTGATATAAAAAGGTCAAGAGGAACAATGCAAAGGATAAAGGGAAAAGAGCTTCATAATATTTTTAATATTATGTGGAAGCATAAGTTAAGAGGGTTTTCATTAAAACCATGGTTGAGCAAAAATAAAAGGTTTTTCATAAAAATCCAAGGAAGCCCAAGGAGGTTTTAATATTTATTTTATAAAATATTTAAATTCAAATTGAATTTAAATTTTATAAATAAATATTATTTATACAAAGTGGTAAAATCAAAGAAGGATTTGATAAAGCCAAAAGGATTTAAAATTTAATTTATAAAATTTAAATTCTAAATAATTTAAATAATTTATAAATTAATTATTCAAATTTCGAAGGTGCCGACGTTCAAAATTAAAGGAGGAAATTAGTATATATACTATATGCCTTAGTGGTATTTATATTATCCTTCGTTCGAAATAATAAAGTGTGTAATTTTTGTTGTGAGAATTCATGTGAGGAAGAAGACAAACACCTTGTCTTAAGCACCAGTGAAAGGGTTAAGATTGTTGTGGGCTAAACCATCATATCCATCAAGATGGCGTGTCCTAGTGGAAAGTGGACAAAAAACTAAGGTGTTTGTGGGTGGAGTGATCCGTGATCTATTTATGATAGCAACGTTTGGGGTGTGTGTTTTGAAGTGTCAAGGAAACGACGCATGATTTTCTATTTTGGTGCATGCAGAGAGGAATATAGAGCACGTTGTGCTCTTGCTCTCCAAATGAGCACCTAAATCGTGTGACGGTTGGAGCCGCAGCTAGGGCGATGGTAGAGGCGATTTCGTGAGTTTGATTCCCACCAAGGCAAAGGTAATAAAATTTTTAATATGTGTTGTGATGCCTAATGTTTTGACATAAGGTCCTAGGGAGTTAGAATGGTAAGTTAAAAATATTTTTAATTAATAATTATTTTTTGTTAATTGGAGGAATAAGGAGTTGCTTTTATTTTTAAATAAAGTATTTTTGACATGTTGGTTTATTGAAGATTTATAGTGTTGAGAGGACTTCTTGCCATTGATTTATTTTGAAAAGGAGATTGTATTGACATTATTTATGGTATTAAATATTATTTTAATTGGGAGATTATAAGGTGTCTTTGATCAATCATTTTTGTATATGTTGATGGATGCTTTATTTAATATGGAGTGATAATATGTATGTGTTCTTTGATATTTTCATTGTATATTTGAGATAGTTTATCATCCTCTAACACATTTGATCTTGGCAAAAAAGTATATGTGGTTGTGGTAGATATTTGAGGTTCCCTCATCATCAAGAAAAAGGTATGAGCATATTATTCCATAGTTGAGTTGATTGGTTGGTTTTCTAGAAAATAAGTTTGGAGTGAAAAGGACTTGATTAGGGTTTCCTTATTGAATGTGTTGAGTTAATGCTTCAAGGATTTTTGGAATAAAGAGTTGTAGTTAAAACTTTGTCTGATAAGCATTATTGTTGAAGCCATTGGTTTTGTGAAGAACTTGAACTAGGGTTTGAAAATAACATGAGTATCATTATTATGTTAGAGTGTTTGATGAGCATTGATGGAAATATTTTGAGTAAAGGATCATATGCTTGGACTAAGGTTTGTAAGGAAGGATTGTTTCATTGAGTGATTGGTTGAGCCTAGCCAAGTGAATGTGTGAAGTTATTGTTCAAGTTCCATAAAAAAAACTATTTTATATTATGAATTGATTTGAGGAAGTTATTGAGTATTGAGTTGAAGAATATTGAGTCTCTAAAAATTCTTTGTATAAGAGTGACTGAAAGTGATTAAGTATTGAGTTGAAGCATATTGAGTCTCTAAAAATTCTTTGTATGTTTCTAAAAGAGTGATTGAAAGTGATTGAGCATTGCGATGAGTATAGAGCATATTGAGTCTCTAACAATTCTCTTTATGCTTCTATGAGATTGAATAAGTTATAATGTGGAATTTTTGAGCATATTTGAGGTAAGTCTTTGAGAATACTTGTGAACAGATTTGGGTAAGCTTTTGTGAAAGCTTACAATACAGATTGAGAGCAGATTTAGATAAGTTATTGTGATAACTTATTGAGTAGATTGAACAAGTTCTAGAGAGTACTTGAGGACAGATTGGTGTGAGCTATTGTGGAAGCTTACAAAACATATTTGATATAAGTATTTTAGAAGACTTGAGAGCATAGTTGATTGATTTATTTGTTCAAATATTGAGTTAAGGTTTGGGACATATCCAACAAAGTTGATTTGAGATTGAGTCAAGCTTTTAGTTAAGGCTTGAGGATAAATATTGAGGATATATTTGTGCTAGACCGAAGGACTGTGTTTAGTGTAGATTCAAGGTGTATAAACTAAAATATCGTTAATCCGATTAAGCATCCACATACAATGATCAAATTGACACCATATGGACCCTTGGGAAGCCCTTAGAAGTCTCACAGTGGTTCTAGCCACTCCATAAGAGGTTTTGGAGGCATATGGCCCAATTTTGGGAGGTTTTGACCCAAAATTCATCATCGTCCCACCCTGGGATGGTGGAATATTCCCATTGTCCCACCCTGGGATGGTGGTGAGCCATCGTCCCATGGTGGGATGGTGAGCAAGTTTGACCCTAAAAAAGTCAAATATAGGACAAATGGCACCCACTAACTACCATTTACCCCAAAAATTGAGGCATGCAGTTCAGAGGGGACTGAATCCTTATGAATTGCTTCATAATGGAGGCTATAAGGGGAGATTATCTTCCCCATCCAATGCATACCTCATTTTTGACAAATGATGCCTCCTGCCATGCATACCTTTTTGTACATAAGCCCCTTTGGGCTATAAAATAGATTAAATATCCACACAAAAACATAGAGAGGAGTTTTAGGATATGAAACAGAGTGTTGCTAAGATTTCCCCTCACTTTATTGTACTCTCTTGCCCTTGAAATCTCTTCTTAGCGATGAAGGTTACCGGGTGACTTCAAGAGGGTCTTTTGGGCATAACTTTACCATTCGGGTGAATTTATTCACAAAATTCAATGAAAATACCCATTATAGTGTTTATTATCATTCCCCAATGTGATTGGTAGCAAAATATGGGCAAAAATAGTGGGCATCCCCCCCAGGGTGCCCTCCAATTAGTTACAGTCACCACCATACCCCTCGGGATGAGGACAAATCCTTGCATAATTTCTTTACTTATTTTTTTTTATTATTATTTTATACTATCATAGGATGCTTCATTTCAATTTTCATGTGATTTGGAGTTATATTGGCTGATATATCGTATTTTGAAGTTTTTACAGGTTCGTAGGGCCCATTCAGGAACCTCAGTTGTATTCAGTTGGATCTGCACCTCATTTTGAAAATATAACCACATGGGTTGTCTTAAAATTTTTATTTATCCATTATTTCCAAATTTCATGTGTTTTGTACATGTTTAGGGGCAGGAATTGCTTATCTTGGTCTTGGCAGGTTGGAGACGGGCGATGCAAAATTGAGGGGTCTACGGATGGAATTTTAGATATTTTTTCAGTTATATCTATTCAAAACCTCCTATTTAACATCCCAATAAATTTCAAGTAATTATGAGTTTATTTGGTATATTTTTAATATATATACCCATTTGTGCCTGTGGGGATTGCATGTTTTCCTTCACACACACTTGCTATTTGACCCTTTTTTCTTCCTTGTGTGTAGGTGTAGGTTCCTATAAGGAATTGGTAAGTATTATTAGACATAAAATATAAGAGATACAATTAGTTATGACATTGGCCCGCCCACCTCGATTTTGGGTACGAGGAAAGACACTGGATTTGCACCCGAATTTCTTAAAGGGTTTGCTCCTTGGGCACCCAAAATTTGTAACAATTGTATCACCTTTGAGCCCTAAAGGGTACTTTTGTGTAACCTTGGATCGGATCCTCAAAATTAATAATAAGGATACTTGTTTCATTTCATATTTTGTTGTTTTGTTTTTTATTCCATTTCACATGTATGCTTCTGTTTGATGCTCAAACGCTATAAAGGATAGATACATATATTTTTTATCATAATTAGGTGCACCATTTTTCCCTAATTTAGTTGTGATCATGGTGGGACCCTTGTCCTTTGTGTTTTGGGTAGAAATTTGACTCCATTTCTGCCATTTTTACCTTTTTTTGTGTTGCAGGTGCTCCCCTCCCCACCCTGGAATGGTGGTAGAACCTTCATCTAGCTCACCCTGGGATGGTGGCTTCACCATCCCACCATGGGATTGTGGTAGGGCTTCTAATAATCCCACCATAGAGATTTGAAGAACCAGAGAAGTTTTTGCTCAAAAAATCTATAATTTGGAGGTCTCAAAACTGATAAAGTGAGTGCCTAAACCTTTTGTTTTTCTATTGAATTTTTAGATTTTGGTTTTTCTTGCATCATTTGTTTTCATAGAAAGGTTAAAAGTCATATTTTTACTTTTATTATAACATAAATCAACAAAAGGAAGAAGAAAAATCAAAAGAAATTTGAAGTAGCAATGCATATTTGTGGCTTGATTGCTTGTGGCTTACCCAATGGGTAAGTTAGCATTTAGGATTTGAATTCATAAGTTACAATTGTAGGTTATTTATCATAAATTTATGAAATTACAACACACTTATTTGTATGCATTTAGTGAATGATCATCAAATGTTTCTTTGCTTACTTTCTTGGATTAAAAAGAACCACACACACCATGATCCACTTAAAACGCTAACGAGTTGGACTTCATCCCCAAAATTTGGTAGAGCACAAGTGATGGTGGGTTTCATCTCCATCCACTTGGCTCAAATCCCATGAACTTGATCTATCTTGCCAAGGCCGGTTCCAAAATCCATCATAGCCCATAGGTTATAGCACGTATCACCCTTCAGGGAGGTGTATCATAGACTGTGGGTGAACTAGGTGAGGAACTGGTAGGACCTATGCTCCCTGGCTATGTGTGGACCTCATCACCACACATTATAGGTGGGATAACACAACTTGGATTTCATAGCCAAGTTGAAAATTTGTGAGTATACAGGTGAAATCCAATTAAACATTTGAGTATATCATCCAACAATATTTCAAATACGTGACACAAGGTCATTATTTACAAACAACACATATGAAACACATAAAACAGTTTAGGGACTCACATTTAAAACTTAAAAGATATAATCATCTGTCTGTTGGGTGTTTCATTTTATGTTTGTTATTTCATTAAAAATTTGTAAATAAGATAATCACTTGGGGTATTGACAGAGGAGCACAATGGTGCGCACCCACAGCCAAGCCAAAAAATAGGCGAAAGCTACGAAGAGTGTATTAGGAGACATGAATTGACTCTTATATAGCCCTAGGGACTTGGTTATATCTTTTTGGCAAGCTTCTTGAAGAACACAAGCTTATACTGAGAGGGGGGTGAACAGTATAAGACCACTTTTTACTTTTTCCTTTATACTTCAAAATAGTAAAGCAATATATCCAAAGCAATATCAAAGCAATGCACAAAACCATCCACAAAGTGACACAACAATTTACGTGGTTCACCCAAGGTGGGCTACTCCACGGATAAAACTTTTCTCTAAAAGTTATATCAAAGTCCTCTGGGAATCCTTCCCAATTACAATGTTTATGAGCCTCGGCCCAAAGGAGATACCTTCCCCCAATCTGAATTTATGAGCCTCTGCTCAAAGGAGATACCTTCCCCTAGCTCTGCTCTGGCTGGTGATCCTCTAGAAGACCTCTGCCTCTGCTACCCTTAGCAAATGGAACTCTATCCACAGAAGACACCTGTCTTCCTTGCTCTGGCTGGAGACCTCTATCCTCAACTCTATCACCTCAAAGCTGGTCCTCGAATTTGCACTAAACATAGTCCTTCGGTCTAGCACAAATGTCCTCTTCCTCTATCTTTGATCTGCACCAAACACAATCCTTCGATCTGGCACAAATATGTCCTCAGGTTCTTCTCATAGAACCAATGCACCTCTGTCCTCAAGTTCTCTGATAGAACTATCAAACTCAGCTTCACAAGTCCTCTGCTAGGACATTGTCCAAATCTGCTCACAAGTCCCCAATGGAACCTGTCCAAAACCTGCTCACAAGTCCCCAACGGAACCTGTCCAAAACGCACAAGTCCTCAAGGAACCTGTCCAAAACCCGCTTACAAGTCCCCAACGGAACTTGTCCAAAACCTGCTCACAAGTTCATCAAGAAAAACTTGCTTGGCATGAACCCACAAAGAGAATTGTTAGAGACCCAATGTGATTCATCAACCTCATAGAAGCATAAAGAGAATTGATAGAGACTCAATATGTTCTATACTTAACTCCCAATCTCAATCTCAAATCTCATAGAATAAGATAGATGTAATATGCTTTTCTCAAGAACATGAAACACAACCCAACAATTGCCAACCATGCAATATCTCATATAACAATGATACTCATGTTCTTTCCAACAACCAATATCTTTTCTCAACCAATTAGGGCTTCAACAACAATGCTCAAAGACAAGGTTTAACCAACATCATTCAACTCAACATCAACCTTGAAGCATTCAACCAATCATCACAAGAAAAGGAAACAAGTAGAAATCCTTTTCCCTCCAAATATATTTGAACAAAACATCCACCAACACAATATCACCAAATGCAAAGAATAACTTGTTCAAATCAACTCAATGGAGTAAGCCCAATATCATGTATCAAGTAAAGCACTAACTTCATCAACACAACCACTATGGAAGCAACTCATCCATCAATATCAAAATAGCCAACTAAGGGTTTCACCATCTCAATGCAAGTAACAAGACTTACAAACATAAACCCTAGTGCACAATGCTTCCACTACCTCAAACCAGAATTATGCATTCACCAAAACTCTCATCAAGGATAACAATGCATAAGTAGTCTTCAACAAACCAGAAAATAGGATTTACACCCAACCAAAGGAAACCTAGTTGAATACCTTTTCACTCCAATCTTATTTCAAGAAAAACATACACCAATCATACTCATAAGAAGAAAGTGCCCATACCTTATTGAAGATGAAGAAGATCTCACAAGTTTGTCATAACCATAACCACCTTTTTGCCAAACTTAAGAAGGTTAGTAAACAACATATTTCTTTAATATTTCCTCAAGAATATTCCTTGGTTCAAATATAATCAAGGTTCTATGTCTTCTTCATTCAACCTCATTCAACATTTCAATATTAGACACTCTACCTTATAACTCCTTTTAATTTTTACCCAACATCAAAACTAGACCCTTATGACTCCCAAGTCATACACCATACAATTTATACATTTTCAAAAGCAAACCTTATATCTCCCGACCATATAACCTTTTAACTTTTTCTAATAAAAATTAAGTCCTCATACCTTGGAAAAATTCCTTCTCCGCTTGCAAACGTGCTCACACGAACAGCCTGTCCTTTCTACCTAGCAAAACGGCGATCGCGAGGTTTGAACCCGTGACTCTCTTCCTGCCAACGCCTCAGCGCTAGCCTGGCGACCAGCTAGGCTAGCCACCCGCTTGGAAAGAATCTTGCCCACATTTTTCTTATACCTTCTCTCCGTCGAAAACGCGTTTCACTTTATCTTGCTCTGCAAAAAGCATCCGCGAGACTCGAACACGAGATCTTCCTTCCACCAACGCTCTAGCGCTAGCCTCATGACCGGTTGGGCTAGCCACCCACGTGGAAAGACTTCCACCGCCACTTTTATTTATTCCCTTCCTTCGCTGATCGAACGAAATGCTTAACCCTCTTCTCTGCTCCTTCCGAAATCGAATCGATTGCGCTTAATGTCGAAAAACCATTCCACCCTTGCTTAATGAATTTGATTGCCTTATTTTATATGCACTATGATGCATTTCCAAACACGTCGGCCCTCATAAATTAATTTTAAAATTTTAATTTAAATTTTAAATAAATAAAATTTAAACTAAATATTTAAAATTAAATATCTTCATCACCGGGGCACCTTTTTCAATGAAACGAAGAGCCAACTTGGGTTTTAAGAAAAACCCATTTCAAATCTGTTGTCCATGGTTTTAAATAAAACCTTTTATTTTATCTGCCTTGGTTTTCACAAAAACCCTTCCTTGAACTTAGATCCTTTTGACCTCAAATCAAATTGCTTCAAGAACTCCTTGACATCAATGACAACAACTACACTTGAGCAAAGGCAATGTACCCAAGGTACCCAAAATTGCCAACAATCTCCCCCTTTGTCATTGATGGCAAACCTTTATTAAAAACACATCTTCAAGAGCCAAACTGAAACCAACAATCAATCTCCTTTGAAGTTTTGCTCCCCACGACTTGAAGCTTTCCTCTTCACTTGAAGCTCTCCCCCTTACTCATATCTCTCCCCCTTTGTCATCAATGGCAAAGGGCCACCTTTGGGGCTCGGGACTAAGAATGAGCTTCTTAGCTTAGTCCCTCCCCCACCTCCTGTTGAGGTGATTAATTCTAGGGTGGGAGTAAAACTCCCATTAGGCACTGATCATCATCAGCGTCTATAACTTCCTTGTCGGGCCTTCTCTTGAACTCTTTGTCCATATTCCTATTCCTGTCATTGTTCTTGTTCTTTTTCTCATCCCTGTTCTTGTCCATGCCTTGATCCTTGGACCCGATCATGCCACTTGTTCCTATTCCTCGTATTCTGGAATTTCAGCTCTACATTGTCCGACTGTGTGACCTTCATTGTTGCACTTATAACAAGTAACAATGTTATTTCTTTTAGGCATACTTGTTCTTTGAATCCACCAGTTCTGACCAAACCAGTTCTGACCAAACCTATTTTGACCAAACCTGTTCTGAGCAAACCTATTTCTGATATTTGCCTTGCAATAAACTGCCTTGTGCCCAAACTGATTGCAAGAGTAGCAATAACCATGAAATAAATTACTACTTCTGAAAATTTCATTTACCTTCTTCACTTGAGCCATGCAATGTATAGCCATGTGACCAAATCTGTGACACGCAAAACATCTGCCTTGAAACTTTCCTTTATTTGACCTCTTAGGTTCTGAAAACTTCTTCTTCTCATTCTGAATTCTATTTTTTGTTTCTGTGCATCTATCATTTAAGGACTCATGATCTGAAATACTTTCCCCATTAGAACTCTCTTCCTTTTGGAGTCTCTTACTAGACTCTCCAACTTGTTCCTTGTGAGGCTTAACAAAACCAAGACCTGTTTTATCTGTTGTATTTCTTTGACCTTTGATGAGTGACTTAACCCTTTTGGAGCTATCTTGAAACCTGTACAGCTTATCCTTGTATTCTTTAGTTTCCATTTCCAAAGAGGCCATTTTCTGTTCTAATTCACTATACTCAAGCACCTTAGATTCTAACTCATTCTTGAGTTCTTGTGTCTTAGCCATAGAGACGTCAAGACTTTCTATAAGATCATCTCTCTCCATACAACATTCATCCAACTTATCCTTGAGTCTAGCATTCTTCTTTCTTTCCTTTTTCAAAACACTAAGAGCATTAGTAAGTTCACATTCAAGATCCTCTATTTGATTGCATTTTGAATCATCAAGGCCTTTTTCAGATTTCTTATCACTAGAGGTGCTACCCTTTTCAAAAACCATACAAGCATCTTCTTTATCAATTTCTGGAGCATCCTCATACATACTAGCAACCAAATCATTATTTGTGCAATCATCCTCAAGGTGACCAAAATTTCCACATCTAAGACATTTCATGATAATGAATCTATGTTTTGGTTCTTCCTCTTTTTCTGATATGAACAACATCTCATTTTCATTATCACTTGAAGAACTTTCACTATCACTACTAGAACACTTACTTGCTTTGTCTAGGTAGAAACTTTTCTTGTGTTTGTGAGAGTACCTCTTTCCTTGATTGCTTTGCTCATATTTGTTCTTCCTTTGATGCCTATGCCTTTCAGAATCTTTGCTCTTACAGTCCTGTTTATCTTCATCACTTTCATCCTTGGTAACAAGATCAGTTAGTAGCATAATGACCAAATTTTCCACAGTAAAAACATCTTACATTTTTCATATTTTTGTGCTTTCTAGAGAACTTGCCTTTCTTGCTGTAATATGCCTCTTCATCACTAGAAGACTCATCACTCTCTTGAAACTATTTACCTTTGGAAAAATCCATTGTGTTCTTTACTAGATTTTCCTTCAAGTTGTTAAACCTTTCCGAAGGAACCTGCTCTGATACCAATTGAAGAACACAAGCTTATATTGAGAGGGGGGGTGAACAGTATAAGACCACTTTTTACTTTTTCCTTTATACTTCAAAATAGTAAAGCAATATATCCAAAGCAATATCAAAGCAATGCACAAAACCATCCACAAAGTGACACAACAATTTACGTGGTTCACCCAAGGTGGGCTACTCCACGGATAAAACTTTTCTCTAAAAGTTATATCAAAGTCCTCTGGGAATCCTTCCCAATTACAATGTTTATGAGCCTCGGCCCAAAGGAGATACCTTCCCCCAATCTAAATTTATGAGCCTCTGCTCAAAGGAGATACCTTCCCCTACCTCAGCTCTATCTGGTGATCCTCTAGAAGACCTCTGCCTCCGCTACCCTTAGCAAATGGAACTCTATCCATAGAAGACACCTGTCTTCCCTACTCTAGCTAGAGACCTCTATCCTCAACTCTATCACCTCCAATATGGCCCTCGAATTTGCACTAAACACAGTCCTTCGGTCTAGCACAAATGTCCTCTTCCTCTGTCTTTGATCTGCACCAAACACAGTCCTTCGGTCTGGCACAAATCTGTCCTCAGGTTCTTCTCATAGAACCAATGCACCTCTGTCCTCAAGTTCTCTCGTAGAACTATCAAACTCAACTTCACAAGTCCTCTGCTAGGACCCATTCCAAATCTGCTCACAAGTCCCCAATAGAACTTGTCCAAAACCTACTCACAAGTCCCCAACAGAACCTGTTCAAAACTGCTTACAAGTCCTCAACAGAACTTGTCCAAAACCTGCTTACAAGTCCCCAACGGAACCTGTCCAAAACCTGCTCACAAGTTCATCAAGAAAAACTTGAGTTGACCTTGCCATCAATGCATCTGGATTTTCATCTAAATAAATCCAGCCGAGGTTTGACCCCACCACTACCGAATACCATGCCATCCTCATCGTCGGCTCGATCCTAGACACATAGTACACTAGTGGATCCTTTGCCTAGGAACCTAGAGAAGTGGCCCATTTATGAGGTCCAACTGACCATATCCACTATCTCTACAGAGGAGATACCTAGCCTAGATTATGAAGAGACACCACACAAGGCAAACGATAAGCCAAATCAAGTATCACTCTCATCCCTCCTCTATCCGCAGCCCTAGGTTACAGTGCACTTAGCTTCTACCAGATTGGGAGAGTACATGGTTAGGAATTTCACCACTACTCCTGCTATAGAGTCGGTATAAGACATGGGTAGATCCCATATTCCCATAGGCACTATCGTACCTCTTGGTATTCCCCCTAATCAAATGAATTTTATCTATGGGGGCCTTGACTATGGCATCGAACCTTACCAATAGCAAGAGGAGGATGATGAGCCTTTCGAAGAAGGAATTAACTACTTGTCTAACCCTAACTTTGCCCTAAATTACCTTGACCTATGCAACTGGCATGGTTATGAGTTAGGCCTATATGAGAAATGCACAATAATCCCTTATCGACCATAATATCAAAAGCCCTATGACAAGTCAGGAGTGGGACACAACAATCCCTTGCCTCTATATGTCCTCATGGATGGCCTAGATTGCTTAACTATAGGCTATAGGGACAGGTTGGCTCAATACCCTTATGCCAATACCAATACATTCTACTCCCTAGGGGACTACTTCCCACTGCCAGATGGGAAACCAGTGATTCTCAGTGATATCCTTACCCATTTTGAGAGAGGGGATGGTTCACGAAGTTTTCCCCATGTTTGTGACGAATCATATCAAGGCACCTCATATGAATGGACCTTAGATGATGATTTAGGCTATGTGGTGGCACCATATGACACTTTTGAGTTGGATAGTGATCATTTACAAGTTGTTCCTATTGATGACCAATAGGAGGACCTCTTGCATATGTTCCCTTTCCCCGATCCTCTCTGGCGGTAGCTCCTTCCTCCTGAACAACTAGTACACCCACAAGAAGCTAGACCTCCTAGGAAGGGCACAATTAATTTACTTGAGAAACTAGATCCTTGTTAGCCTAAGGTGCTGCTAGGTGAGAATGAAGAAGTCCTCATCCATGACAATAATTTATAAGGAATGAGCATATATGGGACCACACTTACTTGATCATCCAATCCCAAGAGGCAACAATGAGATTCCCATATATGATAGTGACTATGAGGATGAAACAAAGAGGGCATACCTTGGTCCTCATTACTTGCATCATCGTCACAAGCCCATTGACATAGAAGAAGTCTATCGTTAGTTGCACGTTGGCCCAAACTTAAGGGCAAGGCCTATCAATTTAGTCTAGATTCACCATGAGGTCTTCCCTGACCCACCCACACACGTGGAGCTCCTTGAGCCTAATGATCCTGTCCTATAGTTTGTTCCCATATAGGATCAGTTGGATGAACATCGCATTAATTCTCTTGATCATCTACGTGTGTATCAAGAGTGGCTCAAAAGAACCTACAATATTAAAGTCCATCTTAGAGACTTTTAGGTTGATGATCTCATCCTAAAATAGAACCAATAGAACTCTAGCTTGTCGTCTCACCTATGGGACAAATTTATGGTAAACTAGTTAGGTCCCTTTGTCATTACTAGTCAAATAAGACCTGAAACATATCGCCTAGCCTCCCTTGAACGTGTTGAGGATATTGAACCCTTGAAAATCCTTCATTTACGACCATTTCATGCTTAGAGAGCACCACCAAAATGCTCCTAGCGGTTCTTCACCATTTAGGTCAAATAAAAATGCTCCTAGACTATCTACGATCATCTTGGTCAACTCTAAAAGACCCAAAGGCATCCATAAGCCCTTTGGTCACAACCAAACACCCCTAAGCAATCGTAGAAACTTTTTAAGTGTCGCTGACCATATAGGTCACCCAAAATACTTCTAGCAATTTTTCACCGTCTAGGTCAAATAAAATGCTCCTGGAATATCTACGATCATATAGATCATCCCTAAAAGCCCCAAAGGCATCCATAAGCCCTTTGGCCACAACCAAATACCCATAGGAATTCGTAGACACCTTTTAAGTTTCATTGATCGTCTAGGTCACCCAAAAGGCTCCTAGTAGTTTTTCACTATCTAGGTCAAATAAAAATGCTCCTAGACTATCTACGATCATCTAGGTCAACCTTAAAAGCCCCAAAGGCATCCATAAACCCTTTGGTCACAACTAAATGCCCCTAGGTAGTCATAGAAACTTTTTAAGTGCCACTGACCGTATAGGTCACCCAAAAGGCTCCTAGTCGTTTTTCACCATCTAGGTCAAATAAAAAATATCCTTGACTATCTATAATCATCTAGGTCAACCCTAAAATCCCCAAAGGCATCCATAAGCCCTTTTGTCACAACCAAATACCCCTAGGTAGTCGTAGACACTTTTTAAGTGTCGATGACCGTCTAGGTCACCCAAAAGGCTTCTAGTAGTTTCTCACCATCTAGGTCAAATAAAAACACTCCTAGACTATCTACGATCATCTAGGTCAAACCTAAAAGCCCAAAAGACACTTATAAGCCCTTTGGTCACAACCAAATGCCTCTAGGCAGTCGTAGACACTTTTTAAGTGTCATCGACCATCTAGGTCACCCAAAAGGTTCCTAGCGGTTCTTCATCGTCTAGGTCAAATAAAACACTCTTGGACTATCTATGATCATCTAGGTCAACCCTAAAATCCCCAAAGGTATCCATAAGCCATTTGGTCACAATCAAATGCCCCTAGGCAATCGTAGATACTTTTTAAGTGTTGTTGACCGTCGAGGTCACCCAAAAGGCTCCTAGCAGTTCTTCATCGTCTAAGTCAAATAAAAATGCTCCTAGACTATCTACGATCATCTAGGTCAACCCTAAAAGCCCCAAAGGCATCCATAAGACCTTTTGTCACAACCAAATACCCCTAGGCAGTTGTAGATACTTTTTAAGTGTCGTTGACTGTCTAGGTCCCCCAAAAGGTTCCTAGAGGTTCTTCACCATCTAGGTCAAATAAAATGCTCTTGGACTATCTACGATCATCTAGGTCAACCATAAAATTCCCAAAGGCATCCGTAAGCCTTTTGGTCACAACCAAATGCCCCTAGGCAGTAGTAGACACCTTTTAAGTGTCATTGACTGTCTAGGTCACCCAAAAGGCTCCTAGCAAATTTTCACCATCTAGGTAAAAAAAAAATGCTCCTAGACTATCTACGATCATCTAGGTCAACCATAAAATCCCCAAATGCATCCATAAGCTCTTTGGTCACAACAAAGTACCCCTAGGCAGTCGTAGACAATTTTTAAGTGTCCCTGATCATCTAGGTCACCCAAAAGGCTCCTAGCAGTTTTTCACTATCTAAGTCAAATAAAAATACTCCTAGACTATCTACGATTGTCTAGGTCAAACCTAAAAGCCCCAAAGGTAACCATAAGGCCTTTTGTCACAACCAAATGCCCCTAGGCAGTTGTAGACACTTTCTAAGTGTCGCTGACCATCTAGGTCACCCAAAAGGCTCCTAGCGGTTTTTCACCGTCTAGGTCAAATAAAAATGCTCATGGACTATCTACAATCATCTAGGTCAACCCTAAAATCCCAAAAGGCATCCATAAGCCTTTTGGTCACAACCAAATGCCTCTAGGTAGTCGTAGACACTTTTTAAGTGTCGTTGACCATCTAGGGTACCCAAAAAGCTCCTAGCGGTTCTTCACCATCTAGGTCAAATAAAAATTCTCCTAGACTATCTACGATAATATAGGTCAACCCTAAAAGACCCAAAGGCATCCATAAGCCCTCTGGTCACAACCAAATATCCCTAAGCATTCGTAGACACATTTTAAGTGTCATTGACCATCTAGGTCACCCAAAAGGCTCCTAGCGGTTTTTCATCACCTAGGTCAAATAAAAATGCTCCTAGACTATCTACGATTGTCTAGGTCAACCCCCAAAAGCGCCAAAGACATCCATAAGCCCTTTGGTCCCCCCAAACGTCCCAATGACCCAAAAATAAGCTCATTTGTCACATGTGTATACATATCAATAAAAAACTCAAAAACATCATTAAAGCATAAAAATACAAAAATATTGCACTCCCATCAAGTTGCATACCATTGCATTATCTCTTTCATTAGGCATATTCTTCATCACACATTGCATTTATTTAGAATTTATCATACATGTCTAGCACTAAGATTGTACACTAGTTATAATTCACAATCAATGTTGTCAAGGTCATCACTCACCTCATTCCATAGTTACTTATCATTTCCATCTACATTTCCTACATCTCCATAGTCGTGTCTATTCCCTTCACTTAGCCATTTATTTTATAATGTCAGTAGAGTTTTTGGTCACTCAGCCATATCCAGTCTCTACTCAGATTTTATAGAATGCTAGCATGATTTTTAGGAGGTAGAATATTTCTTAGATTATGCCTTGTGTACATCATATCCCAAACATAATTAATCATAAACAATTCAAGTTTTGCACAAAGATAGATGAAATCCATGAAGTGGTCTAGGTTACATTGCGTGAAAAGGTCATCCTGCTCATCCTCCTGTGTGAATGGTTCAAGAATGTTGAGAGTTGGCAAAAGTACAAGTTCTCCCCTACCCAATTCCCACCACAAAAATAAGTGGTTTGTCCCCCTTTTTTTGTCATCAAAATCCCACATTGTCACATGTTTGCAATAGTCTAAATTTGCAAACCCCCACAAAGCAAAAATTCAAAGTACAAAAATACAAAAATCAAAAAGTGCACACATCAAAAAGCACAAGAAACAATGATCCCCATAACTCAAAATTCAAATCCCTTGCTCAATATAAAAATAAAAAACTCAAAATAAACAGTGATTATTATCACTAATAAGAGAAAAATAAACAATGATTCTTATCACTCTATATGACAGCAAGTATCCCAATAAATTTGAAGAAAGTAGGGAGTCGAACTTGAATCCATAGAACTCTTAGAATTTGGAAAACCATCAGGTGATCCTCATTACGGGTTTGGTGGTTAGCCTATGCATCAATTGCGGTAGCCTCCCACATGATGATATATCTACCACATTAGATTTTGGGTGTATGTGTAGACCAATGTTTGCATGTGGATGATCTAGCTTTGGTAACCTAGATTTCCTAGTGGTCTAGTCATACTTAGTATGAAACCTAGGATGGTGGCATTCATTGGGTGATCCTTAGTATAGGTTTTGTTGAGAGCCTACTTGGCACTTGTGGTATCCTTATGCATCTCACAGGAATGAACTCACTTGCACACATAGGGATATGAAGTACCTTGGTTGTCCTAGCATATTCATACCTTGTCAAAAAGTCTTGCATGGTTCATATACAACTTTTGATCAATTGACTAGAGTGTTTGAGCCTTGTGAAAACCTCATGGGAATTATCTAAATATCATGAAATTTATATTATGTTACCTCATCCATTTCAATTACACTATTCACAAATCCATTATTTAGGTCTCATGACAACATTACCTATGAGTTGGTGCAATATACATCGTCTATGGTGCTAGCATAATATGTCATATAGTCTATACATTTCATCCTATAAATCAATAAATCATCCATCTCACCATACATCCATGCATGTACAAAATCAAACCAAATCACATTAAAGCATATGCACATAGGGTAGACATCTATCATCATATCATAAATTAAATTGCATACATTTGCATATATTTCATAAAACAATAAACACATGATGATAAATCACATAAAAATTTCATATATATATGTGTGTGTGTGTGTTTGTATAAGACAAAAAGATACATCATGTTGCCTGTAGGCTGCAATAAAAGGAGTCCTCAGACTTCACATTGCTAAACATCCCAAAACACAAAAAGAGTCACGCGAGCCACTACCATGGTCACGCAAGACCAATACTACTACTCATGATCCCACTGGTAGTGTGAACTCCCATACTTGCTACCACCCACCCTATTAGCTCTCTACCTAGAAACTAGTGCCTCCAACCTAGAGGAGGACTACCATGTCCTACTATGGTGACTCTGGTATGACCCACTGGTAGTTGCATCATCCCCTAGACACCCTCCAAGGCACACTACGTCCATCTCTATCTCATCTGCATAGGCTTGCCATCATTAGTATCATGCTTGGTAAGTATCAACCACATAATGGAGTCGTGTCACCTCTGCCTATAGCCTAGCCACCTCCCCATTATAGGAACCTTCCCGTGTGGGGCTTCGATATCACACTTTGCCTGAAGAGATGCTATCTTGGCCTGAGCCACCTATACCTCGGCTCATTGTGCTGCTAGCTCTACTTGTACATCATGCACCTATGTCCATAGGAGATATCTCTCCAACCTAACCCTAAGTATCTCATCCCATAGCTCTAACTCTGTATCACCATGTTCCATCGGTGGTGTATGCACCTCCTCATCCTCGATAGCATCATCCCCAAAGTCACCTCGATCTCCTAAGTCCAGGAGAACTACCTGCTCCCATGCCATGTGTTCCTGCCAATATCCTACCTCACCCTAGTCCTCATAAAAAACCTCATCATGTGCCTCCCTAGCTGCACCCCTCCCTAGAGGTCTCTCTCCATGCCACTGGCCTATCACCCACCAAGTGTCATACTCTGCTGTAGTCCCGACATCGTCCAAATATGGAATGTCTACTACAGAATCTGTATCTCATGCCACTGCCTCTACTACTGGCCACATCAATGTCCTCTCATCCCCATGATTTTGATAAGGTACTCACTCACTGGGCACCCCCTGGTGTAGCCCAAACTATCGTATAACTCAAGAAAAATAGAAGTACTCCCACTCTATACCATGTCGTCCAACAAGCCATCTGCCTTGTTGCACCCTACAAAGTTGTACAACAACATCTGCCCACTCTGGGTAATCTTTGTATAGCCTCCAAAAAACTTGGCCTTCCTCGAGTCATGATAATAGATCTGCATAGTGATCCACATCACCTATGAATATCTGACTTTGTCCCCTCTCCTGAGCCCTCTGCCATAGGATGCCATATCCTATTTCCTTGTTTTCCAAATGTTCCCGAGTCATCCATGGTAGCCCATGTTGTTACCCCATAGTTATGTACTACCATCCCTATCATTACAGCAAAAAGCTACACACCACACCCTTCTACCAATGGAAGTGGATCTCATACATATCATCGTAGAGTTGTGACAGTAATGTAGTACCCCATGCAATCACCAGTGGCTCCACCATAGTGCACCTCACCAACACAAATACTATCTCCACCAGGTTCCATGGGAACCTCACTCTAGAAGATTTAGGGAACAACATATTGGAGATGAGCATCATAAGTAGTGTATGCCTCACCCCCAATACCTTCACCTCATGCCAAAATCCTACCAACATACCCCCCTTCAAGCAGTCCAGCTCTACAATATCTAGATCATAACTAAAGTACCTCTCGAGCACTGCACGTCTCTGGTCTCGTGGCATCATACGAATTGGTCATCCTCCTATCAAAATTTGAAGAATCCAATAGACATCATCAAGCATCATCGTCATCTCCTCCATGGGTAGGTGGAAGGCATTGGTGCACAGATCCCATAGGTCAATAAAGGCTATCAAATATGCATGGTCTCCTATCACAGGCTCTAACCGTGTCACCTGATTGAGGCCGATGGCATCCAGCCATTTTCAGTACTCTATGGTCAAGGTATCCCTTGTGGAATCAAAGAGAGTAGGTACTCAATACCGACTACTCACCACTTGATAGGTATAAGCAACTCAATAATACAACTCCAAAATGGCCTCAAATGGCCCCAAAAACATTCAAAATAAAAGACTCCAAATGGCCCCTCTTTGAGGCTGGTTGTGGCCATTCCCCCAAGGAATGGCCCCACAACCATAGGACAATACCACCAAGATATGTACCATAATAATCCCACACTAGCCATCCCACCTAGGTATGACTCCAACAAATTGGGCTCAAAAAGGTCTTTCAAGCCATTAAAAATAGCAAAAACAAGGCAAAATTGGACCCATAAAATGCAATCTAATTGCACAAAAACATGGATAAAACACAAAATTTGGTACATATCTCATAAATTAGGTATAATTACCTACAATCTAGTGTGATATGCTTCCAAACCAAAAACATGCCATAAAAGCAAAAAAATCAACTCCTAACATTAGAAAAATGCAATAAGAAAGACTTGGCATACCTGTCTCGCACTGGCTCCTCCACTGGCTGAGTCCACCCACTAGCTCATGGTTACTATGGGATGAATTTTATAGCACTCCACTACTCATAATCACTCTCCTACTCCTCACCTCTCAAAAATGCAAAAAGAAGCATGCACAAATGAGCCTAGCCCTTATATTTTGGGTTTATATAGAGATAAAGGGGTCACCACCATCCCAGGGTGGTATGAGAACACATTTGGCCACCCATACCACCCTGGGATGGCGGTATAACATGCCATCATCTCACCCTAGGATGGTGGTAGCAAAAATATGCCAAAATAGGCCAAAATGACCCAAAATAGGTCCAAAACTGCACCAAAACAACTCAAATTGGGTCTAATTTCACATGAATCAAAATGCAATCATGAGGATCCTAGGAGATATGGAAAAGTTGTTAAATAATTCCCTAAGAAGGCCATTGTGGCCAGACCACCCCCCGAGCATGCAGTTTTCAATTCCTTTCCTCCAAGAAAACTCAACAAAGTCACCAAAATCCTCTCCAAAATTGCCCTATTTTTCATAGGATAAAACTGAAGGTAAGCATAACACAAGTCAATTGGGTCAAGTGACTCATCAATTTTCTCACTATTCATTCCCTCATCAACTCATCACTTGAGGGGATAGTAATACTCAGTCCAAATCAGCAAGCACACACTCAATTATGCAAAATGTTGTCGTTCAATGAATATTTGAGAAAGACAATCACGCCCCTGCTTGGGGCAGCAAAGAAGAACGCAATATCACATCATAACGCTTGATATTACTAGAATCATAAAGTCATGGGCCCTTTCCCTTCATGACGAACAATTTTTAAGATTAGGCAAGCTCATTTAGCGAGTCAGAAACAAGGACTCAAGAACGCACGCCCTTTACATGATTAGGGCATCTAAAGTTGGTTAGGTTATCAAGTAACCTTAATCATTCAACATTTTAGTAATATATTTTTGCTCAACATTGTGTTGCACATAATGCATCTCAAAAATGGGCATCTATAGACATTAAAATATGGTTAATCTAATTAAGCATCCATAAAAAATAATCAAATTAACACCATATGGCCTCTTGGGCAGCCCTTGGAAGGCTCACAATGGTTCTAGCCACTCTAGAAGAGGATTTGGAGGCTTTTGGCCCAATTTTGGGAGGTTTTGGCCCAAAATTCACAATCATCCCACCCTGTGACTATGGCAGATTCTCGTCATCCCACCATGGGATGGTGGTGAGCCATCATCCCAAGGTGGGACGGTGAGCAAGTTTGATCCAAAAAAAGTCAAATCTGGGACAAATGGCACCCATAAACTACCATTTACCCCACAAATTGAAGAATGCAGGTTAGAGGGCACTGAATCCTTATGACATACTTCATAATGGAGGCTAAAAGGGGATATTCTCTTCCCCATCCAATGCATGCCTCCTTTTTGACAAATGGTGCCTCCTGCCATGCATGCCCTTGCATGCATTTTTGCACATAAGCCCCTTTGGGCTATAAAATGGATTCAATATCCATATAAAAATATATATAGGAGTTCTAGGATATGCAACAGAGTGCTGCCAAGATTTCTCCCCACTTTATTGTGCTCTCTTGTCCTCAGAATATCTTCTTAGCGATGGAGGTTACCGGGTGACTTCAAAAGAGTATTTTGCGCATAAATTTACCATCTAGGTGAATTTATTTACCAAATTCAATTAAAATACCCCTTATAGTGTTTAGGATCATTCCCAAGTGGTATTGGTAGCAAAATGTGCGCAGAACTGGTGGGTATCCCCCCCAGGTGCCCTCCAATTAATTGTAGTCACCACCGTCCCTGATACAAGGAAAAATCCTTGCACAATTTCTTTAATGTTTTATTAGTATTATTCTATACTATCATAGGATTTTTTCGTTCAAATTTCATGGAATTTGGAGTTATATTTGCTGAGATATCGCATTTTGAAGTTTTTATAGGTTTGTTGGGCCCATCCGGGAAACCCAGTTGCATGTAGGTGGATATGTACCTCATTTTGAAAATATATCCACATGGGTTGTCTTAAAATATTTATTTATGTATTTTTTCCAAATTTCATGTGTTTTGGACATGTTTAGGGGCGGGAATTGCTTATCTTGGTCTTCGCAGGTTACAAATGGGTGACACAAGATCGAGGGGCCTACGGATGCAATTTAAGATCTATTTTCAGTGATATCCATTAAAAACCTCCTATTTAACATCCCCATAAATTTTCAAGTCATTCTGAGTTTATTTGATATATTTTTAATATATATGCCCTTTTGTGCCTGTGGGGATTGCATGTTTTCCTTCACATGCACTTGCTATTTGACCATTTTTTCTTCATTTTGTGTAGTTGAAGGTTCCTAGAAAGCATTGGGAAGTAATATTATACATCAAATATCAGATATACAAGTAGCGGTGGCATTGGCCCGCCCACCTCGATTATGGGTACGAGGAAAGACACTAGATGTGCACCCAAATTTCTTGAAGGATTTGATCCTTGGGCACCCAAAATTTGTAACAATTGTATCACATTTGAGCCCTCAAGGGTACTTCTATGTAACCTTGGATCTGATCCACCAAATTAATAAGAAGGATACTTGTTTCATTTCATATCTTGTTGTTTGGTTTTTGCTTCCATTTCACATGCATGCTTCTGTTTGATGCTCATACGCTATAAAGGATAGATGGATATATATTTTATCATAATTATGTGCACCATTCTTCCCTACTTCACAAGGATAGATTTTTGTGGAGATTTGAGGACATATTTGTACCAGATCAGAGACAAACATTGAGGACAAATTTGTGCTAGATCGAAGGACTGTGTTTAGTGTAGATTTGAGATAGAGTTTTGGAGGTGACAAATTTGAGGATAAATATCTCCAACCAGAGTAGGGAAGATAGGTGTATTTTTTGGATAGAGTTCCATTTTCTAAGGGCAGTGGAGGCAGAGGTCTTCTAGAGGATCACTAGCCAAAGTAGAGATTAGGATATTGGTGTCTCCTGTGGATAGAGATCCATGAACTTGATTTAGGGGATTGGTATCTCCTTTGGACAAAGGTCCATAAACATTGTAATAGGGAAAGCAAGAGATTTATTGAGAAAATTTTAGTGAAATATTTTTTCTGTGGAGTAGCCCACATTGGGTGAACTACGTAAATTGTGGTGTCTCTATTATGTGTGGTGATTTGTGCATTACTTTGATTACTGCTATTGATATTGCTATCTATACATTGCATAATATTGATTGGTAAAGAAAAGTAAAAAGTGGTCTTATACTGTTCAACCCCCCTCTCAGTATAAGATTATGTTATTCAAGAACAATGTTGTAGGTTTATTCATTAATAGGAATAAATGTTCATCTAAAGGATTACAATAGAAATATTTGCATGAGGATTATGAGTACAAATTCATTGTAATCATACAAGAGGTTTGAAGAAAACCAAATATGTAGGGCATGGTATTGATAGTTATGGGATGTTTAGACTTAATTTTCTTATTTATATATCTATAGTAAGTAATTTGTGAAGATTGACTTTTTAGATGAATATAATAAAATATAATATGTTACTCTTTCAAGAGTTATATATATAGACATTATAATAGGATTACATTCAACTCATAGAAGAAATAATGTGACACTAGTAATGGTGGACAATTTAACCAAAGTTGTTCATTTTATATCTACCAATAATACCTAAGACAAAAATAACATTGTACAAATATATTTGGATGAAATACTAATGCTTCATGAAGCATAATAAGAGATAATATATGATGCCTTGATATTCACATTTAACCTCACAATTTTAAAAATATTCCATGTTGCATTAGGTAATCCACTAATTCTTTGTATTTCTCATCATATTGAGATAGAGTATTAAACAAAAATGTTTAATAATTTTATTGAGGATATACTATGTATGTGTCTAATAGATTATCCAAATTAGCTAGAGAAGTACATTTACTTGGTAGCATTTTAATATAATAATAGTTATTATAGTTTAATTACAGTAATGTTAGATGAGTAATTAAATAAATGACCATGTAGGACATCAATAAGTTTATATCAACTATAGTATTAGGTTATCATTGCTGCATTAACTTAGGAAATTAAAGAACCAGGAATATTGTTCATGTAATTTCTTAAAGAGACATACAATAGATATGAGTTATATTTTTACACAAAACTTTACTATAATATATGAATTTAGATTTAATTTTTTTATTAGGATAGGGCTTTTTCTCACAAAATCTCCATTAATTTTTGAAAGGGCGTGTAGTGCCTTAGGACTACCTTTTCTAAAGTTTGCATATTTTTTGAGGTATAAATAGTACCAAGAGGCTAGATGGAAGGAGATTTCCCAAAAAACCTAATATTTTGCTCATTTGGGTAAATATCTAATTGGCTTGCAAAACCTAGTAATTGGCTTAGAGGAGCAATTTGCTCAATAAATATGCTAATTCACTTAGTGCATGATTCACTCAACTTGCTTTTATAATTAAATATCTTGCAAAAGTGAGAGAATCACTTGATAGAACAAATGAATTGATCAATCACAATGAAAAAGTGAAAATTTACACAAATTTTGATGCAAATCTCTCAAAATGTGATATTTTTTGGTATTTTGTGGTGCACTAAACATTTTTGGAACCTTTTAAGCCTGTTAGAGGTATAATTAGAGGTATTTAGAATTTGGAAGTATATTATTGTGCTTAAGTTATCCCTAACTCTTTAATTTTACTAGGAGTACTTATTTTCCACTCAAGAGAACTCAGGCATAAAATATTACTATAAATAAGGGCCTAACACCCTCATTGTAATCATTTTTGGCCATGTGAATTTAGAGCTACACCTTGTGAAACTCACATTATGATTTTTACTCATGAGGTTGTAAGAAATTGGAAATTCCAAGTACATCCCATTAGAGGTACCACCTCATTGTTTGTCATTTGTGCAATGGTTGGGTAAAATTGCCCTTCTAGTCCATCTTGTATTTTGTGTATTAGCTTTATAATCAAATAAATGGGTGGATATTGAAGTTATTCAGATTTCCATGTGTTGTCTAATCGCATGATATCCTCACTATGGTGTAATATTCATATTTGATTTCATCTCTTAAAATCTAAACTTTATACTTTTACTTTTGGTATTTTCATTTATGCATTTTTAATTTTGCTTTGATTTTTGTATGTACTTCCATGTGTGAATTTTATCTCATGAATTTTTTTAGTTTATATTAGATCCAAATGAGAAATTTAAGGAGCTATCCTTAACATGGAGTTCAAGGTAAGCCTATTAAAAACTTGACTAACCTTGTTGAAATTCATAGTTAATGGTGCAATAACTCTAACAAAAGTCACTCCAATTACCTAAATCAACATAGTTTCTAGCATACCTAGTGGGACAAATCCTATTTTCATGCAATTTTCTTGATTTTTGCACCCAAAAATACATCTATCATGGATGAAGTAATTGGTTCAATTTTTATATATTTTTTATTAAGTTTAACTCAATAATTAATTCAATCACAAAAGCAAGTGATTTGTTCAATTTTTAGCAAAGTTCTATATTTTCATAGAAGAAACTAATTCAATCAACCTAATGACTTAATCATCTAACTAAGCAAGCAAATCACTCATTGTCACCTTTGCTTTCAAAAGGTTATAATTTGAGTGATTTGCCTAATCTAAACCTAGTTTTACTTAATATTTCATCCATATTTTTTAATTTTTGTGTTTATGTCTTATAGGCACTTTGCAGATGGAGACTCTAGCTCAAATTTCAAAAAGCTAAATACTTTGAAAGGACTACATTGACATAGCCTCTAAAAAAAATCAAATCTAACATCTTATTGCATCTACAACTGGTAGGAGCACTTAAGATAGATTTTTTAGTTAATTTTGGATATCTAATATAGTGAGTGATTCACTTTATAAATTAAAAAATCTACCCAATCAAGGGTGGAATACATACAAATCACTTCTAGAAAGCAATTTTCTTAATCAAAGAAATAATAGATATCATATCGAAGCAAATCAAAATCCTCATCTTATCAAACTTGAATAGGTCCTAACTCAAGAAGAATAGATGGAATACACAAACCTGTTAAAAGAATTTTATGACATTTTTGCTTGGACATATGATGATATGTTAGGACTTGACCCCTCGTTGGTAGTCCATCATTTGGTGGTGCAGCCGAATGCCAAACCTATTAGATAAAAATAAAAATATTTACATCTGAAAGTTGCTCTTTTGGTAAAATATAAACTACAAAACTCCTAGAAATTGGCTTCAAAAAATCCATATATTACTCGATTGTATCTCCAAAATTCTTCCTATCTCTAAGAAATAAGGATCTATTTGAATTTTCATAGAATTTAGAGACATAAATAGTGCTTACCCAAAAGATGATTTCCCTTTATTAAACATAGACATGATAGTAGACTTCATTGTAGGATCTGAGATGCTATCTTTAATGGATGGATTCTCAAGATATAATCAAATTAAAATCACACCAGAAGATCAATCCAAAATATCCTTCACAAACCCCTGGGGAATATTTTGATATCAGGTCATTCCAATTAGCCTTAAGAATGTATGAGAAACATATCAAAGAACCATGACATACATATTCCATGACCTTATGCATAAAACCAATACTATGTATATGACATCTTAGGTCACTCCAAGAAAAGAAAGAGTCATGTTCAAGATCTTAGATGTATTTTATAAATATTAAGAGACTAAAAAGTTAGGCTAAAACCCCAAAAGTGCATTTTTGGGGTAACATAAAGAAAACTATTAGGGTTCATTGTATTCTATCATGAGATTAAGGTTGATCCCTCCAAAATTGTAGCAATAACAAACATGCTACCACCTACAAAATTAACTAAATTATGTATCTCCCAAGACAAGTTACAAGCCATCTGTAGATTCATCTCACAACCCATAGACAAATTCCAACCCTTCTCTAGATTACTAAAAAAGGAATAAAATTTGAATGGGATGATGAGTTCCAAAAGGTATTTGAAGCCTTAAAAAATTATCTCTTGACACCACTCATCTTAGTACCACCAAATCCAAGTCAACCATTATTTCTACTAAACATGCCTTTAGAGCTTTATTAGTCCAATATAATGAGCAACATCGAGAAAGGACGATCTACTATATAAGTAGAAATTTTGTGAATAATGAAACTCGCTACACACCATTAAATAATATATGCTTAGCCATTATCTTATCATCTCTCAAGTTAATATATTATATGCTTAGACAATATACCTATGTCTTAGAAAGGATATACCCATTACGTTATCTTATGTCTAAACCTTACGTATTAGGAAGGACCATAAAATGAATCAAAATCCTTATCAAGTTTTATCTAGAATTCATCAATAAAAAATCATTAAAAGGGTGAGTCATAGTTAATGAACTCGTCATAGCCCCTTTAGAATCAAAGCACCCTATAGAAATATCCTTCCACGATGAAACAATCCTTTCAATAGAAGCTCAAGAACCTAAAACCTGGATCTTATACTTTGATGGAACTAGGTGCACTAAAGGTGCAACACAAGAATTATCTTAGTCACTCTGCAACAATAACTCATGTCATTATATTTTAAACTTTTCTTCTCATACACTAACACACAGTATAATATGAAGCATTATTCTTAGGCCTTAGGGCCACATTGAAATTAAAATCAAAAGCCTAATACTATATGGTGATTCACAATTAGTGATCAACCAAGTAAATGACACTTATCAAACCAAGGAAAAAAAGTTAAATTCTTATAAAGACATTGTAGATAAGCTAAAAACTCACTTTGACCAAATCACCATAGAAGCCATCCCATGATCTAGTAATCAGCATGTTGAAGCTATCATTACTATTGCATCTCTTATCCCCTTAGAATTCAAATATGAAGAAGATTCTATTGGCATAAGATTGATCAATGAGCCCTCTACACTAAAATTATGCCTACAATCCCTAAAAATTTACACCATTGAAATATCTCCACCACAAGAACCTTGGTACCAAGACATCTTTAGGTTCCTCAAAGAAGGAACATTTATTGAGGGATTAAACTATAAAAAATAAATAAAATTTAGACTAAAAGCTTGTAAGTATATCATCATTGGAGGTATTCTATATTGACACTCCTTTAAAGGTATACTCCTCAGATGTATGAATACAAAAGAAGCCCAAACTATCATAAAATAATCCCATATTGGATCATGTAGCATACATTTTAGTGGATTAGCTATAGCCAAGAAACTCCTCAATATGGGATATTATTGGCCCTCCATGAAAAAAGATACGCATGACTATGTTAGAAAGTATGACAAACATCAATGACATGATAATATTTTCCATTATACTTCACAATAATTACAACCAATAACATCATCTTGACCTTTCTCATCTTGGGGATTAGACATCATAGGCAAAATCAACCCTCAATCATTCAATGGACACAAATTTATTATCATTTCCATAAAATATTTCACTAAGTGGATCGAGGTAATACCCCTATCCACTGTAATAGGAATTCAAGTATCCAACTTCATCCTTAAATAAATCATTAGTTGTTATGAAATACCTTCTACCTTAATCACTGACAATTACACTCCTTTCAAAAACAAAGAATTTTCTATATTATGCACTAAATACAAAATTCAACAAAAGTGGTCAATATCATATTACCCAGAAGGAAATAGACAACCTAAATCATCCAAAAAGACACTAATTAAAATCCTCAAAAAACTAATAAACAAATATGGTCGAGATTGGGACTTACAACTTTATCCTACATTGTGGGTATACTACACCAGTGTACGTACTCCCATAGGAGCAACACCTTATACCTCGGTCTATGATATAGAAGAATTATTCCCATTCAAATTAGAAATACCTTCTCTAAAGGGTCTTATTGCAAGAGTCTTTGATAGGAGATGAATATCATCTAGGTCACCTACAACAACTAGATCTCTTAGAGTAAAAGTACATTAATTCTCTAAAACACCTTCGAACATGCCATAATAGACTTCAACGTGCTTATAACAATAAAGTAAAGCTAAGATAATTCAAAATTGGGGACTTAGTCCTCAAGGAGAACCAAAAGAACACCAATGATAATAACGACCTCAAAGAAAATTCTGAATATAATTGGTTAGGACATTATCACAGCCAAATTTAGATACAAAGCCTATCGCCCAGCCACATTGGATGGAAAAGAATATAAAAAACCTATCAATATCATGTATCTTAAAATATATTTTGAATAAAACATTGTGTTTCTTGTTTTCTCATACGGATAAATGTATGGCTTGTTTGAATAAACATTACAAACAATACACAATACCCCTTGCATGACTACCTGGTTTGCCTGATCATACTATAGAGTCAGGAGGATTTACTATGATGCAAAAATCCAATCCCTATTATAAAACCCATTTATATTGCATTCACATAGGAAAGCCTCATGTTGATAAATTCTCTCAGTCCCAAAATACTCTTTCTCTTAAATCTTCTTCTATGCCCTACTTCTCTTCCATCATATTTCTTCTCTTCTTCTTACTCTCTTGCGTTAAATGATGTATGACATGATCATCTACAACCCTCATGAGCCAACCTTCCCCATTTTTTCTATCCCAGCCTTGGGACACCCAACAACAACAACCAATTATATTTGTTCTTCTATCTTCCTATCTCTTGTCTATCATATTTATTCTCTTCTTCTTCCTCTCTTGGGTTAAGTGATGTATGATGTGATCATCCATGGCCCTGATGATCCATCATCACACACACCTTCGAATAAATATTATAAATATTTATTTTTACAACAATAATATCAATGTTACATATCTATAATATCCTTCAACAAATAACCTTTTACACCAACACTCAAAATTATTTAATAGACCCTTTTGGAGTGCTACTTCTTCTCCTCTAATGCATGCAATATAATAATTCTTTGTAGATAATCTATGTATTATAGGGAAATTTTAGCCCTTAAAAATGGTTTATAAAATGAATCATGAAATCTATTCATCACTTTCATCAAGGACAACTCATTTTAAAAACCACCCATAAACAAGGAATCACATTCAACCAATATCGTGTAAATCCACAATCATTTGTGAATTTCGCAAGACATTGGTTGAATGGGGTTCTCTTCCTTGATTGGTTTTCCATATGAATTTGAAAATCATACCTGATAAAAATATCATCATAATATTGCTTATTTGTGAAGTAGGGGAAAAATGATGCACCTAGTAATGAAGAAAAATATGCATCTATCTCTAATGGCTTATAAGCGTCAAAATGGAAGCATGCAAGTAAACATGGAAATATGACCAAAATACAAGAAATGAAATGAATGGAGATTATTTATTATTAATTTGATGGATCAAAGCCATGGTTACATAGATGTCCCATTTAGGGCTCTATATTGATACAATTGTTACAAATTGGTGCCCAAGGATCGAATCCTCAAAGTAACTCATGTGCACTTCCAATGTTCTTCCTCGTACCCACAATCGAAGTGAGCGGGCCTACTATGATGCCAATTTGTTATATGATCTTGTGCTCCTTCCTTGTATGATGTATGACATACACCTGCATACAAGGAAACCATAATCATTAAATAGCAAGTATGTATATTGAAAACATGCAAACCCCATAGGCACTAAAATATTAAAAAACATGAATATGCAAGACACCTATCTAAAACAACTCCAAATTACTCAAAATTGTAGAGGTATGTAAAATAGATTGTTTTGGGAACATTTCACCAAAAAATAGAACATAAATTGCATTCAATGATTTTTTACATTTGCAGTGCACTTTTCAAACCTACAAAACCCAAAACAAGCAATTTGTGGCCCTAAACATATCCAAAATGCATGAAACTTCGATAGAATACATAAAATATGATTTTAAGAGAACCCATATAGTTATATTTGCAATATCATCCACATATCCCTATGCACCTTCCGATGGACCCTACAAGCCTGTAAAAACTTAAAAATACAATATATCACTCAATATAGCTCCAAATTGCGTGAAATTTTTAAAGTAGCTTCATGATACATCTTAGAATATGACTATAAAAAATAGTAAAGAAATCATGCATGAATTTTTATTCATACCAGGGGGACAAATAGTAGTGTCATAGTTTGGGGGTCATCTTGGGGTGGAATGACCACCAACTCTGATGATTTTTTCTCACCAATTCCACTATGAATTGGTCCAAAACACTCTCAAGGGTATTGTAGTTAGATTTGGTGGTGAAATTCACTCAATTTGTTCAATTTTTTAAACAAATTGTACCTCTTGTATCACTCACAAACCTCCTTCGCTAGGTAGATATTTTGAGGAAAAAGAGGCACAAAAGGTGAGGAGAAATCTTGGCAACACTTTATTGCTATATCTCAAAATTTCTCTCTATAATTTGTGTCAAAAATAAATCTATCCAAAGGGAGCCTTTGGGAAAATGGGCATGCAAGGGCATGCATGGCAAGAGGTTCCACTTGTCTAAAACCAAGCATGCATTGGAGGGGGAAGAGAATCTCCCATTTTGACCTCCATTTTACAACATGTTATGAGGATTCTGCATCCTCGAGCCTTGTATGCTCACACAAGTAGGATAAATGGCAATTTCTAGGTGCCATTTATCCAAATTTGACTTTTTGGAGTCAAACCTTGTGGTCATCCCACCTAGGGGTGGCCACTTTGCCACCATCCTTGGGTGGGACGACCATAAACTGTGACCATCCCAAGGTGGTACAATCATGCGTATGTGGTCCAAAAGATCTCATAAGTGGGTTACAACCTTCCTAGAGTGGTTAGGACCACTATAAAATATTTGAGGGTTGCCCAAGGGGGCCATATGATGCCAACTAACCAATGCTTTCAATTGCCTAATCGTATTGACATGATTTTAGTGTCTACAAATATCCCCTTTTGAGATGCATTGTGTGCAACACAGTGCTGAGCAGAAATATATGACTAAATATTGAATTATTAGGTTTATTCAATAACCTAACAAACTTTAGATACCCCAATCATGGAAAGAGCATGCGTTCTTGAATCCTTGCTTCTGACGAGCTAAGGAACTTGATTCAAGTACAACCTTTCGGGTAAGGCATAATTGATCTTGGACATTGTTCAATCATGAAGAAGCAAAGGCCCATGATACTTCATGCTTCTATAATGCCAAGAATTTTTTAATTTAAATTTGTGCTTGTTTGTTGCCCCAAGCAGGGGCATGATTGTATTTGTCAGTGATTCGTTGAACGAACACAATTTGCATGATTAAGTGTGTGATTGTTGATTCTGATTATGAAATTTTTAAGTATGACTACCCTCTCAAGTGATGATTCGATTAGGGAATGACCAGTGATAAAAGCGATGAGTCACTTGACACATATGACTTTGTTAGGGTTTCCTCCGATTTTTCTCATTAAAAAATGGAGTATTTTTGAGAGGATTCTGGTGACTTTGTTGAGGTTTCATAGAAGAAAGGGGTCAAAAATTTGTTCCCATAGGATGTTCTGGCTATAATAGAATTCTTAGGGAGTAAAGTAAGGACTTTTCCATTTCTCCATGAGAAATTTAGTTTCATCTTGATCCATGTGAAATTTTGACCAAATTTGAGCTATTTTTTGGTGGGTTTTGGACCTTTTTTGGTGCATCTTTAGTTGTTTTTGTGCAATTTTTTTGTGGCCATCCCAAGGTGGGAAATTTGGACAAATGTGTGCTCATCCCACCCTAGAACAGTCATGGCATTGAGAGGGTTATTTAAGCCAAGAATGGGTCATTTGGGCTTATTTGTGCATTTGTAATTTTGCAGTTTGAGAGGTGAGGAGGAGGAGATTGATTTTATGTAGTGGAGTGCTATAAAAATCATTCTAAAGTCACCATGAGCCAGTGTTTAGACTCAGTCAATGACGGTGCCGGTGCAAGACAAGTACAAACTGACCGTATTACTACATTCTCCTAGTGTTAGGAGTGAAATTATTGTTGTTATTTTATGTATTGGATTTGTTTAGGTATAGCACACTAAATATTAAGTAATTAAACCTAATTAGTGATATTATACCATATTTTATGCTTTTTTTGTGTTTTATATGCAATTAGATTGCCTTTTCTTTGTTAATTTTTGCATTTTTTGACTATTTTTGGTGGCCTGGAAGGCCATTTTTGGCCCAATTTGGGGGTCATCCCTGGGTGGGATGTCCAAGGTGGGATAATTAGGGGCCATACCTAGGTGGTATGGTCACATATTTGGGGGCCATAACTGGGCAGGATGACCACAAAATGGCCTCAAAAAGGGGACTTTTTGGGTTGTTTTTAGGTGTTTTTGGGTCATTTTGAGGCTATTTTGAAGCATGGTGGATGTTTGTTATTGATGTGCTTACCTCTACTATGTGGTGAAGAGTCGGTATCAAGTTATAGCTCTCTTTTATACCACTAGGGATGCATTTATAGAAGCAAATTGGGAATGGCTTGATGCCATAGGCCTTAAACAAGTGACATGGTTAGAGCTCGTGGTGGGTGACCGTGCTTATTTAATTGCACTGATTTACTTATGGGACCCATGCACCAACACCTTCCACCTATCGATGGGGGATATTATGGTGATTCTTGAGGACATCTATCAAGTTTTACGTATTCTGATAGAGGGTCGATACATTGTCTCTACGCACCCCAATTTGAGAGATACAGTGTTGGAGAGATACTTTGGCGAGAACTCAGATGTGGCATTAAAGTACCACATCAGTGGAGGCTAGGGTATTGGATGTGAGGCATGTTTTTTGATGAAATGTATCTCCAATATACTACTACCAAAATCATCAGGAGCTAGGTTTCCCTGGAACCTGTTGGAGCTAGTGTTCGCTTTTGTGGGGTGCACCGTGGTGCAACTGCTAATGATGGCATGGGGTACTACACTACTAGTATAGCTATATGACGAGTTGTACGAGATACACTCCCATGGTTGTAATAGCTTAGGATGTATATTTTTACTACAATTATAGGGATGGTAGCACCTAGTTATGGATCGATCATAGGGATTACCATGGATGACTTGGGTGCAACTAATAGATATGGAGATAGGGTATGGGATCTTATGGTAGTAGGATTAGGAGGTAGGGTATATTAATCACTTTGTAGGTGATGTGGACCACTATGTAGAGTCATTTGCATGAATCACGTCATCACAAGTTTTGTGGATGCCTTACAAAGATTGCCCAACATGGGCTGGTGCTGAGGTATAGCTCCATAGGGCGAGGTGAGGCAGGTGGCTGGTTGGGTAGCATAGGACAAAGTGGGAGTACTTCCAATACACTCAAGTTATAAGGTAGTTTAGGCTATGTCATGGACTAGCCAGCAACCCATTGGTCTATCGAAGATGCAAGGATGAGAGGATACTAAGGTGGCCTACAATGGAGGCAATGAGAGAGAAGGTAGATCTTATAGTAGATGTTCCTGACATGGATGATGTCAGGATTACACAAGAGTATGACCCATGGTCGATGATGTACCAGTGGTAGGATGAGAGGGCCCTATGGGGTGATGCGGTAGGGGTAGAAGAGGAGGCTTAGTAGGATGCTCCTTATGAGGGCCAGGCAGAGGTGGGTGAGCAAAATGGTCATCATCATGTGGTAGATGAGCAGGTAGACCTCCTAGACTTAGGAAATTAGGGTGACTATGAGGAGGATGACACTACAATTCAGGGAGTGTAGGCACAGTATGTCACATAGGATGACACAGATACTAAGCTATGGGAGGAGTTGACTTAGGTCCAATGGGAGAGGGATCTCCTTCAAAAATAGGTGCATGATGCCCAGGTAGAGATAGCTACACTACAAGTACAACTAAGATCCTAGAGCCCTCGGTAGGAGGGACCTAGAAATGGATAGGTGGCTAGGCTATTGGAGGAGGTGGCACAACTCTAGGGCTTAGTGGATACCTACCAGGTGTAATGTTGACATGATCAAGCATACATAGATGCGCTAGAGGATGAGGTAGTGCACCTTAAGGAGTGCATACCAGACCATCCATTTTCTAGTGGATCACACCAGAGTCGATGGAGTGGTACAAAATAGTCTTTATCTAGGATGGAGGCACATAGATCTAGATGGAGGGTAGATAGGGTAGGTGGTAATGATTATGGGAGTTCACGATGAACTATGATTGTGTGTGGTAGTGTGAGTCAAAGCACCGATCCTGTGTGACCATGGTGATTGAGGCTCTGATGATTCTTTTTTTATTTTGAATTTTTGGTATTCTAAGGTCAAAGGGCCCACTTTATTATAGCCTACAGGAAGTTTGAGGACTATGATGTATCTTTTTACCCCAAGAATATACAAATATATATGATATTTTCTATTTTTCATCATGTGTTTATTGTTGCTTTATGAGATGTATACAATGTATTTATTTGCTTTATGATATTGTTGTTAGCATACTTAACAATATTGTATTTCATATTTAGCTTTGTTGTTGCTCTGTTACAACTGCGTAACAGATCTTGTTCAACCGTTTCGCCGGTGCTATTCCCGGCTGTGTAACTCTTATTTAAACCAGTTCAATACAATGCATTTCTAGTTCGAAGTTTCACATGGTATCAGAGCCAGAAGGTGGAGGCGGACGGGAATTTTGCTGCGCATTTTTTTTTAACGCGATTTTGTTCGAAGCCTTGCAGAAATTTTTTTTTAAGTTTTTTTTTCCTGCTCGTCCGCTGGAACGCACAGGGAGGACTGCGCAGGAGGCGCAACCCCCGCGCGGAGGAAGCCCACTGCACGCCGCGCCCCCACGCAGGATGCCCCACCCTGACTGTCCACGTGAATAGCGCTGCGAGGAGGACGCAGTGGTGGCGAAAGACGTCGACGCTCACCGACGTGACATCCGACGTACAGCGCTACGTAGACACCAACGCGACATCGGGCGTATGCATCCCATGCGGTGACGTCGGCGCACAGGTAGGATGAGGCAGCCCCCCCAACCTCGCGCCCCCCTCGCGCGTTGGAGGACGCGCACAGGTGCCACGCGCAGGCGGGAGGTGGCACCCCCCCAACCCCGCACGGGAATTGAAGGGGGTATAAACCCCCCCCCGCCGTGCCCATTTGCGCGCAGCACGAAAAGCGCCGCACGCGGCCCACCCCCCCTCCCCTCCCTATTTTGAAAAAAAAAAAACGTTGGTCTGCGGAGAAAAAAATCAGCCGCGACTGGGCAAGCGGTGTTTTTTTTTGCTGCGGAGGCAGCCGCAGAGAGGAGCGCCGGGAAGCAGAGTGCTGGCAGCTGCAGAGGCCGAGGAGGAGGAGCATTCGGGTTGATAAGGGAGGAGGTCCACTGATCCTCTCGGATCAGCCCGCTGGCTCACGTGGTCGTGAGCCGTGCGGTAAGGCTCAGGGAGCCTGCAGGTCGGGGGTTCAAATCTCGCCGACCCCCCCAAGGTATATTTTTTTAAAGTTATTTTTTTTAATTATTAATTTTTAATTTTAATTTTTTTAATAGTTTTTTAACTTTATAAATTAAAATTTTAATTTTAATTTATTTTTTATAAGTTTTAAAACTATATAAATTAAAATTATTTATTTTAATTTTAAATATAATAATTATTAAAAATGCTTTGTTAAAGAAAGCCTTTTAAGGGGGGATATTTTTTCAAAAATCAAAGGGGGATAGTGAGTAATTTTTCGAAAAATAGCAATTTGGCAAATTGTAAAAGGTGCATTTTCGGCTGTGTCCGACACCTTAGGGTTTCATTCTGAGGGCATTTTTTTGATGTATGATGCATTTTCATTTCTATGCACTACTTCATTAAAATTAAATCAAAACACTCCTTAAGTCCCCGAAATAAATAAAAACCCATCTGTGCAATTTATTTGCACTGCAACGTTCGGTATTTGCGATACCTCTGGCCAGAACTTACAGGTAAAGCTGTCGTGATTTCGCTACTGTATCCGTTGCCTAATATAGCTGCTATAATGACGTCTGAGCTTTTTCTCTATAAATCATCGAGGAGGAATAAGTACGCCATTTTTGCATTTTTTACTCCATCCACTACCCTTTATTGCACTTGTGTTTAGGCTAAATCCTGACGAAGTATTCTTCATAGTGTTTAGGGGAAGTTACGCCCCACACATGAGAAGAATCTTCTATGGTAGGTGCCATCAACAAGGCGATTCCCTTTTAGTACCGCTTATGTTCCACGTATCGTATGATCTCTAAAACTCACCTATAGTCTCCCTCACGTAAGGGCGGGTGATTTTTGTTGATCTTTCTAAATACCTATAGTTTCCCTCACGTAAGGGCGGGTATTTTGTACAATATATTTGCCTAGCAAAAGGTATATCGAAAGGGGGACCAATTGGTGATATAAGGAACCTTCACTATGGCCGTTGTTGCAAAGTTGATGACTGATCCGCATTAGTTATTGAAAGGTCCAAATTATACACCATGGAAACATAAGATGAAGGCAATTCTCCAAATTGAAGATTTGTGGGATATTGTTACTGGAGTAGCAACCAGGACTTCACCAACAGCAGGATCCACAGGTCCTTCACAGATCGAGATAGATTTTGACAAGAAAGACAATCGAGCAAAGGTGCTCATTTTGTTTGTTGTTTCGGATGAAGTGCAACCTCATATAGTCGACAAAGCAAGTGGTAAAGAGGCATGGGATGCCCTTAGAACCATCTATGAGGGGAAGAATGAATCCACCATTCTTCATATTCAACAACAACTTCATAACCTGAGTTTGAGACAGGGTGAAACAGTTGAACTCTTTCTATGTAGAGTGTCTGAGTTGAAAGAGAAATTGAGTTCTCTAGGAGATACTGTGGACGAAAAGCTTCTCATTTCACTTGTGATGAGAGCTTTACCTTCTTCATTTGATATGTTGATAACCTCCATCTAGGTGTCTCAACGACAAATTACCTACATCGAGTTGGTCAATCTGCTTCAACAACAGGAGGCACACCAACTTCACAAGGATGATTCTTCCAATACAGCCCTATACACCAACAGGCAGGGTTCTAGGAAGAAAGGTAATGGGAAAAAAGGAGGCAACTTTCAAAAATGAGGAAATTCTCAACAAGATACGAAAGGAAAAGGCAAACAACCTCAATAGAAGAAGAGGTGGTGCAAGATCTGTGAGAAAGACAACCATGACACCAACAGGTGTTGGCATAAGAACAAGCAGAAAGGCCAAAACAAACCACAAAATAAAAACAAGCAACCCCAAGTGAATGTTGTTGTTGAAGAATCTGACTCAGATTCTGAATGGGCACACAAGGTGCTCATGACTACCACAGATTCCACATAGAGGGATCCTGTTTGGTATGTCGATTTTGGAGCTAGCAAACATATGACTAGTGACAAATCGTGGTTTGAATCATTTGTGGCCAAAGAGGGCAAACCTGTCACCATTACTGATGATAAAACCTACAGGGTTCAGGGAGAGGGTACATTTTCAGTCACTCTTCCTGATGGCAAGTGTCAAATTGACAAAGTCCTCTATGTTCCAGGATTGGCTAACAATTTGCTGTCAGTCACACAAATCCTGGACAGAAATATGGTTGTCAACTTTCGTGTTGAGAATGGAAATAAGTGTTGTACTATTACCAAGAAGGGTAAGCATATTGCAATAGCTTCATATAAGCACGGCTTATTTGCACTAGATGCTATCTCTACTCCACATGTTGCCATGACTGTCTCTACCAAGGAGGCAACTTCCCTATGGCACAAGAGATATGGGCATCTTAGTTCGGGCTACTTACTTGAGCTCAGCAAGTATGAGATGGTAAAGGGTCTTCCTTCCCTTTCTACCACATTGCCAGTGTGCTCTGACTGCTTGGCAGGAAAGCAGCATAGAGTACCATTTGAGAAGAGCTCTACAAGAGCATGAAAACCTCTGGAGTTAATTCACACCGATCTATGCAGTCCTTTCACACCCAACAGTGTTGGAGGGAAGAGGTACTTTCAGTTATTCGTAGATGACTACTCACGAAAGATGTGGGTTTTCTTTCTCCAACTGAAATCTGAAGCTTTCGCATTCTTCCAACAGTTCAAGAAATATGTTGAGAAGGAGTCAGGATCTTCTATTAAAACCCTCCGCTCAGATCAAGGGGGAGAGTTTACCTCTAATGAATTTTCTGCATTCCTAGATAAGCATGGGATCAAGAGACAGTTAACAACTGCCTATACTCCTTAGCAAAATGGAGTTGCTAAGAGAAGGAACCGTTCTATCATGGAAATGGTTTGTTGTATGCTCACAGGAGCTACTCTTGGGCAACAATATTGGGCAGAAGCTGTCACCACTGTAGTGTATCTGTTGAATAGGGCACCCACAAAGGCCCTAAAAGGAATGACTCCATAGGAAGCATGGAGTGGTCGAAAACCCTCCATATCTCATCTACATATTTTCGGATGTCAAGCTTTCATGCACATACCGAAAGAGAAAAGGAAGAAGCTAGATGAGAAAACACTGAGATGTATTTTTCTTGGTTATTCTGAGCACTCTAAAGGATATCGGTTGATAGATCCTTTGACCAAGAAAATTCATATCAGCAGAGATGTTGTCTTTGATGAAGCTTTCACATCACAGAGCACATCTAAAGTACACCAAGATATTGTGGAAACTAAGGAAGAGAAGATTCCTTCGTCAACACAGACAGGAGGTCCTTCTACATCTTCTTCACCACCACCGAAGAATAATCCTAAATGGTGTACAAATACAATCAGAGATGCAAATTTATCCACTCCTCCCAATTTGAATTTGGATAGACCTCGTACACGCAGTATGGCTCAAAAGGAGAAAGAAGCCAAAGAAACTGGTGAGGTTGATGATCTTTGTCAATTTTTTGAGGAACTTTCTGTGACTCCAAGTACATAAGTAGAGGATATGGATATTGATGATGACAGGGAATTCATGTCTACCATAGATAGTATTGAACCTGCATCAGTGCAATATGCTCTCAGTGAGCCTCAGTGGAAGGCCACTATGGATACAGAGTATGAGTCTCTGATGAAAAATAAAACTTGGAAGCTTGTTGATCTACCGCATGGAAAGAAGCCCATTGGCTGCAAATGGGTATATAAAGTCAAGTACAAGGCAGATGGAAAAATTGATAAGCATAAGGCCCGTCTTGTTGCAAAGGGCTATGCTCAAAAGGAAGGCATCGACTATGAGGAAACTTTTGCACCTACTGCTCGGATGACCACAATTTGGGTTATGTGTGCTATGGCAGCACAATATGGGTGGAAATTTCACCAGATGGATGTCAAAAGTGCCTTTCTAAATGGTGATCTCCAAGAAGAAGTCTATATGACTCAGCTAGAAGGATTTGAAGTGGAAGGCCAAAAGCAGAAAGTTTGCAAATTGGTCAAATCATTGTATGGTCTGAAACAAGCTCCTCGAGCTTGGTATATAAAAATGGACAATCACCTTATGCAGCATGGATTTAAGAGATGTCCGTCAGATGCAAACCTCTATTTCAAGAAACGAGGTTCTGAGATAGTGTTGCTTGTACTCTATGTGGATGATCTACTCATTCCAGGGAGTTCAGAAACTATGATCTCTACTGTCAAAAGAAACTTGTGCAAATATTTTGAGATGAAAGATCTCGGACTTCTCCATTATTGTCTTGGTCTGGAATTTAGCCAAAAGGAGCACTCCATCAAAGTGTCTCAGAAAAAGTATGCCAAGACATTGCTGGATAAATATCGCATGACTGACTGCAAGCCAATGGCAACTCCAATGGAGAATGGACTTCAGTTATCATGATATGATGACTCACCCTAGGTAGATGGTACTCTCTATCGATAGTTGATTGGGAGTCTCATATATCTGACCAATACTAGGCCAGATCTCGTATTTGCTGTCAACTATCTTTCGAGGTTCATGCAGGAGCCTAAGACCACTCATTGGAAAGTAGTAAAACATGTTCTTCACTATGTCCATGGTACTATGGAATATGGCCTAGAATACAAGAGGAACAACAAATTCTTCTTGCAAGGATACACGGACTCCGACTATGCCGAATCATTTGATGATCGCAAGTCAACTTCGGATACATTTTTCATCTGGGATCCGGTCCTGTCTCTTGGCACAGCAAGAAGCAACAGGTGGTTGCTATTTCATCAACAGAGGCAGAGTATCGCGCCGCACGTGAAGCTGTGTGCGAAGTGATATGGTTACGTCGCATTCTAACAAGTATGGGCCATCCATCAAAATCTCCAATACGCTTGTTTTGCGACAATCAGGGTGTTCGAACCTCGTCAAGAATCCAGTCCATCATGAAAGAACAAAGCACATTGACACACAATGTCATTTCATTCGAGATGAAGTTCCAAAGCACCGAATTCAGCTTCAGCACATTCCCACCGATGCTCAAGTTGCAGACATTTTCACTAAGGCACTTGGACGTGTCAAATTTGAATTGTTTCGCAGCTCACTATGTATTGCAAAATAATGTAAGGGGATGTTAGTATAGCTATTAGTTATTACATTACCCAAATAATGTAATAAAGGGGGATGTTAGCATACTTAACAATATTGTATTTCATATTTAGCTTTGCTGTTGCTCTGTTACAACTGCGTAACAGTTCTTGTTCAGCCGTTCCGCCGGTGCTATTCCCGGCTGTGTAACTCTTATTTAAACCAGTTCAATACAATGCATTTCTAGTTCGAAGTTTCACAATTGTGATGGATGTTTTATCATGTATGCACATGCTTTTGTATTATGATATTTTTTATGATAGTATATAGATGCATGGATGCCAAATGACATAGATGAATGATTGATTTGGATTATGAAATGTGGGTACTATATGACATACTATGTTAGCACCATATACTGTATATCATTCATCAATTTATGTGTGATGTTGTCATGATACTAGGTAATGGATGTGTGAAAATATAAATTGATATATGTGATAAAATGGAATGAATAATAGGATGTCTTTGAGGTTTTCATGAGACTCAAACACTCTAGTCAACTGATAAAAAGTTATATACTAACCATGAAATATTTTTTGACAAGGTATGAATTTGCTAGGATGACCAAGATACTCAATATCCCTATGTGTGCAAGTGAGTTCATTTTGTGATAAGCATAATATTACCCTAGTGCCAAACAAGATTAACGCATCTCGTCTATACTGAAGATCACCCTATGAGTAGCACGGTCCTAGGTTTTATACATAGTTGGATTAGACGACTAGGTAGTATGGGCTACCAAAAGCTAGCTCATCCACATGCAAACATTGGTCTGCACACATGCAAAAAGCTAATATGATAGACATATCATCATGTGTAAGGATACCGCCATTGCTAGGAAGGCTTGATGCCACCAAACCTATAATTAGGATCATCTAATGGTTTGTCAAATGCTGAGAATTCTAGGAATTCAAGTTCAATATTCCATTCTTTTCTTTTATTTAATTTCAAGGATATTTGCTCATGCTTAGTGATGAAAATCACTTTTTATTTTGTATTTTGTTTTCTTTGAGCATGGTATTTGGAGAGTGATGATAACCACTGTTTATTTTGCTTTTTGGGATTTTTATTTTGATAGTGGTGAAAACCACTGTTTATTTGGGGAATTGGGTAATGAGGAGCTCGTCCTTTTGTCAATTCTTAGCATTTTTGAACCATCCACATAGGGGGATGAGCAGGATAAAATTTTCACTTAAGGTAACCTAGACCACTTTGTAGGTTTCATCTTCCTTGTGCAAAACTTGGATTTAATGTGAAAATATGTTGGGATTTTGAAATATACAAGGTACAATCTAAGTAAGACTGTATCTCCTAAAAATTAGGATAGCTCTCTACAAAATCTGAAAAGAAAACTAGAGATGGCTGAGTGACCAAAAACCCTAATGACATTCTAGAATATATGACTAGGTGAAGAGAAATGGACACAAATATGAAATGTGTGAGATGTAGGTGGAAATTGAAATATGAAATACGTGAATAATGACTTGAGCAACATAGATTTTGAATGATGACTAGTGTACAATATTAGTTCTAGACATGTATGAGAAACTCTAAAATGTAAAGTGCCATGATGAGTATACCTAATGCAAGTGATTGTATAATGCAATGGTATGCAATGTGATGAAATGCAATATTTTTGTATTTTTGATGTTTTTGGATTTTTATTGATATATATGTATATACAGGTTGACCAATGGGCTTACTATATGCCACTGGGGATTTTTGGGTGACCAAAGAGCTTAAAGGTGCCTTTGGGGTATTTTGGGTGACATACATGGTTGTAGACCACCTAGGAGCATTTTGTGTTGACCAAGTGGGTTGTAGACACCCTTGGAGCATTTTGAGGTGTCCTAGATGGTCATAGACCATCTAGGAGTGTTTTAGATTGACCAAGTGGTACGTAGATACCCTTGGAGTCTTTTAGGGTGACCTATATGGTCATAGACCACCTAGGAGCATTTTAGGTTGACCAAGTGGGTTGTAGACACCCTTGGAGCATTTTGGGGTGACCTAGATGGTTATAGACCACCTAGGAGTATTTTGGGTTGACCAAGCGTTGTGTAGAAATTCTTGGAATATTTTGGGGTGACCTAGATTATCATAGACCACTTAGGAGCATTTTGGGTTGAAAAAGTAGGTTATAGACATCCTTGGAACATTTTTGGGTGACCTAGATGATCATAGACCACCTAGGAGTATTTTAGGTTGACCAAGTGGGTTGTAGACATCCTTGGAGCATTTTGGGATGACCTAGATGGTCATAGACCATCTAGGAGCATTTTGGATTGACCAACTAGTGTGTAGAACCCCTTGGAGCATTTTGGAGTAACCTATACATTCATAGACTTCCTAGGAGTATTTTGGGTTGACCAAACGGGTTGTAGATACTCTTAGAGCATTTTGGGGTGACCTAGACGGTCATAGACCACCTAGGAGAATTTTGGGCTGACCAAGCAGAGTGTAGAAACCATTGAAGCATTTTGGGTAACCTATACGGTCATAGAACACCTAGGAGCATTTTGGGTTGACCAAGTGGGTTGTAGATACCATTGGAGCATTTTGGGGTGACTTAGATGGTCATAGACCACCTAGGAGCATTTTGGGTTGACCAAGCAAGTTGTATACACCCTTGGAGCATTTTTGGGTGACCTAGGTGGTCATAGATTTCCTAGGAGCATTTTAGATTGACCAAGTGGGTTGTAGACACCCTTGGAGCATTTTAGGATGACCTAGATGGTCATAGACCACCTAAGAGTGTTTTTGGTTGACCAAGTAGTTTGTAGACACCCTTGGAGTATTTTGGCATGACCTAGATGGTCATAGACCACCTAGGAGTATTTTGGGTTGACCAAGCAGGTTGTATACACCCATAGAGCATTTTGGGGTGATCTAGATGGTCATAGATTTCCTATGAGCATTTTGGATTGACCAAGTAGGTTGTAGACACCCTTGGATAATTTTGGGGTGACCTAGATGGTCATAGACCGCCTAGGAGTATTTTATGTTGACAAAGCGGGTTGTAGACACCCTTGGAGTATTTTGGGGTGTCCTAGATGGTCATAGACCACCTAGGAACAATTTAGGTTGACCAAGTAGGTTGTAGACACCCTTAAAGCATTTTGGGGTGACCTATATAATCATAGACCGCCTAGGAACATTTTGGGTTGACCAAGTTGTATGTAGATACCCTTGGAGCATTTTGGGGTGATCTAGATGGTCATAGACCGCCTAGGAGTATTTTGTGTTGACCAAGCAGTGTGTAGAAACCCTTGGAGCATCTTAGGGTGACCTAGATGGTCATAGAAAACCTAGGAGTATCTTGGATTGACCAAGTAGGTTGTAGATACCCTTAGAGAATTTTGGGGTGACCTAGAAAGTTATAGACCACCTAGGAGTATTTTGGGTTGATCAAGCGGGTTATAGACATCCTTGGAGTATTTTTGGGTGATCTAGATGATCATAGACCACCTAGGAGAATTTTGGATTGACCAAGTAGGTTGTAGGCACCCTTGGAGAATTTTGGGATGACCTAGATGGTCATAGACCGCCTAGGAGCATTTTGGGTTGACAAAGCGATACATAGACACCCTTAGAGCATTTTGGGGTGGGTCACAAAACTCTAGGCATGGAAAGGCCACAGATGAAGGATTTTCAAGGGTTCAAGATCCTCTATTCCTTTAAAGGAGGCTAGGTGGTAAGTTCTAGTTTTGATCTGACTAGTGATGATGAAAGGACCTAACCAGTTTGTTGTAAACTTATCCTGCAAATGGGGCAAAAAATTAGAATTTTGTTGGTTCTCTTTCAGAATGGGGTCACCAACTTGAAAGTCTCTCTAATGTACTTTCATATAATAAGCTCTCTTAATTTGATCTTGATAAATGTGCAAGTGGTCAATAGCATTGACCCATAGTTCATTAAGTAACATAAGTTGGTATAAGTGAGCCTTTCACGTAGTATCATCATCGATGAAATCTTGCATGGATATGCGCAACGATGGGATTTCCAACTCTAGAGGTATGACTACCTTGGCACCATACACTAGAAAAAATGGAGTGGCCCTAGTGGGCATCCGAATGCTAGTGCGGTAGGCCCATAGAACAAGGGGCATTTGCATGTGCCAATCGATGTGATTTTCATTAATTATTTTCTTTAGAATGGAAATCAACATTTTGTTCAATACCTCTGCTTACGCATTTTCTTGCAGATAATAGGGCATCAAAAAGTTGTGTTAGATATTATACTTCTATTTCAAAGCATGCACATATTTGTTCTTAAATGATATCCCATTATCAAAAATGATATTGGATGGAATACCAAAATGATAAATGATATTATGCAATATGAACTCCACAATGCGGGTTCCTATCATAGTGGTAACGGGAATTGCTTCTACCCATTTTGTAAAATAATCGATAGCTGTAATGATGAATGCATGACAGCTCGAGGAGGTGAGTGAGATTTTCTTGAATAAATCAAACCCCCATTGCAAAAATGGCTAAGCTGATTGAATCGGTTGCAAGGCCTGAGAAGGTACGTGTGTCAGATTAGCATGGTGTTTACACTTCATGTACTTCTTAACATAAGTACAAAAATCTCACTCTAAGGTTGGTCAATAATAGCCCATGCAAAGAATACACTTAGCGATGGCCATGCCACTGAAATGACCACCACATGTACCATCATGTTCTTGGGCAATTGCCTAGACCAACTCTTGATGCTCTAAGCAATGAAGGAGGATCCCTTCATAGGTTTTACAAAACAAAATATCTCCTATCAAGACATACTTTGCCACTTTTTGTTTAAATGACCTTTTGGAGGTATGCAAAAAACCAAGAGGGATAGTACCAAGCTTCAAGTAATCTTTGATTTGGGAAGACCAGTCCTATTGTGAGGAATTCTAGATTGCATGAATTGTCTATCCTTCTTGACATTCATCCTAAGCAAACATTTATTGGGAAATAATGTGTAATAATAGCATCATATTGCTATCAAAAGGGGTTTAAGGGAACAAAATCCCCCAATCGACATGATTCAAGCTCTCATGAATTTGTGAGAACCTGTCTTGATGAGGTTCAATCTGAATCAAGTGGAGTTCTAGTGTTGTTTGAGTCCTCTCATGCTCAATAATAGATTGCAATAGTTTTTTGACTTGAATGGTTGTCATATCATCCATAGGGTTCTACAGGATCAAGGACCCAAGGGAGGCCATTGTATCTACAAAACAATTAGATGATCGAGGGAGTGCCTCAATATTGTACCATTCAGAATTTACCAAGAATTTATCCACAAGGGCTTTCTAGGCTTGTAATACTAGGCACTTACATTGAAAAATCCCTTTGACCTAGTTTACAATGAGCAAGGAGTCACCGAAAATATTGATCTTGGTGAGTTTCATGGTGATAGACATTTGAAGACCTATGAGAAAGGCTTTGTACTCAACATTTTTTTTGGTACACAGGAAATAAAGTTTGAAAGACAAGGATATGGGAGCCCCTTGAGGTGTGAAAAACACAATTCTTGCACCACCCCCTTTCTCACATTTGGAGCCATCGAAGAAGATATTCATATCACCCTGTGACTCAAGTTCGTTAGAATCAGGTGATTCTGATATTTGGAAGACTCCATCATCAGGAAGCTCCAGTAAGTCATCCATGTAATATTCTAGAATTTTATGCATGTAATCATGGAAGATGTATGTCATGGCATGCTGGTAGATAGCATCGACATTTTAATGTCCAAAGAGCATGACATTATAGTATAATGTCCCCCAAGGTTTTGTGAACACCATTTTGAGTTGGTCTTCTGAATTGATACGGATCTGGTTGTATCCAAAAAAACTATCCTTGAGGGATAATATTTCATGGCCCACTGTGGCATCTACCAGGGCATCGATGCTTAGCAAAGGAAAATCATCCTCAGGACTCGCTTTGTTTAGGTCTCAAAATTTAGTGCAAATGAGAATCCTCCTATCAGGCTTCTTAATGGGAACCATGTTGGACAACCATGGTGGATAGTCTACAAAAATGATAAACTTGGAATAAAATAGCTCTTGTAGCTCATATTTGACCATTAAGGCTACTATCAGATGTATATTTCTTATATTTTGCTTAACTAGCTTGGCCTTGGGGTCAAGCATCATATTGTGCATGACTAGCTTTGGATCTAGTCCCGACATGTCTTTGTAGGACCATGCAAAGGCCTCCTTATTCTCTATGAGAAGGGCTATGTAATAAGATTCCTCTTTAGGGGATAGGCTTTCCCCTAACTTGACACATTGAGTATTCTTGGGATCTAAGCTAATATCTTTGTCAATCATTGGATCAATTGACATATGCAACCCCTCCTCCAACTGGTGAGGAGTAGGGATCAGGTGAATGTCATTTGTTAGGTTTAGATTAGCAATTGGGACCTCAGGGTCCTCCTCAACATGGAATACATCATGAGTAGGCCTTGGAGAGAAATAAAATGGCTACAACATCTCATCGTAAGGCTAGTACTTAGAAGGCGATTGGGGATAATATCCCTGATCGAAGTCAATTACCCCCAAGTTGAGGTGTAATGGCTTCAATGGGTTATTTGGATTTTACAGGGGCTCAAAAATATCTATGGAAATTATGTTTATGAATGAATGATTTTCCATGGCTAGTGGTGTCTATGGACATCGAGATATTGCAAGACCTAAGGAGGTGGTTACGTTGGAGGTTGAATGACCGACGATGGTCAGTGCAACTATGGGTGAGCTTGCTCCTCTAAAGGTAGAAGTTGTTGCCAGATGGGATGGTGTAATGGGAACATGCACAAATAAAAATCATCTTCATCATCCATAGGGATGATCCACACATATTCTCCATCAGATCTATCAAATTCAATCAATGTGACTCCATAGTCCGACTCATCATCGTATGTCCACTCATAAGGGGACCCTGGATGTTCTTCCTCACTGTCATGGGGAAAAGTGTGCGAACCTTCACCTTTCTTGTAATATTGGATGACATCGCAAGGTTGTTCATAATTTCCTAAGGGTGTAGGGAATTAGTCCCCCAGTGAGTAGATACGATTGGGGTTGGCATAAGTATCTTGTGCAAGCTCATCCCTAAATTTTAGAGTCATGCACTTTAAGCTATTTGTGAGGACGTTGAGGGCCATAGGCTTGTTGTGTCCCAAACCAGACTTGTCATAATACATTTGATACTATAGCTGGTAAGGAACATGAGTGCCTTGCTCATATAGGCCCAACCCATAACTATGCCAATTACAGAGGTGGATATACCTCATGGAAAAATTGAGGTTGGACATGTAGTTGATGTCCTCAAAAAAATGCTCCTTGTCTTCCTCCTACTTTTGATAAGGCTAGATGCCATAGTCAAGGCCCCCATAAATGAAATTCATCTAATTATGAGGTAAGCTAAGAGGCATTATAGTACCTATGAGAATACGAGGTTGACCCATATCTCACATCGACTTGATGGCAGAGGTGGTAGTGACATTCCTAACCATGTACTCTCCTAGATCGGTGGTAGCTAGGTGCACTATGACCTATGGTTGTGGATAAGGAGGGGATGGGAGTGAGGCTTGAATTGATTCAATGTTTGACTCCTAAGGTAGCTCCTCATCTACTTGGCTAGGGATATCCTTTATGGATATGGTGGATATGGTTGGTTGGGGCTCATAAATAGTCCACTTACCCATGTTCCTAGGCAAAGGATCCATAGGTAATGAAGGCATTATGGGGTTCCTATGATGAGGATGGTATGGCATGAGATGAAAATGGGTCACTTGAAATCGATGGTGATGGAGTCAGACCTTGGTTGGATTTATTCAATTGAAAATCTAGATGGGTTTATGGTAAGGTTGATTCGGGGAGCTACTGCACCATGTTGCAATACTTGAAATGCTCTAGGTCTGTAGAGAAAACATGAACTTACCCTTCATAAGTGTATTTGAGGCACTTGTGAGCAATGGAAGGGACACACTTCATGTCCCTGATCCATGGTCTACCTAACAGTATGTTGTACACAATCTCACCCTCCAATATGTGGGATAGAGTAGGTATGGTATTTTGCCCTACATGAATAGGTAGGATGATCGTACCAACCATTGAGAATATGGTATCATTGAATGCTTGAAGGGTGTAGGTAGACACGACAAAATGGGATGCTGGGAGCTTCAAATGCTTGAGAGCTATTGCAATGATTATGTTTATAGAATACCCAGTGTCTACCAACACTCTCTTGTAGGGTGTTTCGTTTATACATCCAATGATGTGTAATAGGGGATCCACTATATCACTTGGAATCGTTTTGATCTCATCTTATCAGAAGGTGATCACGAGTTTCATACATTTCCAAACATGCCCCACAAAGTTGTTGAAGGAGTTGGACTCTTGTGGTGGCAGTTTTATTACCTTCAAGATCTCCATTAGAGCTTCCCTATGAGGTGTAGATTGCTAAATGAGCTCGTAGATGGAGAGCTAAGCAGATTTAATTATAAATATTTGAGTGAGCTTGCTCTTTATTGTGACCAAGGGCCTTGGTGGGACGTTTCATAGTGGAGGTGGCAGTGATTGCGATGTCGAAGGAACGTCACTTGAAGTCACAGGTGGGGTGACTAAGCTTGGGTACCTCTTATTCCTCACCACAATACTAATCTTGCCAAAAAAAACTTTCTTAGACAGTGTATGATGAACCTCATTCACCTAGGGCACTAGTTGGGCCTACTCCACATGGGTAGGCAATGGGTCTTTAAAAACATCCATGTATTGGTTTTTTGGCACGATAGGATTGTATACCTAAAGGGTGTTCCTATCGATCATGTCTTGCACCAAGTGTTTAAAATTGTAGCACATTTGCACATCATGCCTATTTTGCCTATGAAATTTGCAATATAGGTCTTCTCGATACCCTTTGGGATTCGATGCATTTGGGTTGAGTGGTTGACTCTCAGGCAGATTGATCGAATTAGCCACTAAGAGGAACTCAAACAAAGAGTTTATAGACTCTGTAATGGGCATGAACTATCACTTGGAGTGACACTATTGTTTTTTCCCTTGATTGTTCTAGTTGTCCTTGGCATAGTTACCAGATGTGACCTGATAATTGGGCTTTTGAGGCAACGCTGTTTATGCTGGACATGGGATGCTAATGGCAATCTAATTGATTGTTGATAGCTTAGGCTGCATTGGACTATTCTTAGAATTCTTATTCCACTCCTTGCAAGGCTTCACAATTTATCCCTCTTGAATTTTAATGTCCTCAACTGTTCTATCTTGTGCTATGGCATCTTCAAAAGTCAGATACTATTATAGTTGCAATAATAAGGAGATCAGATTTAGGTAGCTCTTGGAAAACATCTGATTCAACTCTAACATGGGGAGTAGATATGGTATCTTGGTGAGCAACGGTCTCCACCTATTTTCATAATTTGCTATTGACTCATAATCATATTGTTTCAACCCAATAAGATCAGCCAGCATCACCTTCCTTTTGGTATTGAAGGCAAAGCATTTTAGGAATGCGTTTACAAGTTGATCCAAATTGTGGATACTATGCTTCATGAGTTGGTTAAACCAATCTATGGTGGGACCAAAGAGGGTAGTCATGAATTTCTACAAAAGCAAAGCATCATTGTCCTGGATGTCAAAGAATTGGGTCAAGAATTTGGTAACATGCACTTGTGCATCTTCCTCTCCCTTAAAGGTATCCAATTGAGGTATCTTAAATTATTCTAGATAGGAAGGTGTAGGCACCAAAGGATGAAGGGGTTGACTACGTAGCTTGCACAAACTGGGATTTTGAGATCCATACCTTGAGGTCTTGTTCTCTACTAAATTGAAGTACTCTAGAAGTACCTTATATGCATCAAATGATTTGATCTTCTCTTATTTGCTTCTATCCTACGATGGAGGGTGAGGATCCTCAGGCATATTTTGAGGTGGTGGCATGTCACCCCCTGTCTTGGTAAGGCATTTCCAAATATTCTACCTCCAGTTCATGCTCACTGTAAGCCCTATAAAGGTGTCTTTTAATCCAGTCTATAAATAGGGGTAGCTTCCTGTTGTGGGCACCCTATGTTTGGCTTGGGAGGCAAGTCATGATTTGGTCTAGGATTTCATCGAGGAAACTCTGTATAGGGCCTAGGATACCCATCTCAAATGAGCATGAGTTGCCTCGAAGGGACTTCTTATCTATATGTTCTAGGAGTGGGGACTCTCTCAAATAAATTTTTCTAGAAAAACTCATTGGTATATCGTTCGATTCTTTCTTTCTCAAGTTGATGCAAGTGGTCTAATTTCTCTTTGTCTCACCAAAGCTGCTTTAACTGCACTTGGAGTTCTATTTTTCTTGTAACCACTTGATTGATCTGTTATATTGTGTAGGGTCTAGGAGACCTAGGAGTCTCACCCTAAGGCCAATCTCATTCAAAATTATCTATGATATCCATCATGTGCTTCCCTTGATCGAGGGTTGTCACATATACTTGAGGTTCAGGCCTAAGCATATGCTCATTATACTTAGCGGGTGCAGAGGCACATCATGTGTGCTTGGTATACTACTATTGAGTATAATAGAGGATTTCCTCATGCATTTCTTCATGTATGAGGAAGGGAAGGATGGATTTTGCTCATCGTGAGCGACAAGTATCATACTCATCCTATTGTCTAGGTTGTTGGACCCTATCAAGGCGATGTAGAAAAAATGTATGATAAACTTGCTCTACCTAATGTGTGAATTCATTCTTTGGCCCATAAATGGGCATGTTAGACCTATCAGGTACATGGATGCATGGCACTAATCTATCTACTTGCACCTCAGTGCACTATTGCCTTTCATCAAGGAAGGCATGTGAAGTGTCTACATACCGGTAACAATCTCCCAAATAAGGTCCATAACCCATAGGGATGTCCTACATAGGGATACCTTGTAGGTATTGTTCATGTCCCACTATTCTGGTACTAGGGTGAGTAGAGGTTTGCCAAGGAGGTATGACCAAATCCTTGGGGCTAAAGTGGAGACAACTCATATCTCCTAGTCCACTCTCTGTAGCTTCCACCCATGATTGGGATTGGCTATGGGTGCACACCATTGTGACTCTCTACCAACCCTAGATGATTTTCTCCTTTACAAATACTTAATAAAATATCACACAAGAAAAGGAAACACTCAATAAGACAAGTGATTATCTCTTTTAAGTTTTATATGTGAATCCCTAAATTTTTTTGTGTGTTTTAGATGTGTTGTTTGTAAATATGACCTTGTGTCACGTGTTTGAATTTCATTGGATGACATACTCATGTTTAATTGGATTTCACCTGTATTCTCAAAGCTCGACAACCAACAATGAAATTCACAGTCATGTAAAGCCCTTGAAATGTGGAGATGAAATCCACACTCACGAAGGGAGCACAGGTCCTACTGATCCTCACCCAGCACCTTGTGCATAGTGATACACCTCTCTAAAGAGGAATGCATGATATTTTGCATGGTTAGGATAGATATTGGAGTTATTATTTGCAAAGAACAAGGTTTTGTGGGATTTGAGGCAACGTATGGAGATGAAAGCCACTATCGTTGACCTCTACTAGTGGTTGGTGATGAAATCCAACTCACTAGCATTTAAGTGAAGTGTGGTGTGTGTGGTTATTTTTAAGCCCAAATAAAGTAAACAATGAAGCATTTGATGATAATTCACTAAATGCAAGTAGAAAGGTACATTTTACTTTCAAAAAGCTAGATAAAAAGAGACCTACAAGATGCAAAACCCTAAATGATGGCCTACCCATTAGGTAGCCTACATGCAAGAAAACCATACAAGGGCATCATTACTTAACTTCTTTTTTATTTTTCTATTTTTTTTGTTATTTTGCATAAAAATGGAAACTATCTTTCTACCTTTCTAGCAAACAAAGCATGCAAGAAAAATCAAGTTTCAACAATTTCTAACTATGTAACAGAAAACCAAAAAGTTCAAGCACCTACCTTATCGCTCGGGGAACCTGCTATTTTTGGCATCTGAGTAAGTCTCTATTTTGTGGCTATCCCAGGGTGGTATGGCTACCATTTTTATGGTCATCCTAGGGTGGTATGGTTGTGTGGCCATCCTAGTGTGGCACAAATAGCAGTCCAAAGGCTATTTCAGGCCAGAACGGCCAGTACCTATAACATAAATCAAGTAAAAATTAATGCTAAACCTTCAAAAAATCAATAGATATAGGGACACACCATGATCACCACTGAATTAGGGAAAAAATAGTGCACCTATAATTAATAACAATATGCATCTATCTCTAATGGGTTATAAGCATCAAAATTGAAGCATGCAAGTAAACGTGGAAATATGACCAAAACGTAAGAAATGAAATGAATGGAATTTATTTCTTATTAATTTAATGGATCAAAGCCATAGTTACATAGATTTACCATTGAGGTCTCTATATTGATACAATTGTTACAAATTGGTGCCCAAGGATCGAATCCTCAAAGTAACTCGCATGCACTTCCAATGTTCTTCCTCGTACCCACAATCAAAGTGGGTGGGCCTACTATGCCATCGCTTTGTTCTATGATCTTGTGATCCTTTATTGTACACTGTATGACCTACACCTACATACAAGGAAACCAGAATAATTAAATAGCAAGTGCATATATTGAAAACATGCATATTTATCACAATAGCTATAATTGGTACTTATTAGGAATTTGGTAAAATTGTTTCCTGTTATGCATTCAATGTTACTTGTCATAAAATTCTTTGTTCTAAAATTGCTTTTATCATTCAAGATTCACTATTACCTATTTTTCCTTTTATATTTACCTATTAAAAATTTGATATTAGTGGTATCTATCATAAAACCACTCTCATCAATTTATCTTGTAAAACTAGGGCCTTTGTACTTTAGGCTTATTTTAGATACAATAAGTTCTTTTACTCCTAACCATGTTTCATTATATCCTATTTAGTACCAATCAATTTTTTGTGCCTTTAAAACTCAACAATATCTTGATTTCTATCACCATGCAAATGTAGAAAGTCTTCACAAAAATACTTATCTTAACTTAGACCATTATTGATAAAATTTGAAAAAAATAGATCACTATCACTAAAATTATCTAAATGATATTCCATCCTAGAGGGTGTTTTCCATTCAAAATAGTAATGATGCTTTGCAAATATCATTCTATTATTAACTTCCTTATATTTGGCTTACCAAGAAGTGACACACCCATAAAGGCTGCTCTAGCTTCAACAACATGGCTTGTTTGATCTTCTAGAGTCTATGAATAGGCCAAGAGTGGTCTATCCCAATGATCTCGAAAGATACCTCCAACTCCAACACTCTTAGGATTTCAATTTTTTGATCCATAAAAGTTTAATTTTATCCATCCACTTGGAGGTCTTTTCCATTTTGAATTGATTTGTAAAATAACTGAGGATGAGTAGGAATTTTGATAATTGGAAGCTAGCTCCCAAAATATAGCAATTTCTTTCTCTGGGTCTAGTTCAAAATCATTGTTGAACTTCATGGTACCTAAATTTTCCAACACTACACTTAAAATTATATTTGCCACTGATGTGCAATTCCTCTTCTTGTATTTGACAATATTGACAATATTTTATTAAACTCATAATAATGACAAAACCTAATTTTACATAAAACCAAATATTTACAAGATATTTACAAATATTTTAAAAAGTATTTACAAGGTACCAAATAATGTAATATTCTCCAACACCCCCTATATTACATTATTTGGTATTATATCAATCTCTAACTTTGGTTATGACTTTATAACTTTGGGTTTAGCACTAACTGTAGTTCTTGATTTTTGGTTCTGACTCTTTCTAATTATTTTTTTGCATATGTGCATATTTATCACAATAGCTATAATTGGTACTTATTAGGAATTTTGTAAAATTGTTTCATGTTATGCATTCAATGTTACTTGTCATAAAATTCTTTGTTCTAAAATTGCTTTTATCATTCAAGATTCACTATTACCTATTTTTCCTTTTATATTTACCTATCAGAAAATTGATATTAGTGGTATCTATCATAAAACCACTCTCATCAATTTATCTTGTAAAACCAAGGCCTTTGTATTTTAGGCTTATTTTAGATACAATAAGTTCTTTTACTCCTAACCATGTTTCATTATATCCTATTTAGTACCAATCAATTTTTTGTGCCTTTCAAACTCAACAATATCTTGATTTCTATCACCATGTAAATGTAGAAAGTCATCACAAAAATACTTATCTTAACTTAGACCATTATTGATAAAATTTGAAAAAAATAGATCACTATCACTAACATTATCTAAATGATATTCCATCCTAGAGGGTGTTTTCCATTCAAAATAATAATGATGCTTTGCAAATATCATTCTATTATTAATTTCCTTATATTTGGCTTACCAAGAAGTGACACACCCATAAAGGCTGCTGTAGCTTCAACAACATGGCTTGTTTGATCTCCTAGAGGCTATGAATAGGCCAAGAGTGGTCTATCCCAATGATCTTGAAAGATACCTCCAACTCCAGCACTCTTAGGATTTCCTTTTGCCGCTCCATGAAAGTTTAATTTTATCCATCCACTTGGAGGTATTTTCCATTTTGAATTGATTTGTAAAAGAACTGAGGATGAGTAGGAATTTTGATAATTGGAAGCTAGCTCCCAAACTCTAGCAATTTATTTCTCTGGGTCTAGTTCAAAATCATTGTTGAACTTCATGATACCTAATTTTTCCAACACTAAACTTAAAATTCTATTTGCCACTGATGTGCAATTTCTCTTCTTGTATTTGACAATATTGACAATATTTTATTAAACTCATAATAATGACAAAACCTAATTTTACATAAAACAAAATATTTACAAGATATTTACAAATAACTTAAAAAGTATTTACAAGGTACCAAATAATGTAATATTCTCCAACACCCCCTATATTACATTATTTGGTATTATATCAATCTCTAACTTTGGTTATGACTTTATAACTTTGGGTCTAGCACTAACTGTGGTTCTTGCTTTTTGGTTTTGACTCTTTCTGAACATTTTTTTGCATATGTGCATATTTATCACAATAGCTATAATTGGTACTTATTAGGAATTTGGTAAAATTGTTTCCTGTTATGCATTCAATGTTACTTGTCATAAAATTCCTTGTTCTAAAATTGCTTTTATCATTCAAGATTCACTATTACCTATTTTCCCTTTTATCTTTACCTACCACAAAATAGATATTAGTGGTCTCTATCATAAAACCAATCTCATCAATTTGTCTTGTAAAACCAAGGCTTTTGTATTTTAGGCTTATTTTAGATACAATAAGTTCTTTTACTCCTAACCATGTTTCATTATATCCTATTTAGGACCAATCATTTTTTTGTGCCTTTCAAGCTCAACAATATCTTGATTTATATCACCATGTAAATGTAGAAAGTCATCACAAATATACTTATCTTAACTTAGACCATTATTTATAAAATTTGGAAAAAATAGATCACTATCACTGACATTATCTGAATGATATTCCATCTTGGAGGGTGTTTTCCATTCAAAATTTTAATGATGCTTTGTAAATATCATTCTTTTATTAATTTCCTTATATTTGGCTTACCAAGAAGTGACACACCCATAAAGGTTGCTCTAGCTTCAACAAAATGGCTTGTTGGATCTCCTAGAGGCTATACATAGACCAAGAGTGGTCTATCCCAATGATATCGAAAGATACATCCAGATCTAGCTCTCTTAGGATTTCCTTTTTTCGCTCCATCAAAGTTCACTTTTATCCATCCACTTGGAGGTCTTTTCCATTTTGAATTGATTTGTAAATGAATTGATGATGAGTAGGAATTTTGATAATTGGAAGCTAGCTCCCAAACTCTAGCAATTTCTTTCTCTAGGTTTAGTTAAAAATTATTGTTGAACTTCATGATACCTAAATTTTCCAACACTGCACTTAAAATTATATTTACCACTGATGTGCAGTTTCTCTTCTTGTATTTGACAATATTGAGAATATTTTATTAAACTCATAATAATGAGAAAACCTAATTTTACATAAAACCAAATATTTACAAGATATTTACAAATAATTTAAAAAGTATTTACAAGTTACCAAATAATTTAATATTCTCCAATACCCCCCATATTACATTATTTGATATTATATCAATCTCTAACTTTGGTTATGACTTTCTAACTTTGGTTCTAGCACTAATTGTGTTTCTTGCTTTTTGGTACTGACTCTTTCTAAATAGTTTTTTGCATATGTGCATATTTATCACAATAGTTATAATTTGTACTTATTAGGAATTTGGTAAAAAAATTTCCTGTTATGCATTCAATGTTACTTGTCATTAAAATTCCTTGTTCTAAAATTGCTTTTATCATTCAAGATTCACTATTACCTATTTTCCCTTTATTTTTACCTATCACAAAATTGATATTAGTGGTCTCTATCATAAAACCACTCTCATCAATTTGTCTTGTAAAACCAAGGCCTTTGTATTTTAGGTTTATTTTAGATACAATAAGTTCTTTTACTCCTAACCATGTTTCATTATATCCTATGTAGTACCAATAATTTTTTTGTGCCTTCAAACTCAACAATATCTTGATTTCTATCACCATGTAAATGTAGAAACTCATCACAAAAATACTTATCTTAAATTATACCATTATTGATAAAATTTGGAAAAAATAGATCACTATCACTGACATTATCTGAATGATATTCCATCTTGGAGGGTGTTTTCCGTTCAAAATATTAACGATGCTTTGCAAATATCATTCTATTATTAATTTCCTTATATTTGGCTTACCAAGAAGTGACACACCCATAATGGCTGCTCTAGCTTCAACAACATGGCTTGTTTGATCTCCTAGAGGCTATGCATAGGCCAAGAGTGGTCTATCCCAATAATATCGAAAGATACCTCCAACTCCAGCACTCTTAGGATTTCCTTTTGTCGCTCCATTAAAGTTAAATTTTATCCATCCACTTGGAGGTCTTTTACATTTTGAATTGGTTTGTAAATGAACTGAGGATGAGCAGGAATTTTGATAATTGGAAGCTAGCTCCCAAACTCTAGCAATTTTTTCTCTGGGTCTAGTTCAAAATCATTGTTGAACTTCATGATACCTAAATTTTCCAACACTACACTTAAAATTCTATTTGCCACTAATGTGTAGTTTCTCTTCTTGTATTTGAAGATCTGATGGTTCCTTTCTTTCCATACCCTCCATAGAACATGTGGAAGACTTAACCTCCATAACATTTGCAACCTTTTAATTTTAAAGGGGAACTCCCATTGACGACAAAGATCAAATAGAGACTTGGGAAGAACCCACTCTACCTGAAATTTCTTCAAAATATTATTTAGAAGCTCAACAATAAAAGGGTAGGTATAGAAGAGATTATCAATATATTCCTCACTCATTTCATACAAAACACCTATTTGGAAATGTGAAGCCTCTTTTATGCAAATTATCCATGGTCAAGACCTTATTTTGGACTACTAGCCAATAGAAGTGTGCTATCTTGGGAATGAGGTCTTTGATCCAAATATTAGCTACTGGCAGCCATCCAAAGCCCTCCCCTTCAAGGAGATAATAACCTGATTTGATTGATTATGTTCCTTCCTTTTGGCTCATCCAAATAAGAGAGTCTGAAGATCTAGTATTGTTCAAGAAATAGACCTGTTGAAGAATATTTAGCTTCCTTAGATTTTGTTGATTTATGTCATCAATATTATCCACCTATAAATGTTTCCATTTTTTACTATTTTCCTCAGTGAGGACCTAGTCAAAGATTACATTTTCTTACTGTTTTCCTCAGTGAGGACCTAGTCAATTTTTTTTTTTGATGATTGTTTCTAAATAAAATATATGGACGATTGTCAGAGTGGTTTTTCTAGAATATAAAGGCAAACATTTCCTCACTTACTCAAAATCACATAGAAATTTAATTAAAAAATATTTTAACGCCACACAACTTCTTATGGGAAAAAATATTTGTTTATATATTTTTGATTAAAAATTATTTAAAAATTATTATTTATCTCATCAAAAATATGAATATGTGCATTGGATAAAATAAATAATATTATTTTTCATGATAATTGACTATTGTCAGAGGTAGTATCTTAAAAATTTCAATAGACCTATAGACTAGAAAATGTAGTTATTTGACCCTAATTATCCATCGACAAGATTTGTTACTTTGTTCACTATAAATAGGCATATGTTGTGCTATGATAGTCCATTGAAATTTGTTCTATTTGATATTTAAATGTTTTACACTAGAAAATTTGTTGCTTGCAAGGTATTAACATCAATTTAAGTATCTAACCATTTGCTATATATGAAATATTAATATTTATTTGAGTAGAGATGTATCAAAGCATCAAAATTATTAAAGATTACAATTTGAAAAAAGTTTACGTTACAAATTCATTCCAAAAGTGGATGCATAATGAATAAAATATTGTTGCTAAGTGATGAAGGAGAGACATGGATCTATGCACACTAGAGTGAAAACCAATTCTAGAATTCCATAATATTTAATAAATGTGAAACACATGATATCATTATTGTGTGCATTTGGAGTCTTAAATTTTGATGTGATCATTTTAATAAGGTGTAGTTATTTTAAAGTAATGCTAGGTGTAATGTTTATTGAATACAACATCTTGGATAACTAGTTGATAGAGGTTATTGTTCATGGTATTTAATTAAAGTATACAAGGGATGAGAATGAAAAGCATGTGAGGAAGCAAGAAAAAGTGTTGAATGCAACCATGCTCAAATAAGTCATAACAAGATATTGTAAAATAGAAATATTCAAGAGAGCTGAAAAATTAGTGCTTGTACAAGAATTGACAATGTTAATTCAAAGTTATTAATGGATTGCAATAAATGTAAAATAGTTAACAATTGATTATTTTCATCATGTTTGAGATTATAAGGTCAATTTCAATACTTTGTAATAAGAATATTGAATTGTTTATTTGGTAGAAATATTATCCCCACTAAACATATGAATAGAAGTCATTTATTGAAATATACTTATTTATTTTTTAGTTGTAATTTGTTAAGCCACATTAGATTAAAGGTAAACACCACGTTATTGGATTTGTTTACTCTAAAATTTTCTTTGAAGAAGATATTTTTTGTCTCACATAAAAATAAAAGAAGACTACATATATATCCCTTGTATTCTTTCTCTAATGCATGTAAAGCTTTTAATTTGTGAATAACATAGGTTGCTTCCATAAGCAATTAAATTATTGACAATAGTTGTTAAAGAATACTGTTAAAAATATTAATGATTGAAGAATACAAATACTATTATTTTCTACAAGATAACTTGGATAAGATAGAATCATTTATCTTTGACTAACTAGTCTTTGATGTTTACTTGGAATACATCCTCTTCTATATGAACTATCAAGTATAATAAATGAAAAAAATCTTAAATAAGGCAATGGGGATGACATGGAAGATAATGCAAACATGTGATATTGAAAAAATTATGAGAACATTAATTAATACATATAGAAGACACTAGAAAATATGCTTGTACATATAATCAAGTTTAATCTTACTTTTAAGTGTTTTGTCATCCTTATTCTCCACGGTTGGGATTGCCTAGGCACCTCCTTGTCTAATGAACAACCTTTGCTTTCAGTGGCCTAGCATTTCAAAATCCTCCACCTTAAAACCTTTTAGACTCTATGTCTTCGTCATTTATTGTGAGAAATTTTGTAGGAGAATAATGCCAGAGCCTTTAAAAATTATTTCCATGACACTTATTATGTTTTGTCCAAAGTTATTGGTGCTTCTAATGCGAACCTTTTAGTAGTCCTTTGTTCTTGATCCCCTAAATATTGAAATGAATATTTTTTGGCCACCTCTATTGGTATCCCTTCCATTCCTTTTTATTCCCCTCATTCTATGATCGATTGTTCGCTCATCAAATTGCTCCCTCCCCCTTGGGGAGGGTGAAGTTCAATTGATGGTGTGGCAAAAGGAAATTCTAATCCTGCTAGTGTTTGAGTTATTTTTAGAAATCACTTGGGGGAGATTATCCTACCCTTTATAGAATGTATTTGAATTCAAACCAATCACTTTGCTAAAGCTCATGCACTTTACAAAGGTTTGTCACTGTTGCTTCATCTCCATTACCCTAATCTTGTATGGAAGGTGATTTGATGAATATTATTGATGGCCTAAAAGAGACTCAGTTTGTGTCTTGGAATATCTCTAGTTTCATATCCGAAGCTAAAATTCTCCTAGATATTTCATCTAATATCACTACTCAACATGTGTTTAGAGAAGGTAACCAAGCAGCCAATTTTTTTAGCTAGCCTGGGAGTGACTAGCATAACTTAACCATTTGGACCAATAACTTCCCTCCATTTTTTTTCGGTTACATAGGAGAGTTGGTCACAACCACACTATTTTTAGTAACTGATAAGTGCAGGGTTCAAACCACAAGGGTTACTTCCACAAAATCTACTCCACTTTGTTATTGTTGACTCGGTGTGAAGGGGACCATTGGTCGCTTAGGATTCGTATCATCATCATCAGTCTATCGCGCAATCAAAGGATTTAGATCAAACTACTACCTTTACAAACAGTTTGCCCTTGAGGTTTGAAATTAGGTGTCTTCTTGGTAAATGTCTGGCTAGACAAAAATTTACCAATCCACCTAGCCTTTCTCTCCTTCCTTGGTCAATGGCAATCCCACATCCATTTATTTCCTTTAAACCTATTGATGGGCCTCAGTTATAAAGATGATTCATTTTTCAAATCCTTCTTGGGCTTCATAAAAAAATAAATCCAACAGGTTTCGTGTTATGATTGGTAGAAGCATGCTTAAGTCATCCTTCATTTATGTTTCTGACAAAAAATCAAAGCAATAGATTTGGAAAATCCTATAGCCTGTATTTGGTTTCAGTCCTTCAATTTTGGCTTCATGTGGTTTTTGGTTACCCCTATGTATGGGATTCTCCTTTTGTCTAGGTTGTGCTTCTCTTCTCTCCCAATGTGGGTTTAGTAGGTCTTCTTTGCTACCCTTGCGAGGGTTTCTCACTTCAATATTTCTTCAGTTAGGAACTCTTTTTCTAACTTCTCTCAGCTTGTAATAAGGTTACGAGACCCTTTCAAAACCCTTTTTCCACCAATAAAAAAATATTTTTTTTTTATCAATTTTATTGGTGTATTGGAATATTATAAAACTTTCATTGTAAAATGGAGTAGTTGATTTTCATTAAAAATTGAATATACTTATAGCTCTATTGTAAGTTAAAGCATCTATATTTTTTTGGTTGAATCTCTATATAGTTTATTTGCATTAACCCAATATGATAATTAGTGCATCTAAAGCATCATTGTGTAATTTATAATTGTTGAAGGGGAATAACTATTTAACTTCAAATACAAAACTCAATATTTGTATTGATTTTAAATATCTATAGTGTAGCATTCTAAATACCACTAAAAAAATAAATTTTGATAAGGCATATTAAAAGGAAAATTTGATCATCATATTTAATGTAATTTATGGGATAGAATGATAAATATATTATTTGACCACTATAAAATATGGGTTGATAGAATGTACATGATTTTTAAGAAAACTAAAAAAAAGCATTTATACATGTAAATTTGTTTACACTACCTAAAATAAAGGGATAATAAAATGCTATAATCCTCCTTCAAATGCACTACTAAATTGTGTGCCTCACTCCATGTGTTAGGTGAAATACTTAAAAATTAATTTTTGTTCCTATATTCATGAAGTCCTACTATCCATATGTAGTGTTTAGTGATCACCCTAAACATCACAAACCGAATAATTTTGAGAAAATTATAAATTTTCTAATAAGATGAAGTAATTCATGAGATAAATACTATGGAGGATCATGCTGTAATTTTACACCAAAAGGACAAGAAACCAATGAAACATAAAAAGTTAATGAAACCTAAAAAGTTAGTGAGGCAACAACATTTTGAAAAAAACTTTCATTTTTATCAAAAGTGATTAATTTTATTATAATATTTAACATCTTAAAGTATTATGTAAATTATTTTTTATCATCCAACACTAAGAATTCTTAATAATAGACATATTCTCATGGAGCAAAGGAAAAGATAACCTTTTAGTAGAAAAATAATATGTTATAATATCCATATTGAAATGTGCTTAAATAAATTTCTAATTAGGTCGCTTAAACAAATCCTATTTTGTATGTTGATTTAGAATTTATCAAACATATAACACTTTAGAAAAATTTGTATATCAATTTAAACCATTGCTACTACAATAGATTGATGATGATAGGTTGGTGATGATTGGCGATAAATCAATTTACAATATTGTAGTTATGGTTGATGTATATTTAAACATGATTTTTTTTTTGACTTTACGTGCAATGTATAATCAATTAATTACTCTCAATTATGTAGTTACCTTAAAGTTTGAATGTAGATTTTGATAGAATAGGTGATAAGAAATATTATTTTATTTGATTCAAATCCATGGATTCTATGATCTTTGTTCATTATTTTGGTATTTGTAAGATTTTATAGCTTGTATTTTTTCATGAAATTTAATCTTTATTAGTGAATAATGATGATTTTACCACTCTTTTAATTAACACTATTGATACAAAAATTTAAGCTATATAGTTTCTTTCATTAGCCATGACATAGTGAGAGACCTTCCCTCATGTGTAAATATAATGGTATATACTCACTTGGCTTAAAAGTATCACCAATCCCATTTTGGATACAAGTTGTGTGAATGGTCCAATAGTCATAGTACTTAACAACTTGCATGGAGCCATAGATCCTAAATTTCATAAATTCAGGTATTTTTAACTTTTTATTTAAAATTATGCACCTAAATCATGGTTGTATTTTTTGTAAGCCAAGGATCACACCTCACTTGTTCAAAGAGTTAAAATATATTGTGGATAAATTCTCGAGTTGCTAGATCCATGTACTCCATTTAGAACAAGAAGGGAATATACACAAAATAATCTTTTCTTGAAATATAATGATACTCAATAGAAATTAATAGATGCATACATGCCTTAATAGAATGATATTGTAGAGAGATAGGTGGCTAGTAGGCCCAATCCAGAAATATTGATGCCCTTATTATAAAAAGAACAAATTGATTCCTTCTAAACTCAATATTTATACCTATAACACCATTGTCTAAAGTCCAATTTTGATCATTTTTTGCATGATAAAATCTTATTAACCTAATCATATAATTTGGACACTTTCTTTCTAGAAATTTTTAAGCATATGAAAAGAGTATTAGTCAAGGTTCATGGGAAATGTTTATAGTTTTTTACAAAGAATTACAATATAGCAAGATTTTTTTTTAATTAGAAAAATATTTAAGATCTTAACCTTTGAACAATTTCTTCATCATAAAAGTTTTAAAAATATGAAAAGAGAATGTTAGTCATAGTTCATGGGAAATGTTTATAATTGTTTTACAAAGAATTACAATATAGCATGGATTTTGTTTATTTATTGAAAATACTTTTAGGGATTTTTTTTCTTGAATTTTTTTTTAGAGTAAAGCATTGGTTTTGAAAGGATCGACATACCACTACATAACACTATGGTGTCCTAATAGTGACTGAAATTTTAAGATAAAACATGTGTTTTTGAAAAGGGTTTCGATCCCTTGTGTAGTGGGTTGAACTTGGGTCTCCTAGATGAGAACCCAAAACCATACCATACCATTATGGTGTTCCAATAGGGAATTAGAATTTTAGGGTGAAGAATGATTTTTTGAAAAGGTCCCACACCCTTGTGCGTGGTGGTTTGAACTTGAGTTTCTTGGACCAGAACCCAAAAACACATTTGAACTTAATTTTTTTGGATGAGAACAAAAAAAAAAAAAAAAACCACTAAATCATTCCACTAAAGTATCCCAACAAGAACAAAATTTAAAAAAAAATAGGATAAAGTATAGGTTTTTAAAAAGGCCCCGTACTTGTATAGTGGGTTGAACTTAGATCTCATTAAATGAAAACCCAAAACCATATCATTACTATGTCTAAAAAAAATATAACAAATAAGATTACTTTCAAAATAATTTTTTTTATTGTCTAAATGGTAACGACATTAAAGAGAAAATTTGGCTTTCAAATAATATGAAAAGGCTAAACTTGCATGTTTATAGCTATTTAGTGAGAGGATCGATGGACTTGTTTATGAAAAGACTTATTTTGTTTTTCCAACGGGCACTCTTTGACAAACTAATGCACTCTTCCATCATTTTTTAACCTTCACATAACAAACTAGTGCATTATTGTGCTTTTATTTATTTTTTAATAAGATGGAATGCTTTCTGCCTCAGCTCGGCCCTTGCTATTACTAACTACCTTTGAACTTTTTTTCATCTCATAGCTTAAAATATTGTGATGGTTTGTGTTACCACAATCTTGAAAGTTGAAACCCTTTCCACCTCGATAAGACTATCAGCTGTAACATCAAAAACTTAAAACCCCTGGCAACTCTCCATTCCTTTACAGAAAGCATAGGCTCTAGAGTTGAGGAATATTCCACTTGAAGTGGCTTAGCCTAAAAATGGAGAGCAAAATCAAATGCAGTTGTTCATGTTTCATCACGGTACTACAATTGGGACTAACCAGGCTTCTCACAGGTTTCACCTTTCGAAAAATTTAGATGTATAACGGTTGGTACAACATGATGACACGACGGATGAGGGGAATGTGAAGAAGTCACTCATTGACTTGGACTCACTCATCTGCAGGTTCTCGAACTCTCTCCTGAGCATCTGTAGTTTCACCAACTTCACTTTGTTGGTGCCCTGATATGAACTTGCCAAGGCTTCCCAGGCCTGCTTGGCCTTGGTGGCTGATGCAATCCACGGGAAGATGGTCTCCTCAACCGCTTGCATGATGTAGAAGAGGGCCTTCTAGTCTTTCTTCTTGTGCTCTTTCAACAGATCCTTGTCTGCTTGAGAGAGGGTAGCTAGTGCTGCTGCATCTGCCAGTTCTGGGTAGCCATTCTTGACTAAATCCCATAGCTCCTAAGATTCGAATAGGATCTTCATCTGGATGCTCCAGTAATCGTAGTTCTTACCGTTAAATCATGGGATCTGCAACTACAGGAAGTTGTTTCTAGAAGCCATGCTTCTATCTTCGCGTCATAGAAAAATTAGCTTTGATACCAATTTGAAGAATTTTATTCCTTTTTTCTTCTCACTGCTGAAGTCGGACGTCTCGGACTGCGCTCAACGTTGCGGCGCAGTGCGGTTGTCAGGGGCACCAACGGAATTCGCCCAAGAAATGGCAAAGTACGAATGTCAGGGCACCGACGGACTTCATCCGAAATTGGGCGAAGTTCGAACGTCGGGGGTGCCGACGGACTTCGCCCGAAATTGGGCGAAGTTCAAACTTCGGGGGCGTCGACGGACTTCGCCTAAAACTGGGCGAAGTTCGAACGTCGGGGCTACCGACAGACTTTGCCCAAAACTGGGCGAAGTTTGCACTTCGGGCCTACTGATGGACTTCACCCGAAACTGGGCGAAGTTTGCACTTCGGCAGCGAAGTTGGAAAGGCTTCTTCGAGACTTGCCCAACTTCGGCCTTGGAGTCTTTTCTTGACTTCTTCGTCTTGCGCAGCGCGGCTGGGTTTGCCTGGCTTGGCAACACCCATATGAGAAGAGAGAGACGCCGGAACAGAGAGCAATCAACTTTAGCACAATAAAACTGTAAACCCTAAAGATGCCACAAACTACAACAAACTTTATTCATATGAAAAACTAGGGTTACAAAAATTCCTCAATCGAGGAAATAACAACATCTGCAGGCTACGCTGCAGGATAAACTAAATAGGGGAAATGTCGAGTCTGTTGCTCGGACATTAATCAGCTGAGCCACACTGCTCACTGAATCGCTCGCCCTCCTTTCTCTGCTCTAATCTCTTCGCCTCCTCTTTCACGAACTTCTCTCATACACGCACTAATTTGTCTGAAGACCCGAACCGCCTTTTATAGCCGCAGGGAGAGGAGGATAAGGGTTATCCTCTGACAGCTTCGGATAAGGGTTATCCTCTGACAGGCCCTCAACTAGGGTTTTTGACTAATCGTCGACTTGGCATTAACTCGCCTGACCAAACGTCGAACTGGCATTAACTTCTACGACGATGGGATCTGTCAGGTGTCACATCTGTCAGAAGGTAGGTGTGACATCATGTCACACTTTTGCCGGGATCCCGGACTGCGGGAGCGCAGTCCGACTTCGCCCATGTCTGGAGCGCAATCCGGTTTCGCCCAAGGTTCGGAGTGCAGTTGGGCATAGGCATGAAATCTAGGTTTATTTTTCTAACACCCTCCTTTAAACCTGATTTCACAAGCACTTTGACTCCAAGCTGCTCTCGCAATCTGCTGAAGTCTTCCTCCTTCAAAGGCTTCGTGAAAATATCTACCAACTGCTCCTTGGATCTGCAAAACTGTAGATGAATTTCTTTGGACTTCACCAACTCTTTGATGAAGTGATAACGAATATCAATGTGCTTCGTCCGGCCATGGAACATGGGATCCTTTGATAGTGCAATGGCCGAATTGTTATCACAGAAAATTGTTGTCGCGCCTTCTGGAGGATTGTGCAGTTCACTCAGAACTCTTCGCAGCCATACTGCCTGGCATGCGGCTGTCATGGTGGCGACATATTCTACTTTGGCTGTGGACAATGCAACGATGGGTTGCTTCTTGGACGCCCATGAGACTGCCCCTGATCCGAGATGGAAAGCATACCCGGAGGTGCTCTTTCGATCATCGGTACTGCCAGCCCAGTCACTATCTATGTAGCCGACCAGTTCCAACTGGTCCCATCTGGCGTAAAATAGGCCATGGTTTCGCATCCCGCTGACATAGCGCAAGATCCTCTTGCCTACTTGCCAGTGCGTGTCCTTCGGAGTCTCCATGAAATGATTGATCAGACTGACTTCAAACATCAGATCTGGCCGAGTTGCAGTCAAATACATTAGACTGCCAACTAGCCTCTTGAACAAGGTTGGATCTACATTCCTCCCTGTATCCAACTTGCTCAGCTTCAAACCTGTGGCTACAGGTGTGATGGCAAGTTTGTTGTCCTCCATCTTGAAGCGCTTCAGGACATCCTTCGCATACTTGCCCTGAGAAATGAAGATGCCATCTGTTGATTGGTCAACTTCAATGCCGAGAAAATATTTCATCAGCCCCATGTCAGTCATTTCAAACTCGGACTTCATGGTTGTTCTGAACTGTGCAAATAGGCTGCTGCTATTGCCAGTATATATCAGATCGTCTACGTATAGGCAGACGATGATGAGCTCACCTGCTGCATTTGTCTTCATGTACAGGGAGTGCTCATATGGGCATTTTTGAAACCCATTCTCCTAAAAATAGCCATCAATATGGTTGTACCATGCCCTGGGTGCTTGCTTCAACCCATACAGGGCCTTCTTTAGTTTTAGGACTTTGCCCTCTTGCCCTTGTATTTCATAACCGGGTGGCTGGTCTATGTAGACCTCTTCTTCCAACACTCCGTTGAGGAAGGCAGACTTGACATCCATCTGGTACATGCTCCATCCTTTCTGAGCTGCTAGTGCCAGAATCATTTTGACTGTGTCAAGTCGGGCTATAGGTGCATACACCTCATGATAGTCAACACCTGACTTTTGCTTGTAGCCTTTCGCCACTAATCTGGCCTTATGCCTGTCAACTTCTCCTTGGGCATTAAACTTCGTTTTATATACCCACTTGACCCCAATGGTCTTCTTTCGTGCTGGAAGATCTGTTAGCTGCCATGTCTCATTCTTCTCAATGGCTGCTATCTCCTCATCCATCGCATTCACCCATTTGTGATTCTGACTTGCCTCTTCAAACTCCACTAGATCACATTCAGTAAAGAGAGCAAAATCAGAATAATCTTCATCTAACTGATTATGGGTTACCTCATAAATGTCTTGCAAGCTCCGAGTCTTCGCAGGAGTCCTCAGATTTTGAATTTTGCTTGCAAGTGGAGGTGATCGGGATGATGAGGGTGTGCTACTGCTAGCACCACTGTTGCTGCTTGAAGGCACAGGTGGTTGTGCACTGTCATCCTCCAAGTCTACAGATTCAACAGTTGCTGGTTCAGACTGACCAGTCTTTGACTTCCAGTTCCAGGCTTCATCCTCCAGGAACTTCACGTCTCGGCTGATGACAAGTTTCTTTGTCACAAGATTGTACAACCTGTATGCCTTTGATGGTTTGTTGTATCCTATGAAGATGCACTTTTCAGCTTTGTCATCCAGCTTCTACCTTTTCTCATCTGGAACATGTGCATATCCTATGCACCCGAAAACTCACAAATGAGCCACACTTGGCTTCAACTTGCTCCAGGCTTCCTCTGGAATTTTGTCCCTCACACTCTTGGTGGGACATCGGTTCAACAGATAAACTGCACAACTTACAGCTTCTGCCCAGAACTCATGTGGCAAACTTTTTGCCTTCAGCATGCTCCGTGCCATCTCCATGATTGTTCTGTTCTTCCTCTCAGCTACACCATTCTACTGCGGTGTATATCTGGCAGTGAACTGCCTTCGAATTCCATGTTGTTTGCAAAAGTTGTGGAATTCGTTGGAGATGTACTCTCCACCTCCATCAGTTCTGAGAGTCTTCACATAATGACCGCTCTGTTTCTCAACCAGAGCCTTGAACTCCTTAAACCTTGCAAATGCCTCTGACTTCAACTTGATTGGATAAACCCAAGTCTTTCGGTTGAAGTCATCAATGAAGGTCAAGAAATACTTATTGTCGGCATATGAGGTGGTCTGCATGGGACCACAGATGTCTGAGTGCACCAGCTCCAAAGGCCATGATGCTCTCCAAGACTGTCCTATAGGGAATGCGTCCTTGTGCTGCTTGTCGACCAGGCAACCTTCACAAACTTGGTTTGGTTGCTCTATAAGGGGTAAACCCTTCACCATCTGCTTCTTGTGCAGTAGATTCAGGCCACTGAAACTCAGGTGACCGAATCTGAGATGCCACAGCCAGGTAGCATCCTTCTCAACTGCACTCAGAGACATCAAAGATTCATTCTGAATCTGCAGTAGAAACATTTTGTTTTTCGTCATGGACACTGTTGCAATTTGTCCATGCACTTTGTCTCTGATGGAACAGACATCGTCTTTGAACAGTACAGTGTGCCCCTTCTGCACAAGTTGTCCAACACTTAGCAGATTGTGCTTCAACCCAGGCACATAAAAAACATCTTGAATTGTTTTTCTTTCACCGTGTCGGGTTTGGATGAGGATCTTTCCTTTCCCCATCATAGGAACTTTGATGTTGTTCCCCATCTTGACTTCGAACTGGACTGTTTCATCCAGTTGTGAGAACATCTCCCTGTTCCCAGTCATATGGTTGCTGCAACCACTATCAAGATACCAGATGTTTTTCTTGCTCTCCTCTTCAATACTGCAAGTCAGCAACACATTTCCTCCTACCGCATTTTTGGGTTCCTCCATATAATGGGCTTGCTGTTGATTCTCGTTCGCCATCTTCTTTCTGCACTGTGTGGCATAATGGCCGAACTTACTGCAGTAGTAGCATTGGACCTTTGACATGTCCTTCTTCTGCTGAGAGCCACCTTGCTAATTTCTGCCAGTGCCTCTTCCTCCTTGCTGATGAAAGTTGCAACTTGGCTCAGCGTCCTGAGGGTTTGATCTCCCTCCTTGCTTGTTCCTTCTCCCATGCCTGCTTCTGCCTCTTCCTCCTTGAGAACTAGAAGCATCGTGGTGGGAGTCTTGTCTGCCGTTGTCTCGGACTGAGACTTGCGCTTTGAAGGCTTGCTCCAAAGAAGACTGAGTTGAGCGGCTCAACCTCTGTTCATGGGTCTGCAGGGAACCCATGAGTTCGTCTATCGAGAGGGTTGTCAAATCCCTCGACTCTTCGATTGCTATCACAACCGAGTCAAACTTGGCAGGCAGACTTCTGAGAATCTTCTCCATGATTCTCTAGCTTTGCACATTTTCTCCATTCAACCGCATCTGGTTGATAATGTCCGTCGTCCGGGTGAAGAAGTCACTCATCGACTCGGACTCGCTCATCTGCAGGTTCTCAAACTCTCTCCTGAGCATCTGTAGTTTCACCAACTTCACTTTGTTGGTGCCCTGATATGAACTTGCCAGGGTTTCCCAGGCCTGCTTGGCCTTGGTGGCTGATGCAATCCGTGGGAAGATGGTCTCCTCAACCGCTTGCATGATGTAGAAGAGGGCCTTCTGGTCCTTCTTCTTGTGCTCTTTCAACAGATCCTTGTCTGCTTGAGAGAGGGCGGCCAGTGCTGCTGCATCTGCCGGTTCTGGGTAGCCATTCTTGACTAACTCCCATAGCTCCTGAGATCCGAACAAGATCTTCATCTGGATGCTCCAGTAATCGTAGTTCTTGCCATTAAATCGTGGGATCTGCAACTGCAGGGAATTATTTTCGAAATCCATCTTCTATCTCTGCGTCATGGCACAATCAGCTCTGATACCAATTTGAAGAATTTTATTCCTTTTTTCTTCTCGTCGTCGAAGTCGGACGTCCTGGACTGCGCTCAGCGTTGCGGCGCAGTGCGGTTGTCGGGGGCACCGACGGACTTCGCCCGAGAAAGGGCGAAGTACGAACGTCGGGGCACCGACGGACTTCGCCCAAAACTGGGCGAAGTTCGAATGTCGGGGGCACCAACGGACTTCACCCGAAACTGGGCGAAGTTCAAACTTCGGGGCCGCCGACAGACTTCGCTCGAAACTAGGCAAAGTTCGAACTTCGGGCCACCGATAGACTTCGCTCGAAACTGGGCAAAGTTCGAACTTCGGGGCTGCTAACTGACTTCGCCCGAAACTGGGCGAAGTTTGCACTTCGGGCCTGCCGACGGACTTCGCCCGAAACTGGGTGAAGTTTGCACTTCGGCAGTGAAGTTGGAAAGGCTTCTTCGAGACTTGCCCAACTTCGGCCTTGGAGTCTTTTCTTGACTTCTTCATCTTGCGCGGCACGGCTGGGTTTGCCTGGCTTGGCAACACCCGTATGAGAAGAGAGAGACGCCGAAACAGAGAGCAATCAACTTTAGCACAATAAAACTGTAAACCCTAAAGATGCCACAAACTACAACAAACTTTATTCATATGAAAAACTAGGGTTACAAAAATTCCTCAACCGAGGAAATAACAACATCTGCAGGCTACGCTGTAGGATAAACTAAACAGGGGAAATGTCGAGTCTGCTGCTCGGACATTAATCAGCTGAGCCACACTGCTCACTGAATCGCTCGCCCTCCTTTCTCTGCTCTAATCTCTTCGCCTCCTCTTTCACGAACTTCTCTCATACACGCACTAATTTGTCTGAAGACCCGAACCGCCTTTTATAGCCGCGGGGAGAGGAGGATAAGGGTTATCCTCTGACAGGCCCTCAACTAGGGTTTCTGACTAATCGCCGACTTGGCATTAACTCGCCTGACCAAACGCCGAACTGGCATTAACTTCTGCGGCGATGGGATCTGTCAGGTGTCACATCTGTCAGAAGGTAGGTGTGACGTCATGTCACACTTTTGCCGGGATCCCGGACTGCGGGAGTGCAGTCCGACTTCGCCCATGTCTGGAGCGCAATCCGGTTTCGCCCAAGGTTCGGAGCGCAGTTGGGCACAGGCGTGAAATCTGGGTTTATTTTTCTAACAGCCTTGTCTAATGCATAAATATCATGAAATGTTAAGTGTTTGTAGGTTGTCTTGATTTAATTCTTGGGATGACTAGATCCAATTAATTTTGTCTTTATAATTACAGAAACTATAAATGTCCGATATCAAATAAAAGGTGATATAAATTTCCTTATAATATATACATATATACCATGAGATTTTTTTTGTTTTCTGAAAATTGGACGACATGATATTGATAATCCGAAACATGAAAATTTTGTTTAAATATTCATGCCTGATGAAAAAGGATTCGTAAAGTGCCGCATCGAATGCAAAGATTTGTGAATATTTTAAAGTAGAGTCGTTTAAGAGTTGCATGTTCCACTAAATAACAAATAATATGTTGCTATAGGCAGTTTTCAATAAACGCATTTAAAAAATATATATAGACACATTTGTAATGGAGTCCTTTAGCGTCACGACATACCAGAGGTAGATGCTGCCAGAGATGAATAGTATGGAATTTTGAAGATGTTACATATTCCTGATATTATAAAAAAATTTGTTAAGTGCCGAAAGGTTCGCCTAGTTATATGTTCATTGTAATAAGTCTGTTTAACGAGAGTACAATTTAAGTAAGTCAATAAAAAATTAAGTTGTACTGAACTTAAAAAAAAAAACTTAACAGCTAGGAAATAACGGGAAATAACGGTAAAACATGGTATTGCACGCAAGCCATTGATATCTTCTTTGACGAGTTTTAGGCATAGAGTGATCCCAACGCAGACCAGCCACATTGTGTGTAATGGCGACAAAAAGTGTAACCAGTCACGTTGTATAAGCTTATGATAATAAGAAGTGTTCCTTCTCTTTCAGACAGAATTCATAATTCTTGGATGGAGAATGATGGGCTAATTCCTAATTCAGAATTCATAATTCTCTTTCAGACAGAATTCAGACAGATTGTTGTAAATTGACATGCCCATTGTGGGATATAATGACGTTAAGAAACTTAATCATCAAGTTATCCTTTTTGGATTGGTTGGCTGAGAGATATACGTTGGACATCAATCTTATTATTATAGTTCTGATTGAAAGAGAAAGTGGGTATTTTTTAAGATTAATAGATTTAATCTATTATTCTCTGGCAGAACTGTATATACTTGGTCTGCTAACCCACATTCATGATTCATAAAAATAAGATGTATTTCACTTAGACAATCATTAAGAAGTTATATATTGCTAGAAAAATAACGTTGACTTTGATAGAAGTATGGCTAAAGTTATTAGCTAAACATGGCAATGGTAACGTTCAAGTCATTCAATATAAAATATTTGTGATACTAAGATGTTTTAACATAAGGACATGAGCTTTTCTCACTTAAAAAATCAAGTTAGAGAGATATAATTCCCTTGGTATATCAATTACCTTTAGTATATGTTTTTGTTTAATGTTATCTTCTAATTTATATAGGGATTTTATTTGAAATTTTAATATAATAATATTTTAAAGAAATCTATTGAAGTATACAAGCAGCATAATTTTATTTAAAATAATAAAGATATATAAAATAAAAAATAAATAAGAAAAATAAAATAAGATAAGAAGAAGTGTTTTTAGGTACTCTCATGATTTAATGGTACAAATTGATATAATGTATTAGTCAATGGAGGAAGGAGAGTTTATAATGATAACTAATCTCTTAATGAATTGCTAACCTCAAGTCAATATAACTTGGTTTGACAGTTAAATTACAATATATTAAATGTATTAAACCCTTTAATCAAGGTTAACCATAAAGGTGGTTAAACTAATAATTCTAAGGATGAATACATCAAAACTACAACTTACACAAAGATGTTCATAGGTTTACATAGAGGAATATCTATAGCATTACATTACACTTGCCAACAGGCTACATCAAGAGTACCTATAGGTACTTCATCACTATTAGCCTTGGCTTAACAAGGTTAGATTACATATATTTCAACACCCTCCATAATATTAGATGAGAGACTAAGGAGAGGAGACATTAGAGATGGTACATCTCCCCTTGATAATAAATTCTCAAATGGACCAATGGATCCTACTATCTTCTCTTTCCAAAGGTACATGGACTAGATAAACCCTTCTGCAAATATGAAGTTGTGATTCCATCTTCTGAATTAAAGATGTTGATATTTCTATGAGAAGACCCTCAACATATAATATGGAAACCACAATCTATCCTCCAAACTTACAAGGAGCAATTGAATCATCAAACAATAAGTAGGTTTTAGAATAATCAAAATATTTAGTTAAAAAGGGATTTGTAGGAATAAAGCATATCAATTGTTACTTCTTTTATAGCCAGAATATTGCCAACCACAATATTAATGGGCCTATTAGAATTAGAGAGCACACCATGTCTTAGGTATGGTAAAGAGGGACATTGTAGAGAAGTGTGCAAAAAGATAAATACAAGGAATTGAACTTTTAATCTCTTAAATATAATATAGCTAACCAACAAATAGACCAATGAGCTTAATTATAAGTTATGTTTGGTTCCCATTGAAGACATCAAAACTTGAGTACTATGATAAAATAAATAAGAGGAAATGAGTTTCGAACTTGTGACCTTCCTACAATAGGAGGATTTTATATTCTCCATGTTAGCAAATGGATCCAAATATCACAGGTCCTTATTTTCTCATATCAAACATATATTATCTCATTCAATAACATGAATATTGTAAAAAATAAAATATTTATTGATAATCCAAAATCTATTACAAAACTTATCCTCATTATAATTTCATTTTATTTCATGGAGCTTTATCTCCAATATATAACCTTAAAAAATATTCTTCAATACTCTTGACTTTTTCTCTTCTCAAAATCATGAGAGATTCAACCTTTCACATGTATTTCTTACATTATGACAAAGTCTATCATGATTACATAACTTTCTACTTCTAATCTTAACACAAGACTCTCACTTGCACACATGACATATTTCATTCATAACTCACTCTTGCACATATTCACCTCGTAACTCTCACACAACTCTCACTTGCATACATGTCATCTTTCACTCATAACTCACTCTTGCACACACGACACCTTTGAATCATAAATCACACTTGGAAACATGACACATAAACACACTTTATAACTTGACACCTACTTTTGACACAAACACTTCCTAATCTAATTATTTACAATGGTACTCAAGGCACCAAAAAATGTAGTACCTCCAACACTCCAAGGTCATAAACTAACATATGAGTAAGAATAATAAGATAAAATTTTATTTCTTTATACATTGAATGAAATAAATTTGGATTTAGAAGTGATGCAAAGGATATTTGAAACTTGATTTTTTGAGACATACAGGAAACTATCAACCATTATGCAATAACCACTATTGGAGGTTATATTCCTGGCATCCATGAAGACATCAAGAATGTGTTCTATAAAAGAAGAATATTTGGAAGGGATTTAGTCCTACAACCTTATTGATGAGGAATGCAATTAAATTACTTACACTAGTTGAGATGTAAATATTTGTGTAAAGATCTTGTAAGTGACACAACAGCAAGAAAAAAATATTGGACAAATTCAACCATACTACCTATGTTGATTATACAATACATCTATTGGATGTGAGTGAGCTTACCCAAACCAATGTACTTGTTGAAGTTAATATCACATCATAGTAAATATAATAATTTCAACTATGTTCATTTCATAAAATTCCAAAAAACTAAAATAGGTTCTTGATTTAATGTCACCAGTACATAGGGCTTGAGAAATTATGCAAAATAAAAAAAAAGGGCTTGAAATGATTTTGTAAGCAAAAATTATGACCTCTAAAAGTTTGGGCATATTAGTACTAAAAAAATAATAGACTTCATACTTTTGGGATAAGAAGGACCATACAAATATTACCATGTGTCATATCTAAATACTTTGTTAACATCACTACATAAATGACAAGGATTCCAATTATACTGGATAGACAAATAGGAATCTGATATTTGACATAGAAATATTTATTGGACCTTTATATATAGGTTGAAAATAAATGTTTAATGTGGATGTGTAAGAACCATTCCAATTACCAACTTACACCATATTGGATTGGAGTAACCTAAGCTAGCTAGTATTATGGAAGTCAAAACATGGTAGAAAAAAAGAGTAAAATAGTATTTAATATCCTTGAGACAATAAGCCATATGAGATGACCCTAAAAGAGGATGTTGTTTATCTGATATGTGGTTATCCAACTATACTCTAGTTACCAAGGCATGGTGTATAAGCCTAACCCCATAGGATTTGAACCTTAGACCTCTATTTAGAGTTGAAAAGTCTCTACCATGAGGCTACTTAGGTTGTATAAAACTAGTTAAAAAATACTCCACGTTGGGTGTCTTTCTAAGTATAGGTCACATCAACTAGTTATAAGTTACATCAAACTATACAACCTTTTTTATGTTGATAGGATTTGAACCTTTGTGTGGGCTATATCACCTACGTGTCTCAACCATAAAGATCCTATGTACCAAATATTTATCACTCCACCCTAATTAGAGAAATATGAGCATGAATGTAGAGAAGCAAAGATGTGTTTCTGTTAAAGATGTGTGATTGAATGTGCCATCCAAAAGATAACCAACCAAAAATAGCCATGTTCCAATGCTAATAGAAAGGTGATTTTCAAGTTTTGAACCTTTAACCTCTTATCAATAAACCATGCAACTAACCATTACACCTTGTAGAATAATTAGAGATGAATAACCATCACACTCTATATATTGCAAAGATAGAGATATGCTTCAAATCTTTTAATTAAAATAATATAATTCATGTGATTTGAATGTACAACCTTTGGGTCATAAATAGGCCCACTACCATTGCATGAAACTTGCCATTTGAGATTATGTACTTATAAATTTTAGAAAAGGGGAATAGAAACAAGTCAAAGTTGTAAAGATATGGCAATTCCTACTATAGTCTCTTTCACAATATGAGATGAAAAGTGGAGATAGGACCTATAAACCACTTATTCTTCAAAAGAAAAGATAACCCATGCAAGCAAGAACATTATTCAATATTTAATATCAAGATATCAAGATAAAAACTATGAGAATAATAATTGTTTTATTGCTTCTAGTGTGATTGATTATAAATAGAAAACCAAATTTCAACAATGTGCAAAAATTTATGCCAAGAAGAAAATGCAAAATTTTGGTGCTTGAAACTTTGCATGAAAATTTTAAATTTTTTGAACTTTTTTTCCTTGTAGGATTAGAAACATATTTCTTTTGGCCCACTTAAACCATTGAACATAATAAATTCTTTTTTCATAACCAAATGATGATTCTTTATTTACATCTAATACTATGTTGGACTCCGACTTCTTTGGAGGAAAAAAAATATAGTGGAAGGATATTACTCATATTATCTCTCATTTTCCTAAAGCTTGGATCTTGATCGGAGGAGATTTCAATACCATCCTATCTATGGATGAGAAAAGAGGGGGAAATAGAAATTTGGATAAAAGCATTGACCTCATGAGAGAATATATTGCAAACCTCCTTCTTGTGGATATCCAAATAGATAATGGCCTTATGACTTGGTATAACAGAAGGCGAGGCTTAGCTTGTATAATGGAGAGATTGGTAGGTTTTTGCTCTATAAAAAATTCTTAATCCATGGTCACATTCCTAATGTGAAGACTCTTAATAATGTTGGTTTGGATAATTGGCAAATCATGGTGGAAATGTGGAAAACCAATGTGAGTTTCTCTCCTTTTCATTTTCAATTAATGTGGCTTAGAGACATTTCCTTCAGACCTCGTGTGCAACAATGGTGGAAGGAAGGTAAACCTAGGCATGGGACTAAGATGTTCTTTTTGCCAAAATATTGCAATACATTAAATCCAAAATCAAGACTTGGAACCGGAAAGAGTTTGGGGATGTTCATCAAAAAAAACATGAAGTTATTTCTCATCTTGAAAATTTGAATAAGAAAATCCGTTTAGATGGCCTCACAGAGAAGAGAAGTGCAGATGAAATTAAACTCATAACTCAGTTAGAGGAATGGGAAAAAAGAGAAGAAATCTTATGGAAGCAAAAATCTAGAATTCAATGGCTCAAAGAAGGAGATCGAAACACAAATTTCTTCCACAAATATCTTCTAGCTCAAAGATCTCACAACTTTATTTCTTCCTTAAAATTAGATTCTGGAGATGTTGTTTATACTTGGGATGGCATGAAATCTATTGTTGTTGATTACTTTTCCAATTTTTTTGTTGCTACTTCTCTTGACTTAGCTTCTCAACATAATTTTCTTCAAGCAATCCCTTCTCTTATCACTTATGAGGAGAACTCTATTTTGACTGCTCCTGTTACTGTCAATGAGCTTCAACAAGTAGTTTTTAAAATGCAAAAAGGGAAAACCCCAGGTCCTAATGGTTTTCCTATTAAGTTCTACCAAGAGTTCTAGGATATCCTTCATGTTGATTAATTAGATGTGGTGGAAGAATCCGGGAAAGCCAAAGAAATTTTGAAGGTCATCAATAAAACTTATATTACTTTTGTTCCAAAATCTCAAGAGGTTGATCATATCTCAGCTTTTAGACCTATTGCTTTATGTAATGTTCTTCTCAAAATCATTACTAAAATCATGGCAGAAAGGTTGAAGCCTCTTTTGCATAAGATTATTTCCCTAGAGCAAGGGGGTTATGTGGAAGGATGTCAAATAGTAGATGAGATAGTTCTTTATCAGGAAGCCATCCATTCCATGGATATGCAAAATTCTCCTTCCATGTTCATTCGGTTAGAATTATCCAAAGCTTATGACAGAGTGGATTGGCACTTCCTTATCAAAGTTTTGAGGCAATTTGGTTTCTCTAAGGATTGGATGGATTGGATTATGGGATGTATCTCTTCAGTTTCCTACTTAGTTCTTATCAATGGTAGGCCTTCTCAAGATTTCCCAACTTCCAGAGGTATTAGGCAAGGTGACCCGCTATCCACTTATTTATTCATCATTCTTGCTGAATGCTTGGGTAGGACTATAACCAAAAAGAGGGAAAACAAAACCCTTGAGGGAGTTACCATTGCTCATGGAGCTAGACCTATCTCTCATCTTCAATTTGTGGATGACTCTACTCTTTTAGGTAAATCTATAGTTAAGGAAGTTTCTAATATTAAGCAAATCATTAGCTATTTTTCTAAGCCTACTGGGCAGTTGATCAATGAAGACAAATCTAAAGTTATTTTCTTTCACTGCTCTACTAGACAGGAATCCATGGTCTTGGATAAATTAAGATATAAGAAGAACTCTCTTCCAATCACTTATTTAGGTATTCCCATAAATATTCAAAGGTAGAAAAATAAATATTGGAATTGGTTGTTGGACAAAGTCAAGAAGAAAATTGGAAAGTGGACCAACAAGTGGCTTTCTTTTGGGGGTAGAATCACCTTGGTAAAATCATTCCTTCAAAGCTATCCCTATTTATGTTTCTTCCATTTTGAATATCCCAAAGGTTGTTCTTCGAGAATTGGATCAAATCAGTCATCGTTTCCTTTGGAGTGGTACTAAGGAGAAAAGAAAATGGGCCTTGGTGAAATGGGATACTTTATGTCTTCCTAAGAGTGAAGGGGGGTTAGGATTCCAATCTTCAATTAATAACAACAAAGCTTTAGCTGCTAAATTATATTGGAGGATGTTGCATAACCCCAATGCTCTTTGGGCCAATAATATCCATGCTAAATATGCTAAGAACAAAAGTCCTGAAGACCTTGTTTGCTATCAACTTCCTACCAAAGGTTCTCCCATTTTAGCAGTTCTTAAGACTAGTGAGGATTTGATAAAGAAAAAATTATTTTGGATCATTCATAATGGTCAACATGTAAATTTTTGGACAGATTCTTGGGATGGTCACAAGCCTTTGATAACTCAGTTTCTCGATTGGAGGCCTTGGATGGAGGAGCTTCACCGAGCTAATTGGATAAAGGTGGCTAATTATTGTCGGTACCATACTGGTAATTCAAATGTTGGTAGATATTGGATCCCTATTGAGGACTAGCCTATTCAAATCCCAGAAAGGCAAAGACAAGATATCCAAGGCATCCTTCATATGAGATCCCTCTCTTGGTCCCATGAAAAATATTGTTTTGGATGGAACAACACTACTAAGGGTGAGTATTCAGTTGCTCAAGGTTATTTGACCTTATGCCATAATAATCCCAACCATTCTTCTGACATATTTTCTCGATTGTGGGCTCAAAAGCTCTGGCCTAAGGTGAGGTTCTTTAATTGGCTTTTATTGCATCGTAGGGTGCTTACTCGGTGAGCAACTTATGAAGCGTGGTTTTCATGGCCCTTTTAGATGTGAAATGTGTGAAGAGAATGTAGAAAATATCAACCATATTTTTATTGAGTGTACTTTAGCCTCTGAGCTATGGAGGAGAATGGCCACTTTACTTGGCTTACAATGGTCCAATTTTTTTACTTTTGAACAACTTTGGAGGGATTGGCCTAATCAAGAGGGTGTTGATCATTTTATTAGGCAGTTAGTTTGGATGGGTTCTACCATTCTTCTTTGGAATATTTGGAATGAAAGGAACAACCAAATTTTTAATCAAGATAGGAAGGATATTCACTATATTTGGCAAAATACCATAGCCAACTTAGTTGAATCAGTCCATCAACTCCTTAATCACCCCCAAAACTCCCACCAAATATGGGATCAAGTGATGCAAATATTGAAGATTAAACCTTCTAAGGGCAACCAACTTAAAGGGAATGTGAGTATTAGTAAGATGGATAGGACTAGAAATTGGCAACCTCCTCCTAAGGATTTTGGAAAAGTCAATACCGATGGAGCCTCTAGAGGGAACCCTAGAAAAGCCAATGTGGGAGGAATTGGTAGACTTTCAGATGGCTCCCTAGTTTTTACTTTTGCTGAGAATTTGGGTATTCTTTCCAATAACCTTGCTGAGGGGTATGGTATCCTCGGAGGTCTTTAGGAGGCTACTAAGGTTGGATGGGAAAAGGTGTTAGTTGAGTCTGACTCTCAACTTATGATTAATCTCTTGAAGACTCCTAAGAATCATAAGGTGGATTGGAGAATAAAAAGAATTATTGAGAAGATTCAGTTAATCCAGATGGGATTTTTGAAAGTTGATTACAATCATGTGGTTAGAGATCAAAACAAGAGTGTTGATGCTTTAGCTAATTGGGCTTTGGACAAAGGTGATCTTACTTGTTATGGCCACCCTCCTATATGGTGGGCTTCTCAAATTAGGGAAGCTCTTCTTTCTATCATTTCTTTGGATGGCTCCAGTTCTGAAGGTACCTAGTTTCTTCTTGTTTTTTTTTTTTTGCTTCTCTTTGGTTCATTCAGTTTTTTTTTAGTTCCCTAGCTCATTCTATTCTTTATTTTGTTTCCTCTATTGATTCTTGCCTTAATAGTCTTCTGGTCTAGATAGGTCATTGTTTTGTTCATTTTTTTTCTTTTTTCTTTTTTGTTTTTTTTGTTTAGTTTTTTAAGGTGGGTGGGTTCTTTTGTTTTGTTTTGTTTTTGTGTTCTTTGTGTTGTTTTTTGTTGTTCTTGTGTTTTTGTTGTTTTGTTTTTTTTTTTTTTATGTTTTTTGTTATTGTTCTTGTGTTTTTTTCATTCTTGTTCTTGGGTTTCTCTTTGTTTGTGTTATTTCATGTTTTTATGTGTGAGTGTTTTCTATGTATTTTGTTTTTGTTTATTGTTTGTTGTTGGTTGTTTTTTATTTTTATTTTTATTTTATTTTTTAATTTTTTAGGTTTTGGTTGTGTTTATTTTTCATGTTTTTTTGGGTTATGTCTTTGTAGTGTTATGTTGTTTTTGTCTTGTTTGTGTTTTGTTATGTGGTTCTTGTGTTTTTCTATGTGGTTTGTGTTGTGGTTTATTTTATCTTATTGTGCGTGTTTGGTTGTGCTTTTGTTTTTGACACACTCAAGGAGCATGTTTTTTATTTTATTTTATTATTTTTGTTGTTATTTACTTATTTTTAAATTGGTTTTGTGTGTTTGTTTGCTCCTTGAGTATGTCAAAGGTGGTAGGCCAGGTCCGAGTCCTAGGTGTTTTTGGTGGAATGGATACCCTTGCCTCCTTGGGTCTTACCCGAAAGTGGCATCCCTTTTGGGATGTTTTCCACAAATAAAAAAAAATACTATGTTGGAAGTCATAACACTTTCTAGAAATCAACCAAATAATACATTTACTAGAATTCCATGAAAAGGAATAAGGAATCATAAATAAAAAAAATAGGAGAGAAACAAAATAAGGATAAGGGGTGGGTGCCTATATGAAGAACAAAAGGCCTCGATAAAATAAATATATAAAATTAAATTAACAAAAACTTGTAGTCAAAATAATTTATTAGATACATAGCTGGTGGGAAGAATATGATTTATAGATGACTTTTTGTGGTAGACTAGGTAGTTACAAAGATACCATCAATCCAATATCTGGTAAAGCTCACAAATGACTATAGGCTTACAAGCCATTGGATAAAAGGAGCTTCATAGTTGAATGATCTATCAAAACAATAATTTGTGAGATTTTTATTTATATTAAATAGAATGCTAGTGTAATAAACCTCGTAGATCCAATGTCTTGTAAGACTTACAAATAATTGTAGACCTAAAATATATTGAATCTATGAAATTTCTCTAATCTACATGGTTTATCAAAAGTAATCAATGATATGGTGATTTATGTGTGATAGTATGTGTTAGAGTAAACAGCTACATGGTCTGCGCGTGACGTTTTTCGCTTTTTTTTTTTTTTGAATGCGGCAATGGTGGGCGTGCTACGCGATCCGCAATCAGCCCAAAAAATTTTTTTTTTTTTTTTTTTTTTAAAACTGTTCAGAAAACTTGCAGAGCGTTTCCAGAAAAAAAAAAACAGAAAAAAAAATGTTGTGTTTCCAGCCAAAACACTGCGCAGTCCAGCCAAAAAAAACTTTTCCAGCCAAAAAGAATTCACAGTCGCACGTCCCAGCAAGCGTCTGCAAAAAAATTCTGCAATAGCTCGGATACCATGTTAGAGTAAACAACAAATTATATTCATGTACGGGAAGGTTTAAATAATACATTTGCAGGACTATAATAGCTCGGAGGTTACGAAACCATCCGAGGCTGAAATAGAACTTGTTATAACAAATAACAAGTTATGCCTAATTTACAATATAATGTAATAACAACAATATACTAACAAATATACGCTAATAGTATGCTAATGTAATAAATAAAGGGGAAAGTAAAGACACCATTGATCCAGTGCCTAGTGAGGTTCACAAGTAATTACAAACCTATGAGATATTGGATCAATGGAACTCTATGATCCTCATGATTTATTAAAAATACATGTGGGGATTTGATTTATGTTTGATTGTAAGCTTAAATGATAAATCGAATAGGAAAGAGGCCCATATTTATCCATTCCCTTATAGGATTCACAATTAACTGTAAATATACAAGAGAATGGATAAATAAGGCTTCTTGGACCATGCAATATACCAAGTTTTAGACCCTAAAATCATGTCAATACGATTAGGCAATCGAAATAATTGGTTAATTGGCATCATATGGCCCCCTTGGGCAACCCTCAATGGTTTTTTTGTGGTCCTAACCACTCTAGGAAGGCTATACCACACTTATAGGAGCTTTTGGTCCACATAGCTATGATCGTCCCACCTTGGGATGGTCACCATGTGTGACCATACCACCTAGGTATGGTGACAAAGCAGCCACACCTAGGTGGGGCGACCATAAGGTTTGACTCCCAAAAAGTCAAATTTGGACAAATGATACCCAGAAAATGCCATTTATCACACCTATGTGAGCATGCAAAGCTTGAGGGTGTACAATTCTCGTGACATACTACAAAATAGAGGCCAAAATAGGAGATTATCTTCCCCTCCAATGCATGCTCAGTTTTAGACAAGTGGCACCTCTTGCCATGCATGCCCTTGCATGCCCATTTGTCCAAAGGATCCCTTCGGCTATAAAGTGGATTCATTTTCCACACAAATTATAGCTAAGAATTTGAGATATAGCAATGAAGTGTTTCCAATATTTTCCCTCACCTTTTGTGCTTCTTTTCCCTCGAAATATCTACCTAGCGAAGGAGGTTTGCGAGTGATCCAAGAGGCATAATGTATTTACAAAACTGAACCAATAGAGTGAATTTCACCACCAAATTTGATGAAACTATCTCTAAGACTATTCTAGACCAATTCACAATGGAATTAGTGATAAAAAGTCATCAGGGTTGGTGGTCGTTCCACCCCAGGATGGCCCCCAAACTATGACATTCTTATTTTTACCCCTTGGTATGAATACAAATTCATGAATTATTTATTTACTATTTTTTATAGGCATATTATAGGATGTATCATGAAGCTATAGTCCAAATTTCACACAATTTGGAGCTATATTGAGTGATCTATTGTATTTTAAAGTTTTTGCAGACTTGTAGGGTCCATCAAAAGGTGCATAGGGATATGTGGCTGATGTTACAAATATAACCACATGGGTCCTATTAAAATCTAATTTTATGTATTATTTCCAAGTTTCATTCATTTTGGATATGTTTAGGGTCAGAAATTGCTTATTTTGGATTTTGTAGGTTTGAAAAGTGCACTGCGAATGCGACGCGTCGTCATATGTAATTTCTCTTCTATTTTTTATGCAATATTCCCAAAACCATATATTTTACATACCTCTATAATTTTTAGTCATTTGGAGTTGTTTTAGATAGGCATATTGCATATTCATGTTTTCTAGTCTTTTAGTGTCTGTGGGGTATGCACATATGCAAAAAAAAAATTAGAAAGAGTCAGAACCAAAAATCAAGAACTACAGTTAGTGTTAAACCCAAAGTTATAAAGTCATAACAAAATTTAGAGATTGATATAATACCAAATAATGTAATATAGGGGGTGTTGGAGAATATTACATTATTTGGTACCTTGTAAATACTTTTTAAAATATTTGTAAATATCTTGTAAATATTTGGTTTTATGTAAAATTAGGTTTTGTCATTATTATGAGTTTAATAAAATATTGTAAATATTTTCAAATACAAGAAGATAAATTGCACATTAGTGGCAAATAGAATTTTAAGTGTAGTGTTGGAAAATTTAAGTATCATGAAGTTCAACAATGATTTTGAACTAGACCCAGAGAAAGAAATTGCTAGAGTTTGGGAGCTAGCTTCCAATTATAAAAATTCCTACTCATCCTCAGTTCATTTACAAATCAATTCAAAATGGAAAATACCTCCAAGTGGATGGATAAAATTAAACTTTTATGGAGCAGAAAAAGGAAATCCTAAGAGTGCTGGAGTTGGAGGTATCTTTTGAGATCATTGGGATAGACCACTCTTAGACTATGCATAGCCTCTAGGAGATCAAACAAGCCACGTTGTTGAAGCTAGAGCAGCCTTTATGGGTGTGTCACTTCTTGGTAAGCCAAATATAAGGAAATTAATAATAGAATTATATTTGCAAAGCATCATTATTATTTTGAATGGAAAACACCCTCTAGGATGGAATATCATTTAGATAATGTTAGTGATAGTGATCTATTTTTTTCAAATTTTATCAATAATGGTCTAAGTTAATATAAGTATTTTTGTGATGACTTTCTACATTTACATGGTGATAGAAATCAAGATATTTTTGAGTTTCAAAGGCACAAAAAAATTATTTATACTAAATAGGATATAATGAAACATGGTTAGGAGTAAAAGAACTTATTGTATCTAAAATAAGCCTAAAATATAAAGGCCTTGGTTTTACAAGACAAATTGATGAGAGTGGTTTTATGATAGATACCACTAATATCAATTTTGTGATAGGTAAAGATAAAATGGAAAATAGGTAATAGTGAATCTTGAATTATAAAAGCAAATTTAGGACAAGGAATTTTATGACAAGTAACATTGAATGCATATCAGGAAACAATTTTACCAAATCTCTAATAAGTACCACTTATAACTATTGTGATAAATATGCACATATGCAAAAAAATGTTTAGAAAGAGTCAGAACCAAAAAGCAAGAACCACAGTTAGTGCTAGACCCAAAGTTAGAAAGTCATAACCAAAGTTAGAGATTGATATAATACCAAATAATGTAATATAGGGGGTACTGGAGAATATTACATTATTTGGTACCTTGTAAATACTTTTTAAATTATTTGTAAATATCTTGTAAATATTTGGTTTTATGTAAAATTAGGTTTTGTCATTATTATGAGTTTAATAAAATATTGTCAATATTGTCAAATACAAGAAAAGAAACTGCACATCAGTGGCAAATATAAATTTAAGTGTAGTGTTGGAAAATTTAGGTATCATGAAGTTCAACAATGATTTTGAACTAGACCTAGAGAAAGAAATTGCTAGAGTTTGGGAGCTAGCTTCCAATTATCAAAATTCCTGCTCATCCTCAGTTCATTTATGAATCAATTCAAAATAGAAAAGACCTCCAAGTGGATGGATAAAATTGAACTTTGATGGAGTGGCAAAAGGAAATCCTAAGAGTGCTGGAGCTAGAGGTATCTTTTGAGATAATTGGGATAGACCACTCTTGGCCTATGCATAGCCTCTATGAGATCAAACAAGCCATGTTGTTGAAGCTAGAGCAGCCTTTATGGGTGTGTCACTTCTTGGTAAGCCAAGTATAAGGAAATTAATAATAGAATGATATTTGCAAAGCATCATTAATATTTTGAATGGAAAACACCCTCCATGATGGAATATCATTAAGATAATATCAGTGATAGTGACCTATTTTTTCCAAATTTTATCTATAATGGTCTAAGTTAAGATAAGTATTTTCGTGATGACTTTCTACATTTACATGGTGATAGAAATCAAGATATTGTTGAGTTTGAAAGGCACAAAAAAAGTATTTGTACTAAATAGGATATAATGAAACATGGTTAGGAGTAAAAGAACTTATTGTATCTAAAATAAGCCTAAAATACAAAGGCCTTGGTTCTACAAGACAAATTGATGAGAGTGGTTTTATGATAGATACCACTAATATCAATTTTGTGATAGGTAAAGATAAAAGTGAAAATAGGTAATAGTGAATCTTGAATGATAAAAGCAATTTTAGAACAAGGAATTTTATGACAAGTAACATTGAATGCATAACCGGAAACAATTTTACCAAATTTCTAATAAGTACCAATTATAGCTATTGTGATAAATATGCACATATGCAAAAAAATATTTAGAAAGAGTCAGAACCAAAAAGTAAGAACCAGAGTTAGTGCTAGACCCAAATTTATAAAGTCATAACCAAAGTTAGAGATTGATATAATACCAAATAATGTAATATAGGGCGTGCTGGAGAATATTACATTATTTGGTACCTTGTAAATACTTTTTAAATTATTTGTAAATATCTTGTAAATATTTGGTTTTATGTAAAATTAGGTTTTGTCATTATTATGAGTTTAATAAAATATTGTCAAATACAAGAAAAGAAACTGCACATCAGTGGCAAATAGAATTTTAAGTGCAGTGTTGGAAAATTTAGGTATCATGAAGTTCAACAATGATTTTGAACTAGACCCAGAGAAAGAAATTGCTAGAGTTTGGGAGCTAGCTTCCAATTATCAAAATTCCTGCTCATCCTCAGTTCATTTACGAATCAATTCAAAATAGAAAATACCTCCAAGTGGATGGATAAAATTGAACTTTGATGGAGAGGTAAAAGAAAATCCTAGGAGTTTTGGAGATGGAGGTATCTTTTGAGATAACTGGGATAGACCACTCTTGGCCTATGCATAGCCTCTAGGAGATCAAACAAGCCATGTTGTTGAAGCTAGAGTAGCATTTATGGGTGTGTCACTTCTTGGTAAGCTAAATATAAGGAAATTAATAATAGAATGATATTTGCAAAACATCATTAATATTTTGAATGGAAAACACCCTCCAGGATGGAATATCATTTAGATAATATCAGTGACAGTGATCTATTTTTTCCAAATTTTATCTATAATGGTCTAAGTTAAGATAAGTATTTTTGTGATGAATTTCTACATTTACATGGTGATAGAAATCAAGATATTGTTGAGTTTGAAAGGCACAAAAAAATAATTAGTACTAAATAGGATATAATGAAACATGGTTAGGAGTAAAAGAACTTATTGTATCTAAAATAAGCCTAAAATACAAAGGCCTTGGTTTTACAAGACAAATTGATGAGAGTGGTTTTATGATAGAGAACACTAATATCAATTTTGTGATAGGTAAAAATAAAGGAAAAATAGGTAATAGTGAATCTTGAATGATAAAAGCAATTTTAGAACAATGAATTTTATGACAAGTAACATTGAATGCATAACAAGAAGCAATTTTTCCAAATTCCTAATAAGTACCAATTATAGCTATTGTGATAAATATGCACATATGCAAAAAAATGTTTAGAAAGAGTCAGAACCAAAAATCAAGAATCATAGTTAGTGCTAGACCCAAATTTAGAAAGTCATAACCAAAGTTAGAGATTGATATAATACCAAATAATGTAATATAGGGGGTGTTGGAGAATATTACATTATTTGGCACCTTGTAAATACTTTTTAAATTATTTGTAGATATTTGGTTTTATGTAAAATTAGGTTTTATCATTATTATGAGTTTAATAAAATATTGTCAATATTGTTAGTATTCTTCAACAAATATTATCATTATTTTATTGCTTATGGTAGCAACCTATGTTATTCACAAATGAAAATCTTTACATGCATTAGAGAAAGAATAGAAGGGATATATATGTATTCGAATAGAAGGGATATATATGTATTCTTTTAATTTTACCTAATATGAAAAAAACACATCTCCTTCAAAGAAAATTTCAGGGTTTAACAAATCTAATAAAGTGGTGCTTACCTTGCATCTAATATGTCTTCACAAATTACAACTAGAAAAATGATGAATATATTTTAATGAATGACTTCTATTCATATGTTTAATGGGAATAATATTTCTTCCAAATAAATGATTTATTTTTCTTATTACAAAGTATTAAAGTTTACCTCATAGTCTCAAACATGATGAAAATAATCAATTTTTAACTATTTTACACTTATGGTAATGCATTAGTAATGTTGAATTAACATTGTCAATGCTTGGACAACCACTATTTTTCAACTCTACTAAATATTTAAATTTTACAATATCTTGTTATTACTTAGTTGAACATGGTTGCATTCAACACTTTTTCTTGCTTCCTCACATGTTTTTCATTCTCGTCCCTCATACACCTTAATTAAATACCATGAACAAGAATCCTTATCAACCAATTATCCAATATGTTTTATTCAATAAACATTATGCCTAGCATTAGTTTTCAATAACTACACCTTCTTAAAATGATCACAACAAAGTTAAGACTCCAAATTCACACAATATTGATATTATGTGTTTCACATTTATTAAATGTTATGGTATTCTAGAATTGATTCTCACTCTAGTGTGCATATATACATGTGTCCCTTCATCACATAGAAATAATATTATATTGATAATGCATCCACTTGTGGTATGAATTTGTAACTTAAAAAGTTTCTTCAAAATGTAATATTCAATAGTTCTAATTATTTGATTCATATCCACTCAGATAAATATTAATATTTCACATATAGAAAATTGTTAGATACTCAAACAGATGTTAATACCTTGCAAGCAATATTTTTTTAATGTATAATATTTAAATATTCAATTAAACAAATTTCAATGGACTATCATAGCACAACATATGCCTATTTAAAATGCACAAAATAATAAAGCTTGTTGATGGATACTTGGGCTCAAATAACAACATTTGCTAATCTATAGGTCTATTGATATTTTTAAAAGACTACCTACAATAATAGTCAATTGATATTTTATCCAATGCGCATATTCATATTATTGACAACATAAATAATAATTTTTAAATCTTTGTTAATCAAAAAGTATATAAACATTATTTTCTATAGAAATCTTGTTTTCCATATAAAATTATGTGGCCTTTAAATATTTGTTAATTGAAGTTCCATGTGATTTTTAGTAAGTGAAGATAAATTTACCTTTATGTTCTAAGAAAAGCACTTGTGACAATTGTCCATATATTTTTCGAGGTGTAGACCAATTGGTTCATCCAAACCCCATAAGGGGGGCGGAGGTCCAAGGTTCAAATCTCGAGCCTCGTCGGACTAAACGCTTGTCCCTTTCCTAGTGCTTTCAGCGGCGTAAAATGTTTAAAATGATTATGGTATGGTGGTTATAGGGGCGGACTGCACGAAGATCTGTGTGGCGGACATAAAATCTGGACAACCTACCCGGATTCGTGGCGGCTACCGATTCCACCATGTAAAAAAAAAAAAACAATTGTCCATATATTTTATTTAGAAATAATCATCAAAATTAATTTTAATGAAACCCATTTTTGGATACTTTTATTTTGACTTAGACCATTTTGGATTCTTTATGTTGAATCCATTTATCACATATGATCCTTGCATGTGTATTCATATCTATAAATAAGAGGCTCACATCTCTTTTTCTAAACTTGGGCAATGATTCAAAGATCTATGTTTAAAAATGTTTTTATTCTTTTTAATCCATATATTTCAATAAATATTTTTTGGAGTGATCCCCTATTGAATGCATAATGATTTAGCTTTGAAACACTTGATCTAGCATTCCATCAACTATTTCAATGCTAGTGGAACTACCTAACATATTCTCATTTTCTTAAAATTGGTCTAGTCAAAGGAACAATAAAACGTAAATGATATAATATTTCTAAATCCTTATTACACAATGCATATGTTTAAGTTCCATGATATCCTCTTTTTTTAAAACTATCACATGCAATAATGTTTCTTTGGATATCTAACCAAAGAAGGCCTCAACTCACTAAACACTCTTCCAAAAGAAATAATTAGAATAAAATATTTGAATGCTCCAGATCTGTATTTCTAAACTTGATCAAGTATCCATCATCTTTTGATCAATTTTAAACCAATTCATCCTTCCACTTATAATGAGAAAATAATATTGGAGAATATTACATTATTTGGTACCTTGTAAATACTTTGTAAATAGTTTATAAATATCTTGTAAATATTTGATTTTATGTGATTATTAGGTTTTGTCATCAATTTTAAACCAATTTATCCTTCCACTTATAATGGGAAAATAATATTGGAGAATATTAAATTATTTGGTACATTGTAAATACTTTGTAAATAGTTCAAAAATATCTTCTCAATATTTGGTTTCATGTAATTATTAGGATTTTGTCATTATTAAGAGGGTGATAAAATGTTTCTCCTATGATAAATATGAGTCATGTCTCTTGTGAGTTTGATAATATGAAGAGTTTGTTGAAGATTAAATGTCAAGAGACTCCATGTAAGGGCTTTATGTAGAGGTTGCAAGGTAGATTGTATATATTGGATTGTAGTGCATCATTTTATATTGTAATGAATTTATCATTTGCTTGAATAAATAGTTTGTTTTGTTATTTGTCTTATGGCATGAATGTATGAGCTTCATTCTAATATATATATTTTTCTATAATCCTAGAGAATAATTTATTGTATGATATATTAAGATTTGAATATTCAATCTTGATTATTTGCTAACATTGGTATCAGAGAGGGTTGTAAGGAGTTGAGATAATTTAATGAGCTATGAAAAAATTGTAAGAATACACTTGTAATGAGATGTGATAATTATGAGGAGTTGTGAGAAACTAGACATGAGGATCCCTGAGAATTTTTCTCCATGGAGGGACAATCCTCACCATCAAACAACATGCCCTAAGTGAGGAAGAATATATATTATAAGGTATAAAATCAATCTACTATGCTCATTCTTCCAATAACCCATGAAAATAGTTTACTAAGATATGTACTCCAGACCTTATGCATTACTTTAATTTGATTATTTTTTATTTATCCTAACATATGTCTTCACTTACAAAAATGTTTCACAATTTTCTTGTTCATCTAAGCCTTGATAAGTTAATTTCATCCAAGTAAACTATAAAATGTAGTTTCATGGAATGTGTATTTTGCACCCTCAATAAAAAATGTCTAAGTCATTATCACTCCAAGTTTAAGAAAAAAGTTCCTAAATTAGAATATGTGTGGTTGACCTTTATAGCAAATAAATATCATTTTACCTATTTTACTAAAAAAAATCTAAGTTGAATTCAGACTTGTATATCCTTCAAAGTTGTTATTTAGATTCTGCAAGTTGAGTGATGTGAGAGCAATATGTGGTGATTCACATATGATTTTTAGAGAAGGATAAACATGCCTAATCAATAATAATAATCACCCAAATGTGGAGTAACGAATAGCCTACAAATAGAAGACATACATAGTTGAGTATCCAAACCTAGAAGTGATTAGCACAACCAAAATAGTGCAGTGAAACATCCATGAACAAGAGATATTAAGGTACTTTAAAATGTGCTTATTTTAATTATTCTCCATTAGCATAAAATTGAGGTTTAATATTTGAATAAATATAAGAAAAATAAGTTTAATCTATTCAAAGGTTTTAAATTAATTGAAGTTTATTTTTCTTAAAAAGAAAGATAATATTAGTTGGACACAAAAGACCTATAAAGAAGAGAATTGAAACATGTTTAGATATTGATAAAAAAAATATTGAAAAATATTTTGAATGAAAATTTTAAGAGGGATGATTGATATTTGAAAAGAGAGAAGAAAATATTTACTTAATAAAAATTCATTGAAAGAAAGTTTTTAAAGGAAAAAGGAAGACTATTCAAATTTATTGAAGTCCATAAGGTGCATTTAATTTACAAAGGAAATTTAAAGAGATTGATATTGAAAATTGATGAAAAATATTATTGAAAGTGGACAAATAAAAGTCAACAAAAGATAAATATCAAAAGAGTTGAAAAAAAAGGAAAAGAAACATTGAAAAGAAATTTATATTTGAAGAAAGGAAAGTTCAAAGAAGGAAAATATTTCAAGAATAGAAAATTATTCTTGAAAATATTCTATAGAAAATAAATTAGGGAGTCAAAAGGTTTTCTAGTTGTTATTAAAAGATTTATTTAATTTTACATGATTCCATCATCCAAACAAAATAAACAAAAATATTTGATTTGAAAGAAAGAAAGAGAGCTAGAAAGGTTGGTCATATTCTTGAAGAAATTTAGATAGAAAATATTAGTGATCCTACTTTCAGAAACCTTTTAAAGGCACCATGTCAAATAAAAACATATTCCTCTTATAATATCAATTACTAAAGGGACCAAAGTTCACAACATGGAAAAACAAAATAAATTCAATACTTATTGTTGAAAAACATTGGGACATAATCACCAAAGATAAAAACATCCAAAGGATGCCACAAGTAGACAAAAATATAAATATGAAGATGCAAAAGCACTAATGTTAATAATATTTAAGTATCAAATGAAATGCAAGCACACATAAGTGAGGTCAAAACTTCAAAAGAGGATGGAATCAACTATGCACCATATTTGAGGAAAAGAATGAAATCACTATCTTACATTTATAATCACAACTATAATCACTAGAAGTCCAAGATGGCAAAAATTTAGAACACTTTATTAGAATGATAGGAGACTTAAAATCAAAACTATAAACTATGGGAGATAAAAAAAAAGATAATTTTCTTATCTTAGTTATACTCAAAGCACTATCCACCTCGGAAGCCACCACACAGATCTTCACACAGTCCGCCCCTATAACCACCATGTCACGATCATTTTAAACCTTTTAGGCCACTAAAAGCACTAGGAAAGGGACAATATTTTAAACCTTTTACGTCGCCGATCAGTCCGATGAGGCCCAAGATTTGAACCTTGGACCTCTGCCCCCCTTATGGGGCTTGGGGGAACCAATTGGTCTACACATCAAACCTATCATTTGAAGAGTTAGTTAATATTATTCAGTAATATGAAATAGAAGATCAAGCAAGAAATGAATTGTCAAAAAATGCCCTCATATTAGCAAAAATGTCACTAAGTAACACAAGAAATCCTTCTACCTCATCATCACAAAATTATCCAGAATGGAAAAGAAGATATTGTCATATATGTAACAAAGAAGGACACATCACCAAATTTTACAAATTTAATTTACTCAATCAATGGAATCAAGCACGTAAACCTTATCAAAAATAAAAATAAATACAATACTAAATAAAACAACATCAAAAAGTACATATAGTACAAGAAGAACAAGAATCAAAGTCTAACAATGTCTATATGTTACCTATAATGATGATGTTTTCATTTGATAAAAGCAAAGAATATTATTTCCTCTCATACAAGACTTATGCAAAATTGAAATCCACAAAATATTAGATGTTGAATTTATTAGACTTATTTATTATTTGGGATGGGTGTCTAACATTATGCTTATGAAAAAAAAAGGAAGGAATATTATCTAGATTTGTTGCAACTTTAGAAATAAAAACCTAGCTTGTCCTAAGGATAAATTTTATTTTCCCACTATTGATATTGTTGTTGATTCTACCACAGGATATGAACTTTTTTCCCTTGTATATATTTATTTAAGGTAACTAAATTTATATTTTCCTCAATAGTTAAACAAAAACAACCTTAACTATGGCCTAGGCCATATTTTGCTACATTGACATACCATTTGGATTGAAAAATGATGGATCTACCTATTAATGGGCCATGACAACTATCTTTCATGACTTGATTGGAAATATAGTGGATTACTATATGGATGGACTATTGGATAAGTTTAAAAGTCAATCTAACCATCAAATTTACCTTCGGGTCATCTTTGAGTAATTACACCATAGGGTTATACTTAAACCTAAGAAATGTATGTTTGATGGTACTAGTGGTAAGATTTTAGGCTTCATTAGCTTTGATAGGGGTATATATGTTAACCATGACAAGATCAAGGTCATAAATTATATGCCTCTTCCTCATATTACCAATGATATCAAATCCTTATTGGGTAAGCTTGGTGTCATTAGACAATTTATCCTTGAGTTAACTTTCAAATATTATGAACTAAATCACATAATTAATAAATATGTTGGATTCAAATGGGATGAAATTTGCAATAAGGTCTTTCTTGAATTCAATATATTTCTATTATGGTCCCTAACTCTTGACCCATCCAACCTAGATAAGTCATTTATTATATATGCATTTGTTACTTAGATTTCCTTAAGAATGGTCCTTATCCAATAATATGATGACAATAAGGAGTATCTCATGTATTAAACTAGTTAAATAATTCTTTCAACAGACGTTAGTGCACTCCCATGGATAAATACTACCTAGCCATATGCTTTGCATGTGAGAAACTTAGGCATTACATATTGTATCAAACAACTTACATGACCATTAATATTTGCCCTCTAAGATATTTTCTACACAATATATCCCTAGTCACACCTAATACAAAAAATTATATCAGTATGATGTAAGAAATTGATCTTCTTATCATAACACAAAAAACTATTAAGTCTTAGGTAATTGTTGATCAATTGGTGATAGATCCTAACCCAATACTACAACCCTTAAAGGAAGCATTGCATGATGACAACATAATGATAAATTCATGTGTGGCTCATGAATTTGTCCTATTTTTTTCTCCATTACCTCCATTATAATTTTAAGAGTCCATTCCTTATGATATTAGTTATTAATAAAAGTCTCATGAATTCTTATGAGGCTACTAAGATGAATTATGAAACAAAATATAAAGCCAAGTATGATACATCATTTACTTAATAGTCTAATAAATATCTTCACCATGACACTCGAACCATTCACTTTGATGGTACAAAAAATTAATTTGGGGTAGGATTTGATATCTTTCTCAAGTATCTATATGGACTAGATATTCTCATGTCCTTTTATCTAATTTTTTGTATTCCAAATGATGTTGCAAAATATGAGGTTTTAATATTAGGGATCTTGACCATCCAATGTATGAATGTTAAACACATTAGAGTACTAGAAGATTTCCAAATTATGGTCCATCAAATGTTTGGTAAATATGCTAACAAAGGTCTATTAAGTGGATATAAATATAATAAATGCTTTTGGTTCCATCTCTATTAGGCATTCGGTAAGGGGGAAAAAGGTTGAGTTGACTCTCTAGCCACTTTGAATAGTAAACTCATAACATATGAAAACATTACTAAAACATATTTTGTGTTCAAAGTTCATGATGATCAACTCTATGTCTAAAGGCCCAATGGATGTGCATATAATCAAGGTTAACACTATAGATTATAAAAACCTTCGTGATGATCCTTGGTATGATATTTTATGCATCCTTGATAATCAAACCTATCCATGTGTGGATAATGCTAATCATTGGGCATGAATTCATAAGAAAACATTTTATTATGTAATTATACTACTATAATCCTGATGGTGTTTTTCTATGATACCTTACAAATGCTGAAGGGATAAAATCCTTCTTCAATATCCATAGTGGCAATAATAGGTAATAATAGTATTTTTATAATATTCCTTCTAAAAATCACATTGTGCACAAGGTAAATATACCATCCTTGATGAAACCCATAGATTTAATTTTGTTTTGTTTCTTGATGATACATTTTTTGTTTCCATCTATATATTTGAATTCCACTATTCCACCTATTTCAACCAATTAAGCCACTGAGATAAGATCATTTGATAATAATGAAACATACAAAACATCATCTATCTCAAAATCTAAAAATGGTATGCTAGGTATAATTTTTCGAGATTACTAAACATAATAAATCTTATCATCTACATTTTTTAGTGGAATGTTTGTTTTGACTTCTAATTATTCAAACCAATACAAATTCCTAGTCATATGATGATTGGCACCTGAATATATATACCATGTGTATTTTTATTTTTGTATGTTTGATGATATTCAATGGATGTTATTTCATATTTTAGATAAAATCTTTGAAAAACTATTCAATTATTTGGCCCTTTGAATTCATATGATTGTCTTGATGCATTCATTATTATTTACCTTCCATCCATGATATATATTCCTTCAAACTTTTCAAATTAATTATTTTGATGTAGAAATCCTTGTCTCCCAGATTTTAAATAAACAATCAAACAATATGAAGCAATCAATAACTTCTTCAATCAATGTCTTCAAATTTCAAAACTTCAATTTTTATCAAGAAAGCATACAATCAACTTTCAATTCTAATATTCTTATAACTGCCACAAATAATTTTCAATAAATATCAATTTTAAATTTATAAAAATAATCAATTAAATTTGCTAATCAGATAACTTTAATTTCTCAAATTCAATTCAATAATCAAATATCTTAAATATTCATCAAATTTTTAGATTTTAATTTACAAAATTAATTTGCATTCATCAATCTTCAAATATCTTCAGTCTTCAATAATCAAATTCAATATTTCAACATTTAAAGCAATCAATATATTTTTCTTCTTATCACTCCAATTCTCCTTTCAATATTAACTTAATTCAAAATTCAAATATATTGACCCCTTATAACTCATTTTCATTAATAAAAAATCAAACCTTATAAAAAATTCTTTTTCCAACCTTATATCCCTTAAATCATAATTAGGCATGCTAAATAATATGCAATCAAAAATTACCTTAATTCACATTGGTCCTTTTGATGACTTTGTCATGATGGATATTTTTTACATTGGGCTTGATTAGGGTGTTACCAAGTCAGGTAGGCATTACTTACAACCCTGATTCTCTACCTATTTTGTTAGATGCTTTTGGTCACCAACCAAGTTTTCATCAACCTTCATGCTTACTCATGCATCGACCTTGCATATTGTAATCTCCTTTGCTCCTTTGCTTTCTATGTGATTGTTATTGATTACTAATTTTCTTCTTATGTGTCATAGAATTCAAGATATCTTCAGTACTCACAAATTTCATCCTCTTACCTCACCATACCTTTCAAATTCTAACAAATTATCCTTGATTTTGTCATCCTCAAACTTCAAAAATTTATCCACACATCTTCTATATTCAATCAGCAAAATATTTTACTAAGTTGGCTACTTATATCTTGTTAGTTTATGCTCTACTTTCAATCAATATCAAGCATTATTTGAAATATATGAGGACTTAGCTTTATATTTTTGCATTAACATAGGTGTTTTACCTTCCAAATGCTTTTGAGTTACTTCTTAGGTGTCCTTTCAAAAACCTTTTTCAATACTTCATTTTTACCTTTGATCCAAACACCTTTAGTCTAGCTTTTTCAACTATCCTTTGCTTTCAAAATTATTGGCACTGCTCTATAATCTTTTGCAGTTAGGGTGTATTGCACCCAATTTAACATATTTTTATCAACCATTGTCTTTGCTTACACTTTCCTAATGTATCTTCTTCTTTTCAATTTATATTCTCCTTTTGTGGCTTCTTCTCCATAATATATTAGCAAGCATCATTCACTATACTTTCAAATATTTTTTGCTCTTCTTTTTGTATTCTTTAGTGTTCTTTATGCTTCCAAATTAACACTAGAGTTCTCCTTTGATGCTATATTTTTTACCTACAATATTTTTCTTTGTTCACACCATAACTACTCATGCTAGCTTTTATCCAATATGGCTCCTACCAAGATTGGATAGTGTGGCTCTAATACCACTAATGACTTTTTAGCCATATTTAATTATAGGTCCCAATATCGAGGATCTTAAAAAAACTCGATATTTGAGAATTCAATATAAATACCCAATATTAATGAATATAATATTCATTAAATTATAATAAAATGGGTAATTAGCTAGTATCTATTAATATATTATTCATTAAATATTAATGATCTACATAAAGAAACTTACAATATTATTCCTCAAAATTGTAATTTTCTCTTATGACAAGATGATCCAATACATGGAGCTTTATCTCTATAATATAACCTTATAAGGTGACTCTTCAATACTTGATTATTGATCTCCTCACATATCCATGAGATGCATCCTTTTATATTCCACTCATAAGAAAACCTCTCATGTCTCTTGACTTTACATCTTGCCACATACATGTGACTCTTCACTTGTATACTTGACACCTACACACATGAATATTAACTAACTTATATGACACATTGCACACTCTCACATATTACACACTTGCACTCTTTATTACATGACACTTGCACACTCTACACACTTTATTACATGATACTTGGACTCATCCTACACATTGACACATACTTTAGGGGAAATATAAATCACACACCCTAAACTAATAACTCACACTCTAATATAATATTTACAATAGTAAAAATATATCATGGGAATACTTTCATTTCCATCAAATAATGTAATATTATTCAACAGAAATATAGGAATTGATTTCATAATTAGGGACTCAACACCATTTTTCCATGATTTATTATACATAAGGAAAGGCTCAAGTTGAATCGAGAAAAAACAAATTTATAAATATTTTGAAAAAGATGGATAAGAAATCAAAGAAAAAAATCACTTAAATTTATATCACATATTATGGTCATACTACACCTATATTTGTACATCCATATATGCAACCCTTTTTACTTTGGTCTATGGTACTAAATTTGTTTAATAATTGAGATTGAATTTCCTTCTTTGCATATTTCTCTGAAGAATTTGTTGCATCATGATGAGTATCATTATAAGTACTACAAAGCATATCTTGTTGAACTTACTACTCGAAGGCATGTGCATGTTGTTGAGCATAATAGAGCCTAGAAGAGTCATGTTCCATGAAATATAATAAGAAATTATATCATTGTGATTTCAAAGTAGGGAGCTTGTCCTCAAGCTCAACTATATGAATAAAAAGTGCCAAAAAACTTTTATATAGAAATGGCTTGGTCCTTATACTATCAAAGAGTTGTTTGGGATTAGACAATAAAATTGCAAACAATTTATGGAGTTGAGTTAACCAAACCTACCAATTCCATTCATTTTAAATGCTTTTATGTGTAACCCCTTTTTGAACTATTTGTATAGTCTTTGTGTTTTATTAGTTTGTTTATTGACTTGGTGCCTTCGTTTCTACTTGGATTGAATTGACTATCTATTTGTGAGAACATATATGTGTCAATCATGTATATCCTTCAATATTGGTATATTTTGATACGTTTTGTGATGTTTTTATTTTTCTAACCAAAATTTTCAACTTTAAGAATTGATCTTGGTAGTTTAAATTTTAATTCTTGTTGTTTGCATCAATTTTTTAACTTTGCATTGTTCTTTTTGCATGATTTACATTTTGTTTTGCTAGTTGCCTATTGTTTTTGTCCATTTTTACATGCATTGATTATTATTGATATTGTTTTCACTTTGTTTGATCTCCTTCATCATGGTGTCACTCTTTCCAATAAGGGAAACCATGATGTCTTCAAGGTATTTCCTATGTTTTTATGTTATTATCATGCTTTAAGCATAAAAAAAAAACCTTAGTTTGTCCTACATCATCTTCTATATGGCATGTGGTTGAAATACAAAGATAAAAGTTTTAATTTTCATGCAATAAAAATATTAAAAACATTCAATCAATCCATATATCACTTAAATTTACCTCTCATTATAGTGGTTTGCATGTTTTTGTCACATCATATTTTATTGGATATTGTAGTGTACAAGCTTAGACCACTATAGTAGTGGCATAGGAATTATTTTTGCAACACTTATTTTACTTAGGCATGTTGCAACATTTATTTTCTTCTTTGTTTATCATTCCCTATAATGGTGGGTACTCCTTATTGATACAACATGCTCATCATCAAAAATCAGATGTGAGTTGGACTATGGAATAAATATTTGCATCCATACATAACATGTTTTTGCATCCCTTAGGATACCTATAGTTGTGGGTGGACATTATTGTTGACACATAATGTTCATCTATGCCTTTCTAGTGGTTTTTTTTAGAGCTAGGGATAAATATTTATGTTTGTATATGGTGTAAGTTGGATTCCCCTTGGCCACTCTATAGCAGTGGTGGACATACTTTTTGACACATAATGTTCATATGTGCCTATCTAGAAGTATCTAGTATGGATGAGAGACAGGTATTTATTTTTTTGTGGTGCAAGTTGTTTTTGTTGGTCTAATTCATTGAAGTGATGAATATGCTTGTTTTATACTTCATATTTTTTAGGTACTGTGTGGTCTACCTACTATAGTGGCATGTGTACTTAGTTATGACATCACACATGTGAAATATTATAGGATGGTAGTTTTAATTGAGGTACATATCATTAGTGGATTTATGTTAATGGCATCATCTTGGCTTACTTGTAAGGTTTCTCTTCTATGATTTGAATAGGGTTTTAGGTGATATATCATATTTTCAATTAAAATAGAGTATTATGCAATTTCTTGATATGTTTGTGTAGGGTTCCAAGCAACATGTTACATTTTTATTTCAACTAGGGTATTATGTGATTCCTTGCTACGTTTATGTAGGGTCTCAAGTGGCACATCACATTTTCATTTCAAACAAGGTATTATGTAATTCCTTGCTATGTTTGTATAGGGTTTTACATGACAAATCATATTTTCATTTTAAGTGGGTTGTTATGCCATTTCTTATTGTGTTTCTATAGGTTTTTAGGTAACATCATATTTTCATTTTAAGTAGGGTGTTATGTGATTCCTTATGTTGTGCAAGGTTTCACAAAACAATCATAATAGTTCTTAGTGGGATGTTATGCACTATCTTGTTTTTTTTTTTTAAGATCTTCATAGGTCTATTTGATAAATCTAAAATGTCATATAAATTAAAAGCATGTCAAGTTAAAAAAATCAAATCAAATTATTTTATTGCAAACATTATATTATATTGAGTTTTTCAAATATGTTGCATGGATAGTACCTATGGGGTTTTTAGCTTGCTCTAGACTCATTTATGCACTCCATTTTTACTCATTTTATACTCGGTTAGTATTTTTCAATACTTCACGTGTTTTTATAGGTAAATTCCTTTTAAGTGGCATGGAAAAAGCAAAAATTATTTTGATATGACTAAAATTTCCAAGGGCATGTACATGTATGTATTAGCTATATTTTCCTCCACTTTTACATTTTTGGATATGTATTTTTTATTTTTCTACTATTTACTTCAAAAACTTATATATTGTTACTTTAGCTATCACATGTTGCTCTTTTTATAAGGACTCGCAAATGGCTATCCCTTATAGTATAACTTACAATCCTTAGGGAGGGATAATGTGTATTTATAAAAAAAGCACTAACAACTGGATTTACAAGTGGTGGAATGTACCATCCTCCTACATATGGGATATGGATGGACTAAATTTGTTAGTCCGTGGGCAGGATGACAACATGTCATATTAGCCAATGGTTTTGGTTCACTGTCTTTATCTAGTTATCACCTTTATACCATATTGTCTTCTCATTTCTACTTTTCAACTTTTCCAAAACTTTAAAACAAGGGTAGAGTCATGATTAAGTGATATGTTTACATGTGTCCCTCAAATCATATGTCCTTAACATCAATAGTATCATGATTACCTCTTTAATAGGTGATCATAGTCATTGATTTAATTTTAGGGTTTTCAATTTACAATCATGATCCTAGTGTGTTTTTATGCCTAAGGTTGAGACAACATGTCATTTGGATCAACAATTGTAGTTTTATGTCTCTAAAAATACTATGATTTATTTGTCAACATCCAAAGTAAAATTTATCCTTTTCATATCCTATAAATAAATATTTCATCTCTTCATTTTTCTACCATACTATCATCATTACTAACATTGCCTCTCTCTCTAAATCATTTGTACTCATTCCATGTGATCTCTTTTATAGTGGTGACATTGCAATAAGGATAGAATAGAAGTGATTTATTTATTGTGCTCATTTGTGGATGGTATTATCCTTGATACCCTAGGTGTCAAGTATTTTATTTATTGTATTAGGATTCAGCCTAGCAAATGCATTTTGTGGATGATATTGGTGTAGTAGGTTCTTAAATGTTCTCATAATTTCTGCTTGGATCAAGATAATTTTAGATTTATTATTGCATGATTATTGCTTTATTTTCTTATTTTAAATATTTTGGTATATCTTATAGTAATTCTTGTAATTATAGGAGATATCATTTTTTCCACAAATGGTACTTTTGTTACCTTTGAATAATAATAACCATAGATATTGATTGATATTTTTATATTTCTTCTACAACAATAATTAGCCCTAACATACATACTTTTTTATAAAACTCTATATACCTTATGGTTTGAACATTTTCTTACTATGACAATTTTATCATAAATATTCTTATGAACTCAACATAATGTGATATTTATGTTTAGTTCACCTTTTTCTTAGACACAAGGAATTTAGCTAGGGTTTTTTCCTTTTGTTATATGGATGTGTTTACTTCTCAACCTTGTTATAATATTATGAACACTCAATCAAAAATATTGAGCTTTTCTAATAACATTTTAGCTCCTTAAAAAAAATAATCATATGTTTCTACACATAGAATTCTACAAAACACTTTTTTTAGCAAAATATTAGTAGTAATCATTATGGTTTTTAATTTAATCCAATAGACCATAGTCATACTTAACATTAATTCCCCTCATAGGGTAATAATTCTTTTATTGAGTATAAACAAAAATAAAAATGCATACCCAAATTTCATTAACCCCCTTCTCAAGATATGCATAATATATAATTGAGATCTCTTGCCATATGTAGAAGTTATAAAGGTTACAAATAGGCCATGAAATATTTGGTGTATTTACAGAGAAGCATGTATAACCTCTCCCATTGTCTAAAAATTATTGAACAACTTATTTCAACCCTTTCAAATTCTAGTTATGAACCTATATTCCTAATATATTCATTATATAAACCATTAATGTCATGTCTATTATCAATGACATAAGTAACAAACTCCACTAATAATGATGTGTTTAAGTCAACTCCTCCATTATTGACTATCCTATAATGGTTACAAAAATATTTTTTTTAATTGGTTATATGGGATTTAAACGGGTTCTATCTGTATTACATCATCACCACATCATGGTATTAAAACTAAGCTAGAATATTATCTATGTATCACTTGGTAATATTTGAACTTAGGTATCCTCCTATAACGTTGAGAAATATAACCATTTGAGCTAATGCCACTTGATAATGGTTATAAAAATATTATGAATTAATGAATAAATAAATAATAATAATTAAAACTTATGCACCATGTTATGATAAATAGGTTAGCTTTTGGTATCTCTAAATTCTAGATTATTGTCTTATCATCAATAAATTTAAATACCATGTACCCATCTCCATAGATGAATATAGCATAAGAAGTTCCAATAATACAACTATCTGCACCTATCAATGTCAAACCTTAATATTATCAAATGATATAAAAGATGTTGTTCCAATTTCTTTTCTATGATCACATAGGGAATTCCAAAGTTTCATAGACAACTTTACTATATTTTATAGAGAGTAATTATCTAAATAGTCTAGATTGATAAATTTGTTCACAAGGTACTTGATTAGTAGTTCCCTTGATTGGTTTGTATTTTTTCTAAGTATTTTATTATAAAGATTTATTTTTTTGATATAAAGTAATCATTGGATGAATACTTAACCCCTATTAGAGACATGAGTGCATTTCTTAATCAACAACAAGGTCCTAGTGTGTCATTATTATAATATCATAATAAGTAGAATAATCTAAATTCTATTGCCAATTCCATATTATATGATGATATTTTCACTTCCATGTTATTTTTGGTCTTACCCTAGCCACCTAAAAATATATGAGCATAATCCTTATTTTTTCTTAAGTATTGAAAAAACTATTTTGTTTTCCAAAATTTTAAAGCATTAGGAATTCAACAAAGACAACCAATTATAAAAAAACTAATAAGAATATTATTAATTATGGTATTTATAACATTCAAGTTCATGAATTAAACATTGTCAATAATCTAGTTCATATGATCAATAAGGTAGACAAAATCCTAGGGATCTCACTCTCCAATGGACCTATAGTGATTCACCACTACCCTCTCATGACTAAGGAAAAAATCAAATAACCAATGGTTAGAGTTTTGTCTAGGTCCATGCAAAACAATCTCAAAATAACTCTTGATGATAGGTACTTTTATAAAGGTCCAGTCAATAGAAGTCCCGAAAATTAGCCAAAATATCTCCAAAGGAGTCTGCCTCCAAGATAAATCTTGATGTTGGAATTTTTTCAAGCAATAGTATAATGTGATGGAGGAAAATCCTAATCAATCTATGAGAGATACCAAAATACCAAGCAAACACTTATGACTAAAGTCAAATCAAGCAAAAAGGCTAGCTAAGCAAAATTAATGGCTTCCTTGATTGAAGAGATGAAGACAACCTACCCAAATATGACCTCAGTTATTATCCTAAACAAGCATTCAAGAAGAAGTATGGCTTTGTAATTCCTATGCTATTTAGTCATTATGATCAAGGATGTACAACATTCAATTATCAAAGACGACAAGGAAAAGTATATGGGATTATTAAATCTAATTGTAGATAATTTTAGAGGGAAAATCCTCCCTTGTAAACTATAAATAGTAGTAGTATTAGCTTTACAAAGGATTGGCAAGTTTACAATTCCATGTATTTGTAGGCTTTCATTTCATTTCTCTCTATAAAAATAGTGATGGTTCTTAAGTGGCTTATGGGTAATTTTGAACCCCTGCTTTTGGCATAATCTATGTAAAATTGTATTTGCATTTATATATGCATGGAAGGTTGTGTCTATTTTTTGGCCTTTGCCTACAGACCTGTGGATGTGTATGTGTGTGTTTCTAATATTTTATGTGATTATTAGGTTTGCTAAGTGTATGTCTGTGAGGGTCTTGCATCTATTTTTGAACTAAGTCACTTATTAGCTTGGCTCTCCTATGGGACCCACATGTTCGTATATGCATATAATTGGTAGATTGTGATTGCACTTCACTATATCAAGGAGAGGAAGTTTTCATCGCTAGCACATAACATTCAAGCCTAATTTTGTAGGAATATCTTAGTGGATCTCTTGGTGCATTACCCTTTTTTTCTTTTATTTATTGAGTTTGCTTACTTTCTTGCATCCATTTTTCCTTGGTAGAATAGCAAGCACCTTGAAGATCATATCTTAACAAGGAGTTAACCTTGCAAAAACTCTTAAAGTCCCCTTATTGAGTTGAACCCCATGCTCTCGATTGTGGCCCATTGTGTCTCTCTAACATGAGGTACGATTGTCTTAGGTGAGGATAATCAAATATGACAATAGCTTAATGGCACATGTGATGGAACACTAGTGACACATCATTGGTCCTAAAATTACAACAAGTAGGGTTGAGACTTATTGAGGGTCTTAGTATGTTCCTTGCTTACTAAATAGCCTCTCTCACTTGGTGACTCTGCTCCAAAACAAATACCAGAAGAAGCCACTATTGAAGTAGCTAGACTAAGGTTTGGGTGAAGACCTTTGTCTACCTACTTTCTAAAAGCAATAAATTGCATTCAAATGGTGTCTCTATCCTAAATAAAAATCCTAGAGACATCTATATAAAATCTGGTAGTTGAGATCTTATGTTTGAAAAACATGATAAAGGTTACCATGACTAGATACAATTATACCATGAAACTGAAGGGTAGTAGTACATAATATGGCTACTCCACCACCACTTCCAACCCCTAGAATATTCCTTGCTTGGAATGATAAAGGACCACTAGCCCCACCAATGCCAAATAAAGCATGGGATGAGATACCCTAGTCAACCCTTAAACCCATCACCTCTTTCATGAGTGAAGATCTCACTACCCCCATTGAGCACCTTAAACATGTAGTAATCCTATGCATGATTCACAACATATCAAAGCATAATATGGCTCTAAGGTTGTTGGTGGTATATTTTAGATGGAAGACTTAAGAATGGTACATCACACTATAGCTTGATTCAATCACTACTTGGGACCAGCTTGACAATGTCTTCATTGAAAGAATTAGATAAAAGGCATATAATGTGTCACTCTTGCAATAGCTAGCAATAATCAAAAGAGCTCCTATGAATGTAATGGAAGACTTAAATATAATATTTCACAAATCCTAGCATAGAATACCAGATAAAATGCACCTCCCACTAGGTATGGTACTGATATACTATTTGAAAGCCTTGTATTTTGAGATTTCAGTGATGATTAAAGCTAGAGGAGGAAATTCCCTACCATAAGCATATGAGTTAGCCATCCATTCTAAGCATGACCTAATTTAGATTGGAACACTAGCCCCTAGGCTTCCCGCACCTCTATACCCTAATGTGTTAACACCGGATCCTATTTCTCAACAAATGACCTCCCAATCATTCTCGCGTTAACCCTCAATTACTACATCCTCACAAATCCTAGATCCATGTAACCCTATGGACCTTGAGAAAAAACCATCCCATAAGCTTCTTATATTTATAGCTAACTAAATATTAGCCATAATAAGGGAGTGGAATACCCTGAGATATCCCTATAAAAACAACTATAGACCTTCCTTCCCATAAAGAAACCAAGGATATATGAACCCACCCCTAGGAAATCCTAGACCCTGGTTCTAAAATACTTGGAAAAATGGTCAATTCCAAATAGTGCCAATGGCAACCCTACCACAAGTAATAGTGCCCAATCATACTAATAAATTGTCCCCCATACAGAATAATTATATAGAGGAAATCCCCACATGGTACATCCAGCCTCTTAAAGACTCCCTCAACAAACTCAACTTAGGAGAAACATCATAGCTTTTGGAAATTTTAGCACAAGATATGATGCCATAAATTCATATTCAAAAATTAAAATCTAGATGCTAGAGTACAATTCTCAAGCTACCACCATAGATCCTGATCATGTTTCTCAATATCAAATATTAGTAATATGGGATGATTAATATATATATGATATCTACTAGATGGGAAATCTAATGGGCAAAAGGCCTCAAGTCCAGTCATATTATCTAATGAGGTCCAAGAAGAGTGAAATAAAGTAAAAGGATGCAAGCAACCCATCAAACCCATCAACAGTCAATGAGTTCTATACCTCCTTCCCTCCCTCAATCAAATGGCCTATGGATCCAAAGAAATAAAAACAAGTCATTCAAAGAAATATTTTAATTACCAACTCTCCCACCAAAATCTTTGGCATTTATCAAGAAAATTACCCTAATAGTCTCAAGATAGTAATCAATGCCATAATAATTAGCCAAATAAATCCAACCAACCCCAAATAAATTGTGCTTCATTCCTCAAAAAGTAGTATCTCTAGAGTCTTTTAGCATAGTGGAGAACTTGAATAAATCTTTTGTATTAGTCCTATCCTAGGAGATGTTAACTATTCTAGGATAGAAAAAACATTTGCAGAAGTCCCTAGTGTAAGAGAAGAAAAGAAGACAGCCATAATCTGTAACTATGTTACAAATATTATCCCCAAGATTTAATAGACCCAAGCCTTCCCTTTTTTATTTGACTTTGGTCTATAAGGACAAGTTTATCCATAATTGTATTATAGACTCCAAGGCCAACACATCCATTATGCCAAAGTGGATGCACTAGAATTAAGATATCAGATAGAAAACAAAAGAGTAGTGCAGTTGGATGGTAGCTCAATTCAAATATTAGGTGCTCAATTCAAATATTTGGGGTTGCAAAAAATCTTCCACTTTCCCTTATGCATGTCTAGATAAAGTAGTCTTAGAAGACATCAATAATTTATTTATCTCCTTTTGATATCTACCTCATCACTACCAAACTAGGAGGATATATACATTTGGACTGGTCCTTAAGGATAGTATATGGGACCCAAAACAAAATTCCAAGCATCCTCATAATATAGAGATGTTGCCATCATATGAGTGGAGCAATGAACAAATACTGGCCTAAGAAGAATGTCCTTACCATTTTTGTGGATATTAAATATTTATGTGGTATTATAACAAGTGGTATCAGAGAATGATTCTAGAACCTAAGATATTTGGTACCCTAAAATTAAAGTTTTCAATTTTTAATAAAGAAACAAAGGTTTTCAAAAATATCTCTTCCAAAAAAGGTACATTTGATTTCCTATAATTAATTAGGATTTTTTTTTAATTATTCAGTGCAACTTCCATCCCTACTTTATATTAATAATTTAATCTAATTATTAATAAAGAGATGAAGCATCCCTTTTTCATTTGTATTTCTATTTTTCTCCCATGTCTCCACCATTTCACATTTCATTTTTTAAAATATTTCACATTTTTTTTCTTTTAATTATTAAACCCCCCTCTTTTACATTTCATTTTTTTAATTATCAAACACCCACTCCTCCTTTCACATTTTTTTTAATTATTAATCCCCATCCAACCCCACCCTCTCTTCTCTTGTGCTCTTATTAATTAAAGTTAGCTCCCACTCTTATCATTTTTAAATTATTTCTCCCTAATTAATTAAATTTATTTGAATAAGCCTTTTTATTCTTGAAAAAATAATATATAAATAATTATATATCTATATATATATATATATAAAAAGGAGGAAGATGAGAGTATCCAGTGTCACTAGACCCTTTGTGGGAAATATTTTTTTGGTGTTTGTTTATTCAAGTTGTGATTGGTTGGGAATGAGCCAATGGTCTATTACAACATATTGTTGCTTCAAATTATTTGTGTATGAGCAGAAAGAGGCACCAACCTAGAAATCTTGGTAATCATCCAACACTCCCTTTTGTATCAATAGTTCCAATTAGTGTATTATTTCTTCCTTAAATGCCATGGATTCTCCCCCATCCAACACGTTTGGTTCTTTTTCTCCTCCTCTAATTGATATAGCCCCCACCACCCCTCCAAGTCATATTCCTCTTTCTAGTAATACTAACCCTAGTTTACATCAATATCTTTCACAACAAGAACAAGCAATTGCTACCATTCTCAACACCTTGAATAGATTTGAAATAATCCTAGTTACATCCACTATTGTACCTCCTTTTATCCAAGGGTCACAATAAAGTTTTATGCTCCAACCTCTAACCATTCATCAAGAACCAAATATTAATGTTCTTCCACAACAACCACCTAGTCATAATCCTCCATATTTTATCCCTTATGACCTAGTATTTACCTCTGATCTAGACTCCTCAATAAGAAGTGCTTCCAATTTCCTATAATGGTCTCATGATGTTAAGATTTCTTTCGTAAACATTCCCACCTTTGAAGGTGTCGGCCCTCGAGGATTATTGGCCAAAATGGAAGGCCTTATATATTTGTACCATATTCCTAAAATAGATCGTGTTGCATTAGTAACTTCTAAGTTAGGTACTGAAGCTTATCAATGGTGTTATGGTATATTCACCAACATAGTGGCCCTCTTTTAAGGCCTTACTTCCAATAATTATTTCTTTAAATATTTGACAAGGGATCTTCCACATAATATGTGATACATCTTATGTAGACTAAGCAAACAATAATAGTAGAATACTATTGCTTCAAGTTCACAACTCTCCTTACCTATAGCCATAAATTGAGTCTAGCAATGGTGGTCTCTACCTTTTTCTATGGTCTTAAGGATAAAATTTAAAATGAATTTGACATGCACGATCCTTATACTCTTGATGATGTAAAATGTATAGCTCTATTAGCAAAACAAAAGCTCCAAGATTATAATCCTCCATATAGACAAGATTTTAACTCTCATTGTTGCTATTATAATTTTGAGTGTTTCATAGTATTTTTTGTTTCAAATATCATTCACACCATTCCCAATATCAGGCCTATAAATAATGTTGTAATTTTCTCATAAAATATGGAAATACATTAGTTTTTTAGGATGAAGATTCATTATATCATGAGCAATCAATAGAACTAGGAAAAAAACCAGTAAAAGCATATGAAGTAGAACAAGAGAAAGATATGGTGGCCCTATTTACTCATGCACTTATAGGCCTCCAAGCTCACCATACTATCAAGACATATGTATTTATAAAATGGTAGTGTGTCAATGTGTTGGTTGATTTAGGTAGCACATATAACTTTATAGAGAGTAAGACAACAAAATATTTGGGCTTGTATATCAATAATTCAAATCAAGATAAATTTCAAGTTTTAATTGCAAATGGGGTTACTTCTCAATGTGTCGGTTGAATGACTAAAGTTAACATCAAAATGGGATATTTTACTTGGGTGGGAAATATATTTGCTATAAACTTAAGAAGTTTAGATGTTATCTTAGGAGCATAATGGCTATCTCAACTCGATGACATTACTATCAATCTATAAAAATCATATATCAAGTGGATAGAGAATGGAATTGGTATTTATCACCAATAAATTCAACCCCCTCCCTCCAAGGTAGTTAGTTTTCATCATATGGAAAAGGTATTAAAGAAGTATGGTCTTGGATTCTTTATCCAAGTCAATTTCCTAGAGGTTCAATTTTCATATCCATCTCTTCAAACTCTTCCATTATATTTCCAAATCATTGTGGATAATTATGATGAGGCATTTAGTGATCCAAGGGGTCTATCTCCTGAGTGGACACATGATCATGCCATGCATCTAATTCTAGGAAGAAAACCTTCTAACGTGTCCTTATCACTACCCCAAACCCTAAAAGTCAAAAATCAAGAATCTAGTCCAAGAAATGTTAGAGCATGGAATCATTCGACCAAGGATTAGTCAATATTCATCTCTAGTGGTGATGGTACGATGTAAGGATAACTCATGGTACATGTTTCTTGATGTTTTTCTCTTAATAAGGTCACTATCAAATATAAGTTTAATATCCCTATGATATATGATTTGTTGGATGAATTGCATAGTGCTAAATACTTCACTACACTAGACTTGCATTCTAGTTTACACAAAATTAGGCTTAGAGAAGAGGATATCCCTAAGACTGCTTTCCATACATGAGGGTCATTATGAGTTCTTTGTCATACCTTTTGGACTCACTAATGCTCCTTCCACTTTTCAAATTCCCATGAACCATGTCTTTCATCCATTTTTATATAAATTTGTTCTTGTTTTCTTTGATGATATTTTAATTGAAAAAAAATATTGGAAGGATCATCTAAATCATATTGATAAAGTCCTTCATATATTACAAAAGGAATAACTCTTTTTTAAAAGGTTCAAATGTGCCTTTGGGGTCCAAGAGGTAAATATTTAGGACATATAGTATCTCACAAAGGAGTCAAGGTAGATCCTAATAAAACCAAGCTATTGAAGATTGGCCCTTACTCAAATCCCTTTAAAACCTTCATGTATTTCTAGGACTCACCGTTTATTATAGAAAAATTATCTAGAACTATGAAAATATTGTAATGCCTCTCATCACCCTCACCAAAAAATATGCTTTTGTTTGGATTGAAGCTTCTTCTTAGGCCTTCTAAGCCCTCAAAGAATATATGTTTTACACTCTAGTTTTTGCCACTCCTAATTTTAGCAATCCTTTTTTCATTGAGTGTGATGCTTCCAAAATAGGTATTGAAGTAGTTTTAACGCAAGATGGTCACCCATTGACATTTGAAAGTAAGCAAATTTCAGACAAGAATTTGGGATGGTCCATTTATGAGAAGGAAATGCTAGCTACTTTATATGCCATATAGAAATGAAAGAATTATTTTTTGAATAATCATTTTATCATTAATACTAACCATAGTAGCTTGAATAATTTTTTAGAACATCTCTCATGCCCTAAATAAAATAAATGGATGACCAAACTCTTGGGTTATGATTTTTCATTGAATATAATATAAGTAAAATGTAGTGGTTGATGCTTTATCTCACAAATACAAGGATGATGTGGCTATCAATTCCATTTCTAGTCCGTGTCCAAAATGTCTTTCTCAAATTTAAGAAGATTGGCTTGTTGAATTAGAGACTACTCAGATCATTAAATATATGAAAAGAGGATCATAATCGTATTCTTGCTTTTCATACTTTGATGGAGTTCTTCACAAAAAATATCATATTTAGGTATCTCAATATTTGACTATTAAGTCAAAGGTTCTCCAAGAATTGCATGTATATCCTTTGGCATGACACTTAGGATTCTTGAAAATTTACCAACGGGTGAAGTAATCATTTTCTTGAAAATGATTAAAAGTAGATGTTAAGACATTTATGGCTGAGTGTGAGGTATATCAATTTAACAAAGAGAAAATAGTTAAATCTCTTGGATAGTTGCAACCCTTGTTTATCCCTAACCAATAATGGGAGCACATATCCATGGATTTCATTGAGGGCATTTCCAAATCAAGGGGAAAAATAGTGATCTTTGTGGTAGTAGATCGCCTTTCCAAGTATGCTCTTTTTTGTACATTATAGCATCCTTATTCAGCAAGTAAGATGCCAATTTATTTCTTGATTGTGTTTTTTAGTTCCATGGTATGCCCAAAGCCATTATGAGTCATCATGACCTTATCTTCACTGACAAATTCTAGATGGAATTGGTGGTTCCAGGTTGAGTGCATTCATCTCATATCACCCTCAATTTGATGTTCAAATAGAGATTATCAATGATTACCTTCATTGTTTTGCTCAAGATAAGCAATATCACTAGGTCCAATGGCTTTCACTAAAAGAATGGTGATACAATACTTCTTAGCATTTTTCCCTTAAGATGTCCCTATTTGAAGCATTTTATGGTCAGAAACCTCCATTAATCATAGACTATGTTCTAGGATCTTTCAAAGTTGCTCAATTAGATGAATTTTTATAAAAATAACAAATCATTTTTCAGTTTCTTAAGGATAATTTGACCTAGGTCTAGAACTATATGAAGCAACAATAAGATTCATATTATTCTAAATAATAATTTGATATAGGAGATATGGTATTTTTACATCTACAACCTTACAAATAATTATCCTTAAATACCAAGTCTTGTCAAAAGTTGGCTCCTTGAATTTATGGTACTTACAAGGTGGTTCATTGCATTGGTGCAGTAGCATACCAGTTGGAGCTTCCACCATATTCCTGCATCCATCCAATTTTTCATGTATCTTGTCTCAAATAGTTTATTGACTAGAAGGTGTAGTCTTAGATAAAGCTTTCATTACTTGATGAAGAAGGTCAAGTCACTCTTCAGCCTGAAGAAGTATTGTAGTCTAGAGTTTTTCAATTTCAATCTCGACAAATTTAGAATTTTATCATCAAGTGGAAGGACCTTCCAATAGAATACACTAAATGGGATATTGGGAGCATTTTTCATTCTTTTCTAGATTTGATTACAAATATTTCTAAAGGGGGAGCCATGTAACAGTCACAATATAGCCATGTTGACTAATTATTTTTATTATTATCTTAGGACATAAATCTAGTTAGTCAACCCTTGATAATTATGGTTAGTTTATTATTGATTTCATCTACAAATAGAAGAATATTTTTATTTGAATTTAAATTGCCTCAATGTGCATAAGAGACTTTTCTCTCTCAAAGTGGCTATGAGGCTTTGCCCTCTTTGAGTGACTATGGATTTTCTATTGCATTAATTTTTTAAGATTTGATATTTGTGTATTTTTTGTAGTATTTTAATCTTAATTATTATTTTTTAAATGCTATGTTACTGATATTAAATATTTATGTAGTATCATAACATCCTGCTTAGTATTATTGAACCTCTTCTTCCCCTACACAAAGGTATCCTTCCTTTGCTCACCTATAATCATAATCACCATATGGCATAGATCCATATTATCCCCTAATTAACAATGAAATAGATCTCTTTCACCAATGCTATCTAGCTTTGAATATTCTCAATCTAAATAATTATATAAATTATAAAGTATATTGAGATCTAGATATGAAGATCTATGATATCCAAATATGGATGACTCTAATTTATTCTTAGACTTACTTGATAATCAAATGAAATTTGTTTTCTTTTCCTTCCCTATCCAAAATATAAATTTGATGATTTAGTAAAATGTTTGACCATTGCACAATATAATCACACCTATATTTTCAAATTTAGATATATTCTTTAGGATACATTTTGATCAATAAAAGTGGATTTTTATTATTTTGAAGTCTCTTTTATTTTTAAAGATATATTTTTTTTGATAGTTTAGAAAATAATATTATTTTGAAGTCTCTTTTATTTTTAAATATATATTTGTTTTTTTATAGTTTAGAAAAATTTGACCTTGAAGCAAAAATATTATGCATAAACTATTATGGTTTATCCTTTAATAAAATCCCTAATAAAAATAAATCTTGGCTCAAAATGTAAGATTTTACAAAGCTTTATTATAATCAAGAAAAGCAAAATGTTAACTCAAATCTTATGCAAGAGAAATTAAATGAGTGAAATATAAAGAGCAATAGATAAAATAATGGAAGGGTGAATTTGAACACCCACACAACTATTGACAATAATATCACATCAATACAATGGATCGATTGGTCGAGTCATATTTATACTAAGTACGAAATATTTAATATTAGTCATTACTAGCAGGGGAGTAGGGGACATCCCGCGAGATGTCCCAGTCCGCTTCCTTGCTTTCCCCTCCCTTGGTTCTATCTCAGTTCTCTAGAACTTTATGGATACTTCTTTCGGCTGACTATGGTTGCAGATAATCTCCTTGGGGTGGGAAGTCTCTTTTCTGCTTGTTTTCCCCTTTCCTCATTGATTTGAGGGTTTCCTTCCTGTGCCTCTGGACTTTGATGCCCCTGGGTCCTTACCAGTGTCTATTTTTGTGTTTCAAGGATTATTTTTTCCTTCTGCTCTTTGGGACATCCCTGAGTCCATTCCTATGTTTATTTTTTGTGCTTCAGATATTTTTCCCTTCTGCTCTTCAGGTTATTCCAATTTTTTTCAGGTTTCCTTCATAGTGTGGCTCAACCCTGTCCCATCTCCTTGGCACTTCTTATATCTCCTTATCTCAGTTTCCTATGCATGCAAATGATCTCCTTAGGGTGGGAGGTCACTTTTTTGCTTTTCTACCCCATTCATAATCGGTTCGAGGGTTTCCTTCTTGTGCCTATGTTTTGGGATACCCCTAGGTCCCTCCCTGGGTTTTTTGTGGTGCTTCTAGGATGATTTTTCCCTATTGGTCTTAGTTCTAATCCAAAACTATTACAAGTTTCTTATTGAATCTAGGTTTCAGCGGTTCTTTGGATGCAGTGCATCACTCTTTCTCTGTTGATTCCTTTGGTTCTTCCAGATTCCTCATAGATATGCCTCGTGTGCAAGGGGATTTTATGGCCTATGGAAATCCTCAGATTTGTTGCTCCATCTTCCAGGCCTTATACGGGATGTTGTTCTGGTATTTATTTTTTGCGTCCCTATGTACTTCCTTGGGTGGGATGATCCTTCATGGCGGGTTCTCTACTCCTTTAGCCTTATTGGGGAAGTTTTTTTATTTAGCGGTTTCGATGTTTGGTTTTTCTTGGTGGGATACTTGTTTCTGATTTATGTTGTGGCATACCTAGTGTTGCATCTTTTGTTGATGCTTTCTGGTCTACATACTTCAACTGCATCCCAAGATGTCCTTAGGTGGGAATGATTTTTCAAATTCTAAATTTTTGCATTTCCCACTTTAATTTTGATTTTAAATTTTAAATTTTTGTTGTGGGTGGGATGGCCCTGTTTCAATATTTCCATCCTTTTAGGTGGGTTGCTTTGGGCGGGATGGCCCTGTTTTAAATTTTCAATTTTGTGTTCTGCGAGGATGGTTTTGGGCGGGATGGCCCTATTTTATTTTCCTTATATGTATGTTGTGCCTTACACGTATGGTATTTTGTAAGGATGTTTCCATCCCATTTTAATTTCTTAAGATATTACTGGTCCCACTTGCTATGTGGGCAGTTTTGAGGGTTTATTTTTCTTACCTCCTTCAAGGAAGTATTTCATATTGTCTCCTTAAGTATTTACAATGTTTTCCACTTTTGTTGTAATCAGGTTTTGGGTCCCTTGATAAAAACCTAGTTAAATTTAAACTATCAAAAAATATTAATCATTACTAGTCACTTAATCCATGTTAGCACAACATTAAGTCATAAAGGTTAATTACAAGTTACAAAACCCTTTCCCATAACACACTAAACATAGAGGTTTTGGTTAAGGTTAACCATAATAAATATTAGCCATGGGCCCATAGGGTTATTTACATAAAAAAATAGTAAAGCATTTACATTATGATTTTCTAGAGGATTACATTTGATTACATCATATAATATTGGAATTTTTATGGGTACCCATATAATGATTTTAGCATTATAACTACATTTTATTTTGATATCTTTTAATGGACCGAACACAAGCTTTGGGTAAGTATTATGTTAACTTTAAATAATTTTAGTTTTTTATATTTGTTCTTAAATTTTTTATTTATATTGTATTTAATAGTTATATTGGAATTATAATTTAAATATTAAAAAAAAAAAAACTAAATAATGGTTAATACTTCAAAAAAACTTGAAGATTATGACTCTAGATCTTAAAACAGACTTTGTGGCCAATTGGAAAAAACTTATACGAAAAAATCAAGTGATATAGAGGTTATCCAAGTAGTGGGTTATCTTGTGAGGGTCCAAAAAATATTGAAATGTATCATCATTTAGGGAGGACAAGCATGTCCATGACAATTGTAAAATATGTAAGTGATAAAAATTTATTGTCAATGTTTATTAATTCAATTTTTTTTTTCTTGATAAAAAGGGTTGTACTCGGGTCCCCCACCCTTAAAAAATTACATATCTCTTCTTTAGAGATTGAGATTTTAAAAATAGATACACTTCTTATCTCAATTGAGATGCTATTGTTAGAAACCTACATCATTTTACATAAAATGTTTGAATTTTTTATTTTTATTTTCTGGATCTTTTCAAATCTCTATATGAATACAATTACTCCAAAATTTAGCATTTTTCTTGATATTTTCCTATAGCAGCCTTCACAATGCCAAAAATTCACCTCTACTATCTATGCCTTGTATCTTAGTAGAGTAATATTTCCAAAACATCGCACTAACATAGTCCACTTTACCAAGTTTGGATTGCTAGTTTCCTTTCTGAAATACAAGTGCAACCATAAAAATTATAATAAAGTCTAAATGAACACACATTACTGTTACAAAATAAAACAGATGTTACCAATGGAAAACATTAAAGTAAATCTTAATCATTAATAGATTTAGGCAATCCAAAAATTTTGTCAACTTCAACTAAACTTTCTACTTCCTCTAACCATGGAAAGGAGATGTTAACTTCACAATCCTCAATCAAAACCCCTCTATTGGCTAGCTTATCTGCACATTTTTTTCCTTCCCTTAATATATGTGTAAACCTAATTTCTTCAAACTATTTAGCAAGATCTTGAATTTCCACAATTATCTCTTGTATGTTCCATGCTTTCCTAAAAATTGCATTTATTACTATGAGAGAATCACCTTCTATCTAAAATCTATTCCATTTCATTTATTTACATAATTTTAACCCTTCTAAAACTACCCAATCTTTAGCTTCATTATTTGTCCTAAATCCACAATTAAAAGCATAATGAGACAAAATATCTCCTCTATTATTTCTAATTATTCCTCCTCTTGTTGGTCCTAGGTTTCCTTTAGATGCTCCATCAAAATTCAACTTAACCCAATCCACATCTGGTGGTTTCCACTTTATATTTTTTACCTTATTTTTGCATCTCTTGTACCCAACATCATAATTCCATATAATGACTTGACTCCATCTATCAAGACTCTCTGCTTCCAAAACTATGGCTAAACATATCTTATTTTCATTACCTCTAAATTATTTTCCTTTCCTTTAAAAATTATTCTATTCCTTTCTATCCATATAGTCCAATGTATTGTATCTTTTGATATATCCCATATTGTCTGTAAAGCCTCACTTTTATAAGTGCTCTACCATTGCTTTAACTAATCTTCAGTTCTGCTATTCATCACCATGCATTTACCAAACATATTAAGAATCCATTGCCATAGATTCCAGACTATTGAGCAATGTCCCAAGATATGATAAATACTCTCTTCCTCATTATTACAAAAAACGCATTTAGAGGGGCCATGAAAACCCCTTTTCATAAGGTTATCCTAGGATAAAATTCTTCTATGACCTACTAGCCAAACAAACATTTTAACTTTAGGAATGCTTGAGTTATCCCAAATATCTCTCCATAGTCTAGTGATATTATTATTATGTTGGTGTTGAACATTATATCCACTTCTTGTTGTGTATTATCTTGAGCTATTCAACTCTCAAATCAATTTATCCTTGGCACCCCTCGGAATAATTATAGTTGTTATATTTCTACTCAATTGCCTCCTAGCATCAATGTCTTGTATACTTGTAAAAAAATATTATTTCCATTTGTATCTTCCTTCTCGATCCTTGTACAAAAATTTTGAAACCCTATCACCATATTTGTCTTGAAAAAATCTCATCCAAGGTTTCAAAACTACATCTAAACTGAGTGGTTTTTTATCACATCAAGTATCCATCCAAAGAGATTTTTTTCTCTAGTTCCCACCACCCATATTAAACCTTTAATCATAATATCAATAGATGTTTTTAACCCATTCCAAAGAGTAGAACCATTTGGAAGAGATAATGCAATAAATATTAAACTTGGGTCATTAGGATCAACATACTTAGAAGAATTCTTGCCCATTGCCTTTGACTCTCTTTGTAAATCTCCAGATAAATTTTCCCCTAAGAGCTAATTTTGCATCTGTAAGATCTCTTAAACCAATACCTCCCCTAGTTTTGTTATCACACAACTTGCTCTATTTCACCAAAGATAATTTCCTTTTATCATGTAAAATTGACCATAAAAAGGATCGCATAATCAAGATTAAAAAAATTTCAACTGATTCTGGCATAGAATAAAAAGACATATACTATGTTGGAATGGCTTGTAATACTGACTTAATTAACTACACTCTTCTTGCTAATGATAACCATCTACCTTTCCAAGCTAGAAGTTTATTTTGAAATTTACTAATAAATGGATTCCATAAATATATCCTCATTCTCCCCTCAAATAAAGGCATCCCCAGATAAGTTGTTGGTAAATTTACCTCCTCCATTTCAAGCAACCTACAAATTATTTCTTTGATATTAGTAGGAGTGTTAAGAAAGTAAATTTTGGATTTAGTCCTGTTAATTATTTTTTCCCTAAAGATCTTTCGTACTCTTTTAAAAATTTATTCAAGGCTTTGGCCTCATTTATCCTTGCCCTTCCAAAAATAGTTGTATCATCTACAAACTATTCATGGGTTAGGTTATTACTAACCTTAAGTCCACTTATAAACCCATCTTTGTAAGCCTTTTTTAAGTTCCTACTCAAAATGTCTGCCATAATAATGAACATATAAGGAGGTAGAGGATCTCCTTGTCTAATGCCTCTCTTGGATTTAAAAGATTTTATAACTAACCCATTGACCAACACTAAATAAGAAACTATAGAGACGCAAGCTTTAATCCATCTAACCCATTTCTTTCCAAAACCAAACTTATCTAAAAGTACAAAAATAAAATTCCATTTAACCCTATCATAGGCTTTACTCATATCAAGTTTTAAGATCATAGATTTTTCTTTTCTTGAAGCTACTGAATGTATAACTTCATGAGCTACTATGATCCCATCCAAAAATTTTCTCCCTTTCAAAAAATATCCTTGCTCTTCTGAAATAGTTTTGTCTAACAATGGCCTTAATCTATTCACCATCACTTTGGAAATAATCTTATAAGCCATATTACATAGGCTTATGGGTCTAAAAGAATCAAACAATTCAGCATCCTTCTTTTTTGGAATTTATTAATTCAAATTTATATAAATGAAATTGAATTTATATATTAGTTAAAATAATTTTATTATTTTTTGTAGGAAACTAAATTCTATGAAAATCACATAAGAGCAAAAATTATGGTTACATATCTCGGTTACAATATTTTAAAATATTCCTTCGACAAAGAAGCATTCATCATATGGTATGTATTAATTATACCACACTATTTGAGTCTACATATTTTAAAATATTTGAGTCTATATATTTTTAAATAATAGTAAATGGATTTTATATTTATTTTTGTAATATATACAATTGATTTATTATGATTACATAAAGTAATAGAATATTTTATTGTTCATGGAGAGAAAACTATATTATAGGATCAACGAGAGGATAAGGACTACATCATCAAGACAAAGGAAGAATTTAAGCCTAGATCATATAATCAGAACTACAAGATATATATATATATATATATATATACAATTGATTTATTATGATTACATAAAGGAATATGATATATGATTGTTCATGGAGAGAAAAATATATTTGAGGATCAATAAGAGGATGAGGACTACATCATCGAGATAAAGAAATAATCTAAGCCTACATAATATAATAACTAGGAGAGATACTAGGTGATGAAGGAGAATATACAAGAGGTCCAACATGATGATGATTAGGGAGATAATGGGTTGATTGAGAACAAGGAGGAGGATGACAATGGTGATTATTTTGTATATAATAAGGAGGGTGGAAATGGAAATTATTGTCATGGTGGCAACGATGATGATGATATTGGTAGTAAACTAGATAGTGATGGCATTAAGAAAAATAACCTGGTTTCTCATTAGAACACATGTTGTCAATGTGGTTGATAATATATTCAAGATATTTGGTTTAGTAGTTTTTATTTACATATATAACTTTGAAAGATATTATTTCCTTACTAACATTAATACATTAGAATTTCAAATATTTTTTCTCCTCAACTAATTATTTTGAAATTATGTCTACCTATATTTTCAATAACACTTACACATATTGCAAGTCTCACAAATAGAAATATTATAATGTGGTTTTATTATATATTTATGGTAAAATGTAACTAGTAATGTTACAAATATTTTCATAATAAAATCAATGATGATATATATGTATAATGTGATTAATTTATATATGAATGATATATAATAATTAAGAAATAAACATTAGTAATAATTAAATTATATCATAATTTTAAATTTATATTCATTAATATAATTAACAACTTTGATTAATATTAAAATATTTTTTATATTTATTCGTCCCTACTAGTTATGTTTGTGCTATGCTTTAGTGTCTTGTTAGTTCTAATTTGATAATACCTTGTGCTTATCTTTGGTGCTACTATGATGTAACAGTTTGGTGCTATGTTGGTATAAAATAAGAGCATTATGCTGGTACTATACGAACATGAAAAGATGAACAATAAAGTCATTATAGCATCAACATAGATCCAAAAAATATTTTTAAATAAATTCATGATTTTCAATGATAATTAAGTCCCATGAGAATGTTATAGGTGATGCTAGGATTATAAAATGTAGAAATGTGTGACAAATTTTAAAAAAAAATTGAATAAATTGGAAGAATTATATGATCAAAAACTAATAAATCTAGCTCATAAGTACCAAAAAAATACATGTATGAAAAAAGATAGAATATTGTATTAAAAAGATATCTCCATAATATATTACAGTTTATTTAAGAGTCCATCCATCCATGGATCTTTGGTTCTCTTTTATAAGAGAGAGAGAAAAATTACCAAGTTAAGCTTAATAACTTACTTGAATTTTAGCTTAAAATAAAGATCTTAGTTACAACCAAATATTATACAAATAACCTCTAGATGAGGAGGCTATGCAAAAATCTAAAATGGAAATTGCATTAGAAAATAATATCATTGCTTACAATATCATAATTCTATGTACACCAACATCTCCTTTAAGCTTAACATGGAGAGAAAAATGGAGGAATTCCATTATATCCTCCTAAAGAATTGGTTTCCTTAGTTTATAATGAAAAGAAGAGAAATGAATCAAAATTTTATGTAAAACAACAATTGGTGGATGAATTTTAAGTGGTTGACAAAGTTTTCTATCTAGGACAAAGAATATCAAATTGATTGAAGCATTTTTATCAAACAAGGTGCTAAAAACATTTTAAAATAAAGAAGCATAAAACACCATATAAAAGAAGATGATACAAGTAAAAAACATATTGAAGCTAAGGGGTAAAGTATACAAAAGCACTATAATAAGAAAATTGGTACAAGAACATTTGGTCTCAAGTGATGCAAAAAATAAGGGCATACAAACTACCAATGCCATGGATACCAAGATATACTTAGAAACACATCAAGAAATGAGCACAATTGCTAATCAATGTGGTGTTATAAAATATCCAATTATATTATAGATAAAATAGAAAACATACTATAATGCATGAACAAGGAGGAAAAAACCCTTTTAAGAAGAATAATAACAAAGAAAGAGTATGATATTGCTTGTCTTCATCACTACTTTCCAAAACCGGTAATCATCTTTCAATATCAATCATCCAAGCATACATGTTTTCTATAAAATATAGAATTAAAAATCTTATTTTTATTAGAAGATTAACATATCTATTGGATCTTTCCATATTTCAAAGGCTGACTCCATGATTATACTTAGACATGGAAACAAATATACATATAATAAATAGACACCAATACAAATTTTGATATCATGGATATGTCTGGAGTAGGGTAAACCAATATAACAAGTGGTCGTATGAAACTTCTAACCACCATATAACAAAGATACAACTATTTGAAAATTTTAGCTATAATCAGGGTAGAAAATGTTATTATAGATTTCAAATATATAGCTCAAGTTTCAATAGTCAAAATCTCCAACTTGGTTTCAAATAAATAGGTTGTATAGTATATTATTGGAAACACCTTTGTAATTTGGTTATTACTAAAGGTTATTTATTAATTATTATATATTATTCATATATAAATTAATCACATTATACATATATAAAATCATTGATTTTACTATGAAAATATTTGTGAAGAAGAAGTGATGAGTTATTTTAAAAAGTGATGAATTGTTTAAAAAATATTGGCCATACACTTCTAAAATATAATATGATTTTTCCCCTATATTTTCAAGTAAATAGTACTTTGTGCAAAAAGAGGCTTGTCATACACTTTACCTACATACAAAAAGCTTCTTATTAAGAAATATATTTTGAATTATTTCTACAACCAAAATATAAATGAATATCATATTTCAACCCACCCTAGATGCTAACTTAGTTCTAGTCCTAGCTACATTTCCCACTTCTAGTCATCCAACCCCAAACCCCCAACCCACAATCAATATGAGTGAGATGAAAAGGAAGATTCAAATACTCTTAGATGAGGTACTGACTCTAAAAAAGTAGTAAGAGGACCAAAGGTTCTAATATCAAAATAATCCAAGACCTTAGTTTTATAAAAGTAGCCAAAGCTATAACCCACCTCCTAGTGGGTACTAACAACCCCACCAAGCCAACAATGCAAATCAATATTAGGTCCATGACTAGTATTTAATCCCTATCCCACTCCTTCTACATTATACTACTCCAACCAAGTCTGAGATATTATCCCTATGCAAAATAATTACATAGAGGAATACTATTTTTTACCTCTAGATACCTAGCACCAAATTACTTACCCTTGAGGGTGTTTCTAGCACTTGACAATGGAGTTGAATAAGGAAGTGCCCACCTAGGGATCTATATTTTTTTTAAATAAAGATATCAACATGGAGCCAATAAATCCACTCTCTAATCATCTACAATCCAAGTATTGCTCTTCTAGGGAAATTTTTATCACTTAGGAAGAAGAGGAAACATATATTGAGGCCAATCAGATAAACTCCTTAATGCTTTGAAGGCTCGAGGCCTAATAAAATTGTGTGGTGCTAACCAAAAAGGAGGTAACTAGGGGATATGAGGAAATAAAATGTACCCCTAAAGCATCTAGATCTTACCAACAGGGATAGAATGATGTGTTCCTACCATAATCGCACAAATTTTAAGAGCATCAAAAGTCTCAATAACCATTAAGAAACAAGCCCTAATAATCCAAGAATAACTCCACTTTTGAACAAGTGTATTAAAACTTCCTCAATCAACTAAGGATTAGCTCAAATAATATCTTGAATTTAGTGTTTCTTAAGGGAAAATATTTTATAATGGAGGGGTCCTCGATGAATGAATCAGTTTCAAACCTATTGAATACCTACAAATACAAGAGACCAAAGGAAATTATGGTAGATCAAGAGGGACCAAAGTAAAGGAAAGAACTAGAGATTACATATAATCTTGAACAAATAGCAATATTAGTCAATCCAAAGCTATTCTACCTAGTTTTTATCTATGAATATAAGGTAATACATGACCACATGATCGAATCCAAGGCAAGAACCACAATAATTACAAAAGCAATGGTGAATGTAATTGGTATAGCCTTTTATCTAGGTAATCATAAGGTGTTGTATCTAGTTGGGAGATTAGTGCAAATTTATTATATGGCAAAGGACCTCACACACATAATATATGCCTACCCAAGTCTTAATATTACATAATATATCATGGTAATTGACCTCCTAGCCTATCCACACACTTAATGGATATTCATGACCTTGAAAACTAAGTATGGGACCAATATTGAGATCGTAGTAGAGCCCCTATATTAACACCAAATTGATCCATTATCAATGGTTGAATAAAACATTGGATAGAGCTATGATAAGGAATAAGCAACCTGAATTAAATAATTCTTTGATTAAGGCACATTTTGTCAATTAGAGGGAGCAAGAGGATACACAATATTGGGACCCAAGTATTGATAAAAGGCTTGAGCCCATGAAAATATGTTAGAATCCAAGAACTAACCCCATTTCGATCTATTGAAAAAAAAAATTTAATGTGTTTACCTAAGTTTTGCAAGAGACAATTAGTTTAGAGTTATAATAGAAGAACACAGTAAATTGCATGCTTAGAGGATGATTTGCATAGATCAATAGCATTAGTACGAATCAAGCATATCCAAAGAGTATCTTCCTAAATATCATCACCAACAATTAAAAACTATTAAATCAATGAATATAAAATAGCCACAATTAGCAAGGAAGCAAAATAGTCAGAGATTACCTCTTTCTCTCCCAAGCACATAGGATGAGTCTTTCCATATCACCTTGCTAGAGAAACTAGTATAGAAGGGGATGAATCAAATACCCCCTTGGATGAAAAATCTATAAATAGGGATATATCCTTCTTAGTATCCCATGAATATCTAAGCAAAGCTATCCTCAAGAGTAGTATCCTCCTCCTCACCTCTTGTAGACACCTAAAAATGTCATATTTATCCTCGTGCAGTGCCAATGGTCGATTAATTTACAAAACCCATAAAATTTACATAATTTCCCAAAAATAATTATTCATCTTGCTTAAGCCTCCTTGGCCACTTAAGTCTTGTCTTATGCATATACTCTAGTCACCATGTGACCACCTCTTAAACATAATCCATGCTCAACAAAATCTATGGTCAACCCTACCCTATCCTAGCTTTCACCTAAGCCCAGCCTCCACCTTACCATTGGTCAACCCTAAACCCAAGGTCAACCTAACCATGGTTAACATTAACCCTTGCTCCCCACATATTCTCATGTGCATTCAATTCCATAAATGACTTTTGAAGAATTTTCTACTTAAGGCATTTAGGGTATTGAAATCATGGATGAGTCATTCTCCACCATGCCATAATGAGGAGAAGAATTTCATGTCCCACCATGTATTTATGAGGCATGGTGCACCCATGCCCATTTATTGAATGTGGATGAGTAAGTACTTCTCTCACCCAAATTCATTTATGAGGTATGGCACATCATGCCACCTTAGGGGACACCTCATAGGACACCTCAACCCCCTAATATTGACCAATTATATAAATAGAAAGTCATTTTTACCATTTAAGAATATCACACACTTACATACCTAGGCTCTACAAAAATCACTCTAGACTCTCAATGCATTCAATCCTCACTTGCCATTAACTACCATGGATTCCCACATGTGTCTCTTGACACTCTCATTTGCATGATAAAATACTCTTAGTAATGGGTATAGAAGACTAGCCGATGTGGATAGGAGCTCCAACAACACCAAAAGAGGCCTCCCAACCATGAAAATGTTTGTTTGGGGTACACAAAGGCAACCGTATGTATAGGTCCTATCATCTTGGCTACACCCATGGGTATAGTCACCCTCAAGGATCTATTTTAGATAGAATTACAATGGAAACCCCTCCAAATAGGTATCATTGTCCTTATTAGTTTTGTAATCATTTTTAGTGTTTTTGTAATGCATTAGACTAGGTTTCTTTAGTCTTTTTGTCTTTCATCATGAGGATTTTGATTAATATAGGCCCCCAAATGCTACTAACCATTTTTATTGAATTGTGTAGGTTGAGGATCTATACATATAGCAGTATCCAATGTGTAGTAAATACATTCCTCTTAGACTCTGCTAGGGTTTGATGAAGAAAAAATGCTCTGCGGGGATGGCAGCAGCTTCTAGAGGAGGACTAAAAATTTGGAGGAATGCCATGATGGCATCGGGTCCAACACAGGGAGTGCATTCTCATGATTTTTTTTCATCTAAAAATTACTGGAAGGAACATGATTTTCTAGTGCATGTCGAGAACCGCTTGTTAAATAACAATGGATGTTTGGAACGATGTGAAGCCATGCTAGTTCTAGTGGTTCAACCAGACTTGGTGGCGAAATATGTGGAGTATCTAACCAAACATTCCCTTATTGGAAAATTTTTGGGCATCCAAATTTCTCTTCCCTTTGTGGAGGCTTGGGTCAAGAAAACTTGGAATCTGATGTGGAGGTGATGCTGATTTCGAACAACTATTTTATGGTGGTTTTCTCTTGTATTGTAGATCGTAACAAAGCATTTGAAGGGGGTCCTTATTTCTATAACCAAGTGGGAATATTTATTAAACCCTAACATGTGGGTTTCAACCCATCAGAGGAGTGGCAGTCGTGGGTTCCATTATGGGTGTGGCTTCCATGGCTCCCATTGGAATTTTGGAGAATTGATATCTTGCATAAGATTGCCCTTCTGCTTGGGAAGCCGGTTGGACCGTCACAATAGACAATGGATAAAAAGGTAATCTCTGTTGCTCGTATTTGTGTTAAAATTGACTTAAATAATCCTATTCTAGATTCTATTTAAATACAATTTGGATCAACTACATAGGTTCAAAAACTTGACTATCAAGCTCTTCCATTTTGTTGTCGGATTTGTCATGAATATGGCCACCTACAAAGAAAATACCCTAAGTTTTTCCTACCTGTGGCTTCAAATCCTGGTCCCTCTCAGTCTAGACAAATTTTGGATAAAGGAAAAGCCTCAATAAATGAAGGGGAATAGGATAAGGAAGGTTTTGTTCTAGTAAAATCCCAAAACAAAGGACGAAGTGCAAACAAAGACCTTAAGGATAGCCATCCAGATGCTCTAATCAACCGTTTTGATATATTAAATGATATTTATCAATGCATGGAGATACCTGAAATGTCACTACCTGATGCAAATATAACAAGGCCAAATCAGATGTCTCTTCTTAAGGGGGAACTTAAGGAATCAAATATAGGGGGTTTAAATGAAGAACAAAGGGTTTTGGATATGAGTATAGGGGACATGCATGGGTCTAGCCCTATAAGGGAAACTATTTTGGAAAGCGTTACAAATTTAGTTATGCCCTCTCCTACTCAGGCACTGATGCAGTCATCCTTGGATTTCAAAATTCCTACGGTGTTGGGATTGCAATAGAAAATAATTAAAAAAAGTTTTTCGGATAAGAATATGAAGGTGGGTCGAAAGAAGGACCAGGATAAAATTAAGTTAATGGAGGAGACTTTGGTGGATTCAGGATTGGTGAGAACATTGGACTCCCATTTTTATAATCCCCAAAAATTATTATCCTCTCATGGAATGTAAGGGGGTTGAACATCATCCCCAGATAAAAAGTTGTTTGTGATTTGGTTCGTGTGCATTCTCTGAATGTGGTGTTTATTTAGGAGACTAAATTGGCTATTGATAGTATGTTCAATATTTCTCCCAAGTTGTGGATAAGGGGGCAATTCCAGTGTATTGGTGCATGTGGATATGCTTGTGGCATCACTTATTTATAGGATCCGGTTAAGATATCCCCTCTTATTTGGATTTCCAGCAAATGGTCTATTTTGATGGTTAGGCATGATAATGAATCTAGTGAAACCATCCTACTTACAAATGTGTATGATCCTATTGATTACAATGGTAAAGTGAATTTGTGGAAACACATTTTCTTTATGAGAAGTTTGGTTCCCCTATATCCATGTATTTTGGCTGGAGACTTCAAATCTATCACTTGTTTGGAGGAGAAACGTGGTGGGGTGGACCGTCTTAAGCCTTTTTATTTTGTCTTCAATGCTCATATCCAGGCCCTAAACCTGGTTGACATCAAGCCAGATAATGGGATATTTGCTTGGCACAATAGAAGGTATGGGGAATATTCCATCTCAGAGAGACTGGATAGGATTTTGATATCCAGTTATTGGATGGGTAATAACAGAAGTGCTAGTTCTGTGATTCTAGAGGGTAGGGGATATGATCATTGGCCTATAAAACTCTCTGCTTTGGAGTTAGGGCTAAAAAATAATCTCTCATTTAAGTTTCAACTTATGTGGATTCGTGATACTAAGCTTCATGATTTCATGCAAGGTTGGTGGACCACTGGAAAACCTCCTCATGGCACCGCTATGTAATCATTTATGAAGCGACTACAATTTGTAAAACATAAATTGAAGAGATGGAATAGACTGAATTTTTGGAACCTTTCCTTGTATAAGGTGGCATTTAGGAGGATGGAAGAAGCTTCAAGTAAGATTAGAGATCAGGGATTCACGAAGGAGCTTATTGTTGAGGAATCTGAGGCTACGAAAGACCTTATTGAATGGGAACTAAGGGAAGAATTTTTTTGGAAACAAAAAGCTTGAGGAGATTGGATTTAGGAAGGGGATAGGAACATAGCCTTCTTTTATAACTCAGTTAAGGCTCATCATAATGGTAACCTAATTACCTCTCTTGTGAATTCTCAGGGTGCCCTGCTCTCTTCTTTTAGGGATATTTCAAAAGAGACTAAGAGGTATTTTTCCTCTCTCTTCAAGGAGGACTCCCTATCATATGATGAGAATGAAAATCTTATTCTAAATTGTATTCCAATGATTGTTTCTATAGAGATGAATGAGCACTTTATGGGTCCAATTTCCCTTGAGGAATTGGAAAATGTTGTATTCAATATGAAAAAAGGAAAAGCCCCAGGTCCATATGGATTCTCGATTGAGTTTTATCAAGAGTTTTGGGATTTAATCAAATTTGATCTTTTGGATGTGGTCCATGAGTCCCAAAAGAACAAACAGATGCTAAGGGCCCTAAATGCTACCTTTGTGGTCCTTATACCCAAAAAAGAGGGAGCAAATTCCTTGGATATGTTTAGGCCTATTGCTGTCTACAATGTTGTGTATAAGATCATCACAAAAATTATTGCTAAGAGGCTAAAGATATGGTTGAGAAAAATCATCTCTGAGGAGCAAGGAGGGTTTGTTGCTGGCCAAAAAATTTTGGATAGGGTTGTTATTGCTACAGAAGCTATTCACATGATGGAAACTTCAAGGAGAAAACTATGTTCATTAAGTTGGACATGGCCAAAGCCTATGATCGGGTTAGATGGTCCTTTCTTCAAAAATTTCTTGTTGCTTTTGGATTTGAGGAGGAATGGATTAGATGGGTGATGAGCCTTTTTTCTTCTTCCTCATTCTTTGTTATTGTTAATAATGAGCCATCAGAGCCAAGGATATCCTTTATCTCCTTATTTTTTTATCATTATGGCAGAAGGTTTGGAAATATTTCTCAAGTCTCAAGTCATGCAGGGTCTCATTTAGGGGTGCAAGTGGGATAGTAGTTTGCCACCTCTTTTCCACCTTCAATTTGTTGGTGATACTGCTTTGTTGGGAGTTGCCACTATCAGGGAAGATGGCAATATTAGATAGTCTCTTGACATATATCTTGGTGCTTCTGGATAGTTGATTAATGAGGACAAGTATTATATTTTCTTCTTCAATATCCCTCCTCTTATTCAAGCCAGGATTGCTCGCATTCTAATATTCTAGGTTGGGACTCCCCCTTCATTTATCTCGATATTTCAATTTCATCTCATCCTCTACCTATATCTTCTTGGCAGTTTATGCTTGATAATTTTATAAGGAAGGTGAATTACTAGACTTTCAAATGGCTATCCACTGCAGGTATAGTGTTGCTTTTTAAATCTGTTGTTCAAGTTTTACCCATTTATAGATGTTTTGTACAAATAGCTCTCTCTCACTTCATTAAGGACATGGATGCTTTGTCAATATAGTTTTTATGGTCTGGAAAACTTGATCAATCTAAATGGATTTTGGTTAGGTGGGATTCTATATGTAGGCCGATGTAAGAGGGAGGCCTTGGGTTGCGATAAACAACTCTTTTTGGGTAAGCTTTGGTTGCAAAACTTTATTGGAGATGGTGTACCTCTCAAAATTAGATCTGGGCTAAAATATTATCTTGTAAATACTTGAGAGGTATTTCTGAGGCTAAGATACCTAGAGTCAGCTTGGTTGGTAAAGGTTCTGTTATCTACGACACTCTAAAAAGAGGAGCTAATTTAATCAAGCAGGGTTTGTTCTGGATTTGCAATCAAGTATAAAATGATATTTTTTGGGAGGATTCTTGGGATGGCCATCCTCCTATATTGAATAAATATCCTAGGTTACATTCCCTAAGCATTTTTTTCTTGGAAGCAAGTTGGTCTCGTGTGGAGGACTTTAAAAAAATCTAGTCTTTTTTAAATATGGAGATGTACAAGTGGAAATATCTACAAGAGTGGCCCCAGGGGGTACTGGCTAAGGATAGAGAGGTGCTTGCTCTTATTCTTATGGGGAGGTATTGTTCTTATTTGAGGGGGTAAATATATTCTAGCTTGGAACCCTGATCCTAAGGGAACCTACTCGGTAGCCTATGGTTATCAGGTTCTTGATAAGCAAAAGTATGGGAGTCTTCCTGTCACTTGGTGGAAAAAGGTGTGGAACAAATTTGCCTGGACAAAATGTAACTTCTTTCTCTGGTTGGTAGCTCGTAATAAATGCCTCACTTGGGATAATATGAGGAAAAGGGGATTTCAAGGTCCCTCTTTTTTAGTCCTTTACAATAAGAATGAGGATGACTCTTCTCATTTATTTTTCCAATGCTCCTTTGCCAGAGACATTTGGCACCATTGGTGGAGCACCTAGAACCATCCATGTTTTCATGTGTTGTCCTTGGTGGAGTTTTGGAGTAGTCTGGGCAGACCTCCGGCCAAGGCCCCCTTCCTTCGGGTGGCTTGGAATTTGGGCCCTTCTTGCATCATTTGGAAAATTTGGCTCAAACGAAACCAGTGAATATTTTAGGGTAGTTACTTGTGTATTCAATATATCTGGCAAAGGATCTTGTATATGGTTCAGGAAACCATCCATAGCAAATGTGATGTGGACCCTCTTTTGGGTTCTATGGAGAAGAAGGTACAGCAATCCCTTGGTCTCTTTGGGGATGGTGTGAACTCTTCTAGCCCTAGTAGGGTTCCTCAACTCAGCAACAAGGTTAAAAGAGATGGTAGGTGGAGGCCACCCCGTAGAAGAGTTTTAAAAATTAATACTGATGGATCATCTAGGGGTAATCCTGGACATGCTGGCATTGGTGGTGTTGGAAGAGATTCTACTTGTGGTGTCAGTTTTTTCTTTTCCATTTATAAATGTGTTCACTCCAACAATTTTATGGAAGATCTTGCAATTCTTGAGGCCTTTTGGAGGGGGTTTTCTCTCGGTTGGCATAGGATTATCTATGATTCTAACTCCAAAATTGTGGTTAATATTTTAAATATTAAAATGGTGGAGGAAATTAATTGGTAGTAGGCCTCTATAGTCGTTCAAATTATTAGAATGAGTGAAGAGTTCGAATTTATATCCTTTGTGCACATTCCAAGGGAATGGAATGTGGTTGTTTATTACCTGGTCAAAAGGGCTTTCGAGCTGCTGGATCTTGGAGTATCGATAATTGGGATAGTCTCTCATCTAGGGACTCTCAACGCCTATGGCAGTTGATCCACAAGGATGTACATACTTAATGTGGTTTTTTCTTGTTTTCTTTTTCAGGTGTCATTCTAGTCTAGTGGTTTTAGCCTGTTTGGCTATTTATTTGAGTCCTGGTTGGAATCTTAGTTCTACTCTGTAATCCAAACTTTTTATCAATAAATTTGTACCCCTTTATTTAAAAAAACAAAATACATTCCTCTTGAGGTGACCAAAAAATGCCTTTGGGTGTTGTTCAAATTTTTCATTAAAATATGGCTTCCACCTTGGAAGGACCATGTTGTATCCCTTGGGGTAAATTTGTAAAAAGGACAAGTCTTGTAACCCAATTTACTCATTAATTTAAATAACATATTTTCATTTTTCACATTTTAGTTATCATGGTGGTACCCTACCCACTTTTTAATGTTTTATTAGCATTTTAGCTACCTTACTGATGATTCTATCAATTTATTTATGTTATAGGTGCCACAAAACTAGCATAGACCCTCCAAAAATCTAAAATAGTAATTTAGATCCAAGGAAAAATCATTTCTAGTCTATTTTCTAGGACAGTATAGAGGGGTATGATCAAACCAATCAAACGGGTCCATTTGATTGAGCAAAGCACTCCAAAAATAGGCTCCTTACCAGCCAGGTACTAGTTTCTACATAACCTCCATGGCATGTAAGTTGGGGATAGATTTTTCCTTTGAGATTGTTATCTCACTTTCCACCTTTCCTCCTTAGGCCAAACCACCTCATGAAATGGAATTCTCCAAGTGTACTCATTCGCCACTCACTCTTGCTTACCTATTGTAAATCTTAGTTTCTTTCCATATTGTGATTTCTATTTATTACCTTAGTCCATTTCTTGACATAGACATTCTCTTTACAAAATCTAACTTGCTATCATCTTATATTTTAGTTAGTTTCATAAAAAATAAATTTCTATACCAAATATACCACTAGCAATAGAAAAAACTCTAAAAAGTCATCGCTAATCTTGATCGTACGGACATGTACGGTCAAACTGACCATAGGGACCCATCCATTCAATTATTGTATATAGTTTAGAGCCTATCAATCTTCCATACAACATTCCAAAGACTTACAACCATAGGTAAGCATCCCAAAACCCTATACTTTTAGTTATATCACACTTTCTATTTCAATTTAATTGTAAATTTCAATTTAAAAGGTACCACATCAATTGGTCATTATCTAAATTGCTTGTTAATGTTACAAAAAACCCCAAATTGTTTTGGGCTACTTACAAAAGATCTTTACTTTGATTTTGTGTCTTTCCAAAATACACCAAATTGCTTTGGTCACTTTTAATTTTACTTATTATTTCATAAAAATGCACCAAATTGCTTTGGTCCCTCTTAAATTTGCTTTTCTTGTTTTACAAAAGGTTCCAAATTGCTTTGGTCAACCCACACTTTCTTTGCTTTCATAAGAATTAGCTAGAATATATTTGAATTCCTCTTTTCATAGCATAGGATTAAATCACGTGCCTAAGGTTTGAGGAGGCCTTCTAACTTCATATTTGTGAGCTAATTTATCTTGTACATAAGGCTCTACAAAATGTTTGGTCATAACTGTAAAAGACATATCTTGACCAGTGTAGATAGAGGTGCGCTTAAGAAACTCTTAGTATACATATTTCTTAAATTTAGGAATTTCTCTTTTCATGATTTTAGCATAGACTTTATTTTCAATATATCTCTTCATGTCGTGCTTAGCTTAGATTTCTTTTTGAAAGACACTTTCTTTTCAAAACAAATCCAAAATTTGTCATGTGCTTTGATAGCATATATTATTTCTAGCATTTTAATTTTTAAGGTAAACCCACACCACACACTCACATGCTTTACACACATTGGTGACATTGGATTTCATCACCAACCACCAATCAAGATCAATGGCATTGGCTTTCATATCCAACTATTGACTTGCCCCCTAGCCACCATAGTAACCCCCCACAAATAGCATTTTGGATTTCATCACCAAAAAGCTCTTACCCTTGAGAGTACCTCAAGGTAGGTTATGATAGATTCCCCTACTCATAGTGATATACATAATTTATTATTGTGTAGCTATCATTTTTAACCAAGACTGCCTAAGGGTGAAGTGGAAGCCCATTTGGCCTACATAGGTTTTAGACAGTGTAGTCTATTTCATAAGAGGTTTTTATTTTTCCCTTTTGGTTACCTCGAGCCATCATCCATCATAGGAATCCACCTACGTATTTGTGCATCATTTTTCCTTACGCGCCTTTGGATATATTGGAAATATTGCATCAACACACCTACATAGATTACATCCATCATCCATTTTATTTATTTTAGGACTTTCAAAATATAAAAACATAACAAATATTTAAGAAAAATTCAAAAATCATCCAACACATAATTAGCTAATCACATACAAAACACAACAACACCCAAATACACATTCAAAAACTACACTCACAAACTAGTTTTTCTATTTTTGATAACACATGATTGATTAGTTAGTTTCTTTTTGTTACAAAACTACCACAAAATTAAGAAAATAGACATCAAAATAGTTCCAAGACTCTCATTTTCTATTTTTCATAATATTTTATCTCTGTAACAAGTATTTGGTCCAATCATACTAATATGTGTAGTCAATTCAACCATACAGATGGGTGTAGTGGATTCAACTATAGGGATAGGTTTGGTCAAGTCAAGACCTCACAGACAGACAGTTTCACTCAAAATTATTCAAATAACTATATTTTTATTAGAGCTAGTAACTGTATTTTCTTTTTAGTCACCTACTTATCACTCACCTTTTTATCATGGTGCTTACTTGAATCCAATATAGAGATCAAGCATGCTTATCCATGGAAGCATCTCAGGTGACTTCAACCATAACCACTTTCTCTAACCTACTTGAGAAAATAACTTCCACACCACCCCAAAATTTGCTTGACTATTATCAAGGCTAGAATATGGACAACATAACCCAACTTGGTTATTCAACCCTTAATCAATTCCTAGCATACAATACCTCTAATTTCTTGCAACCTTCTAGCCATTACGATAATATACCTCCAATTGTTTCTTTCCCAAATGTCATTTATTTTATGCCCAAAACTAATCGACCTTCCATATCTTATGACTATCATTCTCCCTCTTCTTCTCATCATTCACAATAAAACTCACCTCAAGTTACATTATCTCCTCTTCACATCCCTCACAATAACTCTCCTCCCTCATCTCAAACCCAAGTTCACTCCCACACTGTCTTTCAAATAGTGGATATGGTTTCCACCACTCCTCTTCCCCCTAATTCACAAGTCATATCTTCTTCACATCTTGTTTCTTCATCTCAAAATCCACCTCAACTACCTCCCTCATTTACACTCATTTATTTTACCCTCGTTCCTTATCCATGTCAAGGAGCCTCATATTATTCCAGTTCTTCCATTTCACCCACCACCTTCTTTCAATCCACACCTATTCTTAATGTTAATATTCTCAACATTACTCCTTCCTTTTCCAATTTCCCTCCTCCAAATTTTTTTCAACTTGACATATATGGAGTCTATTCTTCTTGTTATCCCACTTCTTTTTTACCTTCCTCTTTCTATATTCCACCACCTCATTTTTTCCATCATCTTCTATTTCTCTTTCCTCATTCAATCCCCAACTTCCACCCTATATTCAAAACCCATACTTATATTCTTCTTTGAAATATATACATCCCAACTCTTGTAATCCTTTTCCACCACAAATTTCTCCACTTAAGCATATTTCTTCACTTCTCCTCCTTCTTAGACTTCTACCCCACCTACAGCTCCATATTTTTACCTCTTCCATCTTCTCCATATGATTGGCCTTCTATAACTCACAAATCCTCTATTAAATGGTTCATCAAATGCACAATCAAGTGCCCAATAAAATGCACAATAAAGTACCCAATCAAATGCACAATCAAGTGCCTAGTCAAATGGATAGCCAAATTCCTATATAGGATATAAATTAAGTGCACATTCAAGTTCCAAATAAGGAGCACATTCAAGTGCTAAACCAAGTGTACATTCAATTGCCAAAACAAGCACATGTTCAATTGTTAAACCAAGTTCACTTTAAAGTACCAAATCAAGTACAAATTAAAATACCCAAGTACCCAATAAAGCACACCAATAGGTTCACAATAAAATACAACATCCAATAGTTAATAAGATTCCCTCACATCTAAACCAAATTCCCATTGCCCAACCTAATCAATGAGTTGCACAACACCAGTATTTTCCATCTTCTTCTTCCTTTCATTCTCCTTATCATTCTTATTATTTTCAAAACCTGGGGATTTATAGACTCTACCTAAGCATGAGATGTGACAAAGTCAATCTGGTGGTTTGACATCACAACCCCCACCCTAAAAAATCAACCATGTAAATAGTAGCCTATCTCATCAGGATTTTATGGGCATGATATATATCACCATGCAAAACCAAATATACCTTGTATAACCCAGTCAACAATCAAGTCCTTCTATCATGCCAACTTCTTCCCCCATGCCACAAATGCAAGGCACTCCTTCCTCCATTCCATGAAATGTTATGACCATTCATATTAGTCTCATACATCAACTCCACACCATATTAACAAAGTTATCAATATATGACCTCTTACAATAATTGTAGCCTCATCGCAAGGCCCTAAACGATATCCTATAGTCCATAGATTTGGAAACTAATGACACTAACACCTTTGCAAATTTTATAGGCAATGTGCAGGTATCCATGCAAAATTTTATTGTCTTCTATGATCACAAAATATCAACTCTTAAAGGGGTAGGGTTTGATCCTCCTATACATATCATGACATACATTGATGGGATAAAATTTAAGTGTGTCTTAATCAACATTGGTTCCTCCATCAACATCATCTCTACTTCCACCCTCCAACATCTAAACCTCCTAATTTTCCATCTTGCCACCCCTCCCTTGACTTGCAAGCTTTTTATGGATCTATGCACTCCATAGTAGGTACAATAATCATACTTATTCAAGTAGGATTCAAAAAAATACCCAAATTATGCCACATTATCGAATGGGATATGTAATACAATATTCTCCTAGGGTGACCATGGATTAGGAACATGCAATGTGTTCCTTCTATGTTCTATCATTGTTTGAAATGTCTTCATAAGGGACAAGTACATCACATTCTGGTTTATGATGATCCCTTCAAATTTTGCAACATGGTCACTCTACCATAGGGTCCACCACTATCTTCCACTCAAATTATCCTTACCATAATATAATATAATGTGTTAGCTCAATCGGTACCTTTACATTTAGAACAACCCAGCCCTCTAATGAAAACCCCTTCTCATCCTGATTCTCCAATGAATCCTTATTCCCAATTAGCTACTCTCCAATAATGTAGCTTGTAGACATCACCTGGTTTCTTCTCTTCTTCTTCTTCTGCAAATCCTCCACCCCTACCCTTACATTCAAGTCACCTTCCTTCTTTTCCATCAGCTTCATATAATACCAGTTCATATGTTCCCATTCTTCCTACTCCTCTCACTTTTTCTCCTAATATGTAGCCATTCCCATGCTTGTTTAGCCCTTGTCCACCCCCCTCCATTGATCCCTATTTATTTACACCATAATTCACACATACCATCCATGTTATCTCATCTACTCCTAGAGAGTGCCACTATTGGGAACAGCATTGTCACAACCCGTCCCCATTGGATATTTTCCAAAGGGTATTAATTAATCTGAGGGATCAGTTAATACCTAACTAAAGGGGTCGTTGGCCCTAAATATTTCTACAAAATTACAATTAGAGGATTTTTTAAGATTATGAGAAGTTAATTAAGGCTTTTGGAATGATTAATTTTAGGATTTACCTTTTAAATGCAATTTAAATAATTAGGTTTAATTAACCTAATTTAATATAATAAGATGTTCACAAACTTGTTCAAATTTAATTGGACTAAAAAGAGCACTAGCAATATTAAATAATATAACGATTATCCTATTATCTGAGAGACTATTCATTCCTTCCACATGACTTCTGCACATTGGTGGAAACTAAGGGAGATTCTCTTTTCTTATCTCTCATAGTGTTAGTTTTATAATGTCCATAGTGGAGGGGGACACAAAACAAACTAAGGTCTCCCACATTATCTCTATTTGGACCCTCTTCTACTTTTTATATTTACCTCCACATGTGTTGAAATGTCTTATTTAATTAAAGGTATCTTTTATTATTAAAATAATAGTCATATTTATGTTGGTGAAGAGGGAAAAATATTTTATCTAAGAGGCTTTAGCTTCAAAAGTAGGCTAAGAAATCTTGGGGGAAAGAACAAGGAACTAGAGTCTTGGAGGTACAAGGAGGACTGGATTACCTGAGGGAAGGCAAGTCTAGAGGATTCTTGGTTCGTATTTACTCATCATGCTTTTGATTGTTGATTCTGTAATAAGTCCTTCAATATTGTTTTGTTAAATGATTAGCTATACTCTGTGTATCAGGGCTTGTTTTTATAGTTTATAATATATTTGGTTTTTGTAGCTTATTGGAAACCTCTAAGATATTTGTATGATTTCATTAGGATTTCTTTTAAGAATCTAAAATAAATATTATATATTTCTACCTATGGTCTATGATCGATGTTATGGTACTAGACTTATTAGATTATAGAATAATTCATTAGTTAAAAGCTTTTACTTTGATTGGGAGACCATCGGATATAACATAGACCATAATATTCCCACCGACTGAAAACCACCACCACCACCAATAGCAAAGCCTTTGCAGCCACTGCTTAGTGGTTACTATATTACTAGTGTGTGAGTGGTTTTATATCATATTTCACCCACAAAATAAAACATGTGGGATTAATATGCACCAAGACTTAGAAGTCGAGTAGTCTGAAACTTGTATTAAATTGATGGTATACCGTACAATGTATTGAATGCAATGATATTGGTTTTAGAATAATTCTAATTCATTTTTACAATGATTGCATTGATTTCAGCGTGCTATATCACCATTTCACTCCAAGTGAAAATTGGTAGAGATCATTGTGCTTATAATTCACATCTTATATCTATTGCTAATCAAATTTTAGAGTTTAGTATAACTGATATCTTATATTTGTTACTAATTGAAATTCAGAGTTTATTTCATGAATTCATCTTTGATCCTTTCTTGAGTCAATATGAATATTTGGTTACCTTTCATTTAGCCCAAATTTCCCTCCTATATTCTCTATGCAATCCTAAAATCTGAATAGGTTTTCATTTAGTTACTTAGGTCAAACAGGATAATCCTATTTGGTTCAGTGATTATAGCATGTTTTCAACACTTGTTAAGTCCTTAACCTACAATATTACATGATATTAGTCTCCCTTAGGTATATTTGGTGAGGATTGAAACCATATACACTTGTCACTGAGTCGTCAAGAAGAAAAATAAATCACAATCACCCAAAATGATGTCTTCTCCCATATGAACGATTTATTAAAAATAAAATCAAAGTTAGGAACATTAGAAACTTACCAAAAAAATTCAATAAGTAAAGCATGGAGGTTTTGGACATGTCAGTTGAAGTTACACAGAGCAAGCCTTCTTTTGTTTAGTCTCAGTTTAGTCCCACATGGGACATCTTGTGGTTTCTACATGGTTTATAAGAAATAGCGCTCATAGCCAAGCGCACTAGGTGCTTAGCTCTCCTAAGGTTGGGTCACTCAGTGACTATTATGTGTCATTTAGATCATCTTAACAAACGTTCTACATATCTATTGATGACCTATAGGTGACACTTCATTGTTTAATAGTACTCGATTATTAAGGAAAAAATAAATCAAATCTTTTAAGCAGAGTGAATCACTATCCCACATGTATCATACTGAGGATTATAGACCTCCTTATAATTTCCAAAGTGTAAATGTCTTGATAGCTAGGTGTGAAAGGTGTCTTTTAGATACTTTTAAAGACTATTGTGGATCCTTGTTTGACAAGGTGGATTATCAGTAAAACTTTGATGTGTTGATCGCCACGTGATTCTGTGTAATTAGTATTACAAATTGACCATTGGGTTATTAAATGAATTAACTCTTGGATTGTTATATGATAGACAATTGGGTTAATATTTTTCCCTTAATGAGTAATAAAAGGATTAATAAAACTAATTCCTTGAGAAAATAAGGAAAAACATAAATGTGCCTTAAGGATAATTATAGTACTTAATACCAATTTCTTGACTAGACACTTAAATATGCTTTTGGGGAAGAATATTATAGACCCAATTTTATTGGAATCAAAATGAGGGAGATTCACTTAAATATGCTTTTGTAAAAAATTATTATAGACCCAATTTGATTGGAAATAAATTGAGAGAGAACTATATATTCTTTGGAAGGATTATTGGATTAATTTTCTTGCAAGAAAATATTGTATCTAATTTTGGAGAAATTGGATAATAATTTTAGAAACCCTTGAAATTGGATATAATTTCCTCTCCATACGCTTAGTATGGTTACTTAGTGAATTCTACTTATGAAGGATTGAATGCATATCAATCTTGGAGAATGAATGTGGAATTCATTCTCGAGGGAATTATGGGGTTCCCTCTTTGATAATTGATGAGATTTCTCCTTAATATGAATCCAATGATCATTTCATAAATATGTGGATATAAGAATTTGTGATATTCTTATGTATTGTATTGATGGTTTGGAAAAATAAAATGTGGAATTCCTTATTTACAACATGATTTTAAAAAGGAACAGTTTGATTCCTTTAGTTGTATAATTGATTCAGATAAAGGATCCATGGGATTCTTTCTGTACTTCTAGTTATGACAACTTTTATTTATGAAATAAGAGGAGAAACATATTTTGGAGGCTAGGTTTATTCCCTGTGAGGGTTTCGAGGATATATGTTGTGTATCTTTACCTTGTGGTTTGAAAATGATATTTTACATGAATGCTACATTTACTTTTCTATATAATGTTAATTAGATAGATTATGGATGTTGTATTTAAATTATCATGATATGGTATTTAAATATTATTTACTTATGTTGAAATGTTTTATACAATTATTCAATGTTAAATGAAATAACCTTGATAATTTATAAATGAATGTGGGTATGATTAATTATCAACTTGTTAATGGTAAGAGCAATTTGGAGATTAGTTGATTGGAATAAAACTATGAATTGAAGTTATCATTATTATTTCATGTTAATGTAACTTATGAAATAAATTTTCTCATAGAGGGGACACCTTGGATTAGGAATGTGTTCTATAGATAAGAATACCTAATAAATCTTATGAATGAGAATGGAAGATAATTGTGCTTAATATGGTAATTCCAAGGCTTGTGTAAGTTTATCATACGGAATAATAATTATATTAGTCACTTAATAGTGGAGATGAGTAAAACTAAGTAATTAATATTAGATGATCCACCATGGAGGTGCGATATCTAATCTTCAAGGCATTCGCTTATATACTAGTCTTCATGGATAGTATGGAGAAGGGTGATTCCCCTATGTGTGGGATAAACTCCTAATGCTATGGTCTAGTTGTTGTACATTCATGAAGAATGTAGAGACCATTTGAGCATTCTCATACCATGGTGGTATGAGGATTTTGTAGAAGTTGGTCACTTCTACTCAAGAGTGACTCTGATCAAGTATTAATATCTCTTGATGATTTTGATACCTTATTAACTTACAAATTTACTTGGAATATCTTCATCTTAGATCATGATTATGTCCTTCACTCGTTGGGAGATGAAAATAATATGGTTGAGTAGTAACAATTCGGGTTGTTACAGTTGGTATCAGATCCTAGGCTAGTTAATGGATCCTAGTGTTAGGTCTAGGCTAGCAAAAGATACAGGTAATAAGAACCATAGGTTGGTTCAAATATATTAATTGCTCAATTTGATCTATGAATGTTAAACCATTATTAACAATGTGGTAGTTATTAAAATTCTAGGTTGAATGGCTATAGGCTTACCTAGAAATGGAACATTGCATGATGTGGTAAAGACATTGATAAACTATGGGAAATAAGAAAATTAACCCCATTTGGAAATATAATTTTCTATTAATATCTTACGATGTGGCAAGAGTATGATTAAGATTATATTTGGAAAATGAATGGCTAGCATCTTATAGGGATACAAGTGTGAATATAACCATCTAAGTTAGTTCATGGAAATTGAAACTAACTATTGGAAGTTTAATTGGAAGGTACATAAAACTTATTCAACTTATTTTTTTGGCATGTAGATTAACATCTAGGTTGTATAATAGAACCTAGGAGACTTTGTATGTGGAAGTGATGACTAGTAGAAATGTCAATACACACTTTGTAAGGAAGAAGCAAATGCTTGGAGATTACTTATGTGTAAGTTTTTTTCTCCCACTATTGGAAACTTTGGTGTATCCAATTGGAATAGCTAGGTGAACCCTCCACATATGTGGGTCTTAAGTGATGTACCTTAGACTCTTTTGAGGACCTCAATTGGCATTTGAATCTCTTATCTAAGCTCCCTATTTACTTTAAGTGTTGTAAAAATGATAATAGAAGTTGATAGTAACCCCCTAAGAGAAATATTTTGGAGAAATTCCATAGAGGCTAAGCTCAAATATAGGTAGAGTTAACCTAGAACTTGGAAAATATCATGTAAAACCAACTAATTGGGACTGAATACGATCAGGTGATCAACAAAATAATATTTTATATTTATTATATTGGAGAGACTAAGCAGTCTCTAATTACAAAATTAGCCATTGGTCAAAGAAATGAGTTGAACATCTTTGCCATGGTAAAGTAAAGCACGATGACAGGAAAACCAACCACCATATTTGAAGTCATGATCGCAATCCAAATTGAAGATACCATCAAGCAACTAGCCTTCCCTAGTAACATCGACATCATAGAATAGTATACCACCTGATCACCCAAGTGTTTGTCTAGTTTAATAGTGTGTTACACACTATTTAAAATGGGATTGCACCACTGCTCAATGCATGTGGTACTAATACCTGCACATGAGAATCATGTATAAAGTCATTTATTTTACCTTTTTTTACTTGATGACCTTTATTGGAAGGTAAAAGTCTTCAAAGAAATTATAATTTAGGGAGGATTACAATACATGGTTTTAGTAATTGATAAGGTGTAATAAGAGGTCATTGAATGACCCAAGACAAGCATCCTTGTTTTATTTTTTTTATTTATATTTTGATCCATATTACAATACAAACTTGGTTTTTGAATAGAGATAGAAGTTGGATGAAATCATAGTCAAGAAGTGTTATGTCTTGAAACATGCCCATTGATAGAGGTGAACAAAACCTTTACCACAATAGAGATATCACCAATCATCATCAAAAGAATATTACCCGACCACTGAGTGGTGGTCGAGTTAAATAATGAGTTACATATTATTTTAATAATGGTTTATATCTTAACACACCACATGAGGGACTAATAGTCATAAGAAAGAATAAGAAAATGTATGACATTAGGTGATATACATATATATGTGTGTGTGTGTATCACATATAGAATGATAATGGATTTATCATGATCTAAGGCTAACTAGAAACTAGGAATTGCAACTTGAGAAAATATTGTAATCTAACATCACTCTTTCTCCTAGGTAAAATGGTATCTACTTCAAAAATAGAAAGGAGTGGAACTTCTCGAGATTTGAAATGGATTGGAACAAGTAATGCTAATACTAAGCCCCTTGGAGAAAGAGTGAAAATTCAAAGCAAAATGGTAGAGGACCTCTTTTCAATGATCTTTGGTTTGTAAGAGTAGATAGAACACCAAAGGGAATAGTTGGTTCAGCATGGGCAACTGCTAGAAACTTTAATAAGACAAAATTCTCAAAAATGTAAGCCTGTGCCACTACAAACCAAACCCAACTTACAAATGAACAAGTCCTCATTTAACGATGCAGTTTTATATGAAGATGATTGATAGATTTTGAGAAAAAGGAAGAGTGTTGGGTTTATGAAATGGGAGAAAGGAAAATCCTAGAAAATCAAAGATATTTTAAAAAAGGAGAAGAAATATGATAGGAATCTATGAAGGCTTTTCTATGAGAATTCCTTTCTATTCATATTTTTATGGTGATATTTAATATGTAAGCAAAGAACTAGAGATAGCTTGGATATTACATTTGTGGATTCCTAAATAGTTTGTTAAATTCATGCTTGCCTAAATAAAGCTTATTGTATTGTTCACTCAGTATTGAGTAGGTAATTATATATTTTATAGAGTGTCATGAATGGTTGAATGATGTAATCATTGCATTATGACTTAATTAATTATGCAAGTAATCATATTGGATTGTTATGATTAGACTAAATAGAACTTTACTTTTGCAACCTATGAGTAGAAATAAGTAATGAATTATTCTATGTGTATGATGAAACTGGTAAATGAACTTAATTAATTAGATAAAATGAATGTAAATCTTCTATATTTGGAAGAATGGGTGTGGAGTCCATTCTTGGAGGAGGTATGGGACTCCTCCATGGTTTTATGTTGACTAAAAATGTAAACCAGGGGACATCAAGGATGATGCATTGGTAGTGGTAAATAGGTTTTCCAAAGATAATTTTAGGATATATGTGAGTATCCTAAAGTGAGATTTATGAAATTATGTTTTAGTCTTTGATGACACCTATTTCTATCAGGTTAACTCATGATAAGGGCTATCAACTCATAGTGTGATACCCCTTTGTAAGAGTTTTTATGGATCTACTTAGACTTATTGTTGAAGAACACAAGCTTATACTGAGAGGGGGGGTGAACAGTATAAGACCTCTTTTTACTTTTTCCTTTATACTTCAAAACAGTAAAGCAATATACCCAAAGCAATATCAAAGCAATGCACAATATCATCCACAAAGTGACACCAATTTTAACGTGGTTCACCCAGAATGGTCGAGCTACGTCCACAAAACTTTTCTCTAAAAGTTATCTCAAAGTTCTTTGGGAATCCTTCCCAATTACAATGTTTATGAGCCTCGGCCCAAAGGAGATACCTTCCACCAATAAAAATTAAGAGCCTCTGCCAAAGGAGATACCTTCCCCCAATAGAATTTATGAGCCTCTCGCTCAAAGGAGATACCTTCCCCTCTGCTCGGGAAATGATCCCTCAGAAGATCAACTGCCTCTACCTCTTGCCAGCACGTGGAACTCCTTTCCACCGAAGACCTCCTGTCCTCAATGCTTAGCCTAAGAGACCTCTGCCTTCTATGATCACGTCCACAGTAGCTCAACAACCTGTACCAAACACAGTCAGTCGGTCTAGTACAAGTCTTCCTCTGTCTGTCAGATCTGTCCAACTCTTGAACAAATCAATCCTCTGCATACAAGCCTTCTCAAAGACTTGCCAAATCTATCCTCAGGTTCTTCTCATAGAACCAATGCACCTTTGTCCTCAAGTTCTCTGATAGAACTATCAAACTCAGCTCACAAGTCCTCTGCTAGGACCTGTCCAAATATGCTCACAAGTCCCCACCGAAACCTGTCCAAAAACTGCTCACAAGTCCCCACTGGAACCTGTCCAAAAACTCAGCAAGCTCACCAAGAAAAACTTTCTTAGTAGGAAATCACAAAGTGAATTGTTAGAGACCCAATGTGATTTGTCAAACTCATAGAAGCATAAAGAGAATTGTTAGAGACTCAATATGTTCTATACTCAAATCCCAATCTCAAAACTCAACTCAAATCAACTCAACTCAATCTCAATCTCAAATCTGAAAACTCAACTCAATATCTGAAATGGATAGGATAGAATGTTTTCTTTCAAGAACATGAAACCCCAACAATTGCCAACTATGCAAAGAATCACATAACAATGATACTCATGTTCTTTTCACCATCAATTAGGGTTTCAACAACAATGCTCATCAAACAAGGTTTAGTCAACCAACACCATTCAACTCAACATCAACCTTGAAGCATTCAACCAATCATCACAAGAAAAGGAAACAAGTAGAAATCCTTTTCCCTCCAAAGATATTTGAACAAAACAACCACCAACACAATATCACCAAATGCAAAGAATAACTTGCTCAAATCAACTCAATGGAGTAAGCCCAATATCATGAATCAAGTAAAGCAATAACTTGATCAAACAACCTCTATGGAAGCAACTCAACCATCAAACTCAAAACAGCCAACCAAGGGTTCCACCAACTCAATGCAAGTAGCAAGACTCACAAACATAAACCCTAGTGCACAATGCTTCCACTACCTCAAACCAGAATTATGCATTCACCAAAACTCTCATCAAGGATAACAATGCATAAGAAGTCTTCAACAAACCAGAAAATAGGATTTACACCCAACCAAAGGAAACCTAGTTGAAAACCTTTTCACTCCAACCTTATTTCAGAAAAACATACACCAATCATACTCATAAGGAAAATGTGCCCATACCTTTTTGGAGTAGAAGAAAATTGATCCTTAAAGTTGTCACCACACACAACCCTCAAACTTCCAACCAAGTTAGGGTTAGAACCAAGATAAATGAGCATATATAAAAACTTTCCTTAATACACCTTTTAGCTCCTCTTCTTTAAAAACAACCACCAAAGAAGCCAAAAACACAACAACCAAAACTTACACCTTATATCTCCATTTTTAAATTTAGCATAGCAAAAGACTAATCTCAAAAATACAACCAAAGAAATATCCCCTTATTTCTCCTATGTCTTTTAAACAATGCTAAACAATGCCAAAAATCATATCAAGAAAATAATCACACCTTATAATGGCTGCCCTTGAAGAATCCAAAATTCGTGGCACAAAACACGTTTTAATAAAAACATGACTAATCCATGCACAGCTCCCTCCACGGGGATCAAAACGTAGACCTCCACCTACGCAAGGCCCAAATGCAGCCTTCGCTGCCACTAGCCCACAAGGGGCTTACGAAGTCCAAGACGGACTTCCTTCCACATAAATGGTCAAGCTTTTCGAAAGCTTTTCAAACCATGAGCTCTCCTCTTTCATAGCGTAAACAGAACATTCGATCGCAGCCAAACCAATTAATTGCCTTCGATTTTCCAAGAGGGTTTAACCTTAGGAACCTTCTCATATTTATAGTCCATACGTGGACTTTAGAACACGTCGACTGCAAAGAAAAGTAATTTCGAATTTAATCGAAATTTGCTTTCTAAAGGGTTTAAAAACCCTTAAAGTATTTTTAATAAATTAAAAATAATTTCTCCCTTAATTAATTAAATAATTAATTAATTAAAACCTTGAAGGGTTTTAAATAATAATTAAATAAATAATAAAGAGAACCTCCATTGGTTTTAATAAAAACCATTGCCAATGGAATCTCTCCGGATTCTCTTAAAAATATTCTCTTGGAATCTTCCACCTTTGAAGCCAACACATCCTCTTAACATTAATGTCATTTCCTTTTGACATCAATGACAACTCATAGACAAGAAGCTAGGATCTCAAACCCAAAATTGCCAACAATCTCCCCCTTTGTCATTGATGGCAAACCATGCTTCTCAACAACACGAAAATCAACATAAACAGACTCCCCCTGTCTTGAGGCTCTCCCCCTTACTCATATCTCTCCCCCTTTGTCATCAATGGCAAAGGGTCACCTTTGGGGCTTGGGACTAAGAATGAGCCTCTTAGCTTAGTCCCTCCCCCACCTCCTGTTGAGGTGTTTAATTTCGGGGTGGGAGTAAAACTCCCAACAGGCACTGATCATCATCAGTGTCTATAGTTGCCTTACCATGTCTTCTCTTGCATCATCCTTGTCCACATTCTTGTTCTGTCAACTCATTCCTGTTCTTGTTAGTCATCCTTGTTCATTATCCATAGCCTTGATCCTTGGACCCCGTTCATACCACTGTTCCTATTCTTATACCTTGGAAGTTCAGCTCTACATCTATCTAGGTATGTGACCTTCATTGTTGCACTTATAACACAGTAACAATGTTATTTCTTTTAGGCATACTTGTTCTTTGAATCCACTTTTCACTAACCTTTCCTTATTAGCCTTGAAAAATTCCTTATGCCCAAACTGTTTACAAGAGCATCCCTTAGTCCCTCATTTACCTTAATATTTTCATCATCTATCTTGAAGTTGTTCAAACATACCTTTGAAGTGTCTCAACTTGGCCTTTCTGACATTTGTATCACCTGTATGAACCACCTTCAATTGATTCCACATTTCACTAGTTGTCTTGCAGTGAATCACTTTGGTGAGATCTGCTTTCTGTAAGCCTTTTAGGATTGCATTCATTGCTTTTGAATTGATGTGATGTAGGAGCCTTTCTTCTTTAGTATTAGGACCATGTTTAGGAATAGTGTACTCATCTTCAATCACTTCCCAAACCTCATTACCAAGTGCCATTAGATGAACCTTCATCCTTGCACTCCAAAGACCAAAATCTGACCCATCAAGAATAGGTGTTGCATTGCCACTTGAATGATCCATTGTGTTCTTTACTAGCTTTTCCTTCAAGGTGTTAAACTTTTCGAAGGCACCTGCTCTGATACCAATTGAAGAACACAAGCTTATACTGAGAGGGGGGTGAACAGTATAAGACCTCTTTTTACTTTTTCCTTTATACTTCAAAATAGTAAAGCAATATACCCAAAGCAATATCAAAGCAATGCACAATATCATCCACAAAGTGACACCAATTTTAACGTGGTTCACCCGGAATGGTCAGGCTACGTCCACAAAACTTTTCTCTAAAAGTTATCTCAAAGTTCTTTGGGAATCCTTCCCAATTACAATGTTTATGAGCCTCGGCCCAAAGGAGATACCTTCCCCCAATCAGAATTTATGAGCCTCTGCTCAAAGGAGATACCTTCCCCAATCAAAATTTATGAGCCTCTGCTCAAAGGAGATACCTTCCCCTATGCTCTAGAAATGATCCCTCAGAAGATCAACTGCCTCTACCTCTTGCCAGCACGTGGAACTCCTTTCCATCGAAGACCTCCTATCCTCAATGCTTAGCCTAAGAGACCTCTTGCCTTCTATGATCACGTCCATAGTAGCTCAGCAACCTGTACCAAACATAGTCAGTCGGTCTAGTACAAGTCTTCCTTTGTATGTCAGATCTGTCCAACTCTTGAACAAATCAATCCTCTACATACAAGCCTTCTCAAAGACTTGCCAACTGTCCTCAGGTTCTTCTCATAGAACCAATGCACCTCTGTCCTCAAGTTCTCTGATAGAACTATCAAACTCAGCTCACAAGTCCTCTGCTAGGACCTGTCCAAATCTGCTCACAAGTCCCCACCGAAACCTGTCCAAAAACTGCTCACAAGTCCCCACTGGAACCTGTCCAAAAACTCAGCAAGCTCACCAAGAAAAACTTTCTTAGTAGGAAATCACAAAGTGAATTGTTAGAGACCCAATGTGATTTGTCAAACTCATAGAAGCATAAAGAGAATTGTTAGAGACTCAATATGTTCTATACTCAAATCCCAATCTCAAAACTCAACTCAAATCAACTCAGCTCAATCTCAATCTCAAATCTGAAAACTCAACTCAATATCTAAAATGGATAGGATAGAATGTTTTCTTTCAAGAACATGAAACCCCAACAATTGCCAACTATGCAAAGAATCACATAACAATGATACTCATGTTCTTTTCACCATCAATTAGGGTTTCAACAACAATGCTCATCAAACAAGGTTTAGTCAACCAACACCATTCAACTCAACATCAACCTTGAAGCATTCAACCAATCATCACAAGAAAAGGAAACAAGTAGAAATCCTTTTCCCTCCAAAGATATTTGAACAAAACAACCACCAACACAATATCACCAAATGCAAAGAATAACTTGCTCAAATCAACTCAATGGAGTAAGCCCAATATCATGAATCAAGTAAAGCAATAACTTGATCAAACAACCTCTATGGAAGCAACTCAACCATCAAACTCAAAACAACCAACCAAGGGTTCCACCAACTCAATGCAAGTAGCAAGACTCACAAACATAAACCCTAGTGCACAATGCTTCCACTACCTCAAACCAGAATTATGCATTCACCAAAACTCTCATCAAGGATAACAATGCATAAGAAGTCTTCAACAAACCAGAAAATAGGATTTACACCCAACCAAAGGAAACCTAGTTGAAAACCTTTTCACTCCAACCTTATTTCAGAAAAACATACACCAATCATACTCATAAGGAAAATGTGCCCATACCTTTTTGGAGTAGAAGAAAATTGATCCTTAAAGCTGTCACCACACACAACCCTCAAACTTCCAACCAAGTTAGGGTTAGAACCAAGATAAATGAGCATATATAAAAACTTTCCTTAATACACCTTTTAGCTCCTCTTCTTTAAAAACAACCACCAAAGAAGCCAAAAACACAACAACCAAAACTTACACCTTATATCTCCATTTTTAAATTTAGCATAGCAAAAGACTAATCTCAAAAATACAACCAAAGAAATATCCCCTTATTTCTCCTATGTCTTTTAAACAATGCTAAACAATGCCAAAAATCATATCAAGAAAATAATCACACCTTATAATGGCTGCCCTTGAAGAATCCAAAATTCGTGGCACAAAACACGTTTTAATAAAAACATGACTAATCCATGCACAACTCCCTCCGCGGGGATCAAAACGCAGACCTCCGCCTACGCAAGGCCCAAACGTAGCCTTCGCTGCCACTAGCCCACAAGGGGCTTACGAAGTCCAAGACGGACTTCCTTCCACATAAACGGTCAAGCTTTCCGAAAGCTTTTCAAACCACGAGCTCTCCTCTTTCGCAGCATAAACAGAACATTCGATCGCAGCCAAACCAATTAATTGCCTTCGATTTTCCAAGAGGGTTTAACCTTAGGAACCTTCTCATATTTATAGTCCATACGTGGACTTTAGAACACGTCGACTGCAAAGAAAAGTAATTTCGAATTTAATCGAAATTTGCTTTCTAAAGGGTTTAAAAACCCTTAAAGTATTTTTAATAAATTAAAAATAATTTCTCCCTTAATTAATTAAATAATTAATTAATTAAAACCTTGAAGGGTTTTAAATAATAATTAAATAAATAATAAAGAGAACCTCCATTGGTTTTAATAAAAACCATTGCCAATGGAATCTCTCCGGATTCTCTTAAAAAGATTCTCTTGGAATCTTCCACCTTTGAAGCCAACACATCCTCTTAACATTAATGTCATTTCCTTTTGACATCAATGACAACTCATAGACAAGAAGCTAGGATCTCAAACCCAAAATTGCCAACAATTGTATCTAACCTATTATGGAAATATGATTTCATATCATCTCTACGAAAATAATTTGCAATTCAATTACTGCAATGCACTATTATAGTTAGCTATGCATTGAAATATGTTTCAATTATCTTGATTCCATAATGATATTTATGTATTGATGATGTTTCAATACTTACTATTTATGCAATATGGATGTTTTATTGCTTTCATGTCATGGTACTACTAATGTTTTGTATTTTTGTAGGACCAGGTACTCTCGTGGATGTAATATGTTGCTTACCATTGGGAATGAGACACTGAAAATAAGGAAAATAATGATGGCTCAAACTATTTTGTAAAGGATTAATTGTAGTTTTTTTTTTTTTTATGTACTAACTAAGCTAGAAATTGTGAGAAACATAGCGTATTGTGTTTAGTTCAAGGGGGGTTGTATGTCATATCCCATACCCATTAAATATTTTCCAAAATGTATTAATTGATCTTAGGGATCAATTAATACCTGACTAAAGGGTTTTTGGCCCTAAATATTTCTATAAAATTTCAAATAGGGTATTTTGTAAGGTTTTGAGAAGTTAATTAAGGCTTTTGGAAAGATTAATTTGAGTATTTATATTTTAAATGCAATTTAATTAATTAGGTTCAATTAAACTAATCTAATATAATTAGATGCTCACAAACTTGTTCAACTTTGATGGGACTAAAAAGGGTACTAACATTATTAAATAATATAAGGATTATCCTATTATCTAAGAGACTGTTCATTCCTTCCATATGACTTCTACACATTGGTGGAAATTAAGGAAGATTCTCTTTTCTTATCTCTAATAGTGTCAATTTTGTAATGTCCTTAGAGGAGGGGGACACAAAATAAACTAAGGTATCCCACATTATCTCTATTTGGACCCTCTTCTAATTTTTATATTTCCCTCCACATGTGTTCAAATGTCTTATTTGATTAAAGACATATTTTATTATTAAAATAATAGTCACCTTTATGCTAGTGAAGAGGGAAGAATCTTTTATATAAGAGGATTTAGCTTGAGAAGTAGGCTAAGCAATCTTGGGGGAAAGAATGAGGAACTGGAGTCTTGGAGACACAAGGAGGACTGGAGTGCCCAAGGGAAGGCAAGTCTAGAGGATTCTAGGTTGGTCTTTACTCATCATGTTTTTTATTGCTAATTCTACAATAAGTCCTTTAATATTGTTTTGTTAAATCATTAGCTATACTCTGTGTATCAAGGCCTATTTTTATTATTATAATAAAGTTGGTTTTTGTAGCCGATTGGAAACCTCTAATATATTCTTATGATATCATTAGGTTTTCTTGGTCTTTACTCATCATGTTTTTTATTGTTGATTCTGTAATAAGCCCTCTAATATTATTTTGTTAAATCATTAGCTATACTCCATGTATCAGGATCTATTTTTATATTTATAATATAGTTGGTTTTTGTAGCCAATTGGAAACCTCTAAAAAATTCTTATGATATCATTAGTCTTTCTTTTAAGAATTTAAAATAAGGATTTTTTATTTCTATGTGCGGTTTGTGACCGATGTTATGGTACTAAACTTATTAGAGTCTAGAATAATTTCTCAGTTAAAAATTTTACTTTGATCGGGATACCATCGGATATAACATAGACCCTAATACCCCTTACAATCAAAAACCACCACCACCACTAGTAGAAGAGCCTTTGTGGCCAATGCTTAGTGGTTACTATATTACTAGCACATGAGTGGTTTTATATCACATTTCACCCACAGCATAGCACATGGATTTATGTGCACCACGACTTAGAAGCCGAGTAATATAAAACCTGTAACATATTGATGGCATACTATACGATGTATTGAATACATAGATATGGTTTTAGAATGAGTCTAATTCATTTGTATGATGATTGCATTGATTTCAGCATGCTATATCATCATTTCTCTCCAAGTGAAAATTGGAGGTCATTGTGTTTATATCCGATGTCTTATATCTGGTGCTAATTGAATTTCAGAGTTTAGTATAACTAACGTCTTATATATGTTACTAATTGAAATTTGGAGTTTATTTTATCAATTTATCTTTGACCCTTGCTTGATTAAATATGAATATTTGGTCACCTTTAATTTAGCCCAAATTGTACTCTTGAATTCTTTGTTCAGGCCTAACGTCGAATAGGCTTTCATTTGGTTAATTATGTCAAAAAGGGTAATCCTATATAGTTTAGTTATTATAGCATATTTTGAACACTTTCTAAGTCCTTAACCTATAATATTACATGATATTGGTCTCCATTAGGAATATTTGGTGAATATTGAAGCCATATACACTTGTCACTAAGCTATCAGGAAGAAAGCTCTATCACAATCACCCAAAATGACGTCTTCTCCCCTATGGATGATTTATTAAAAGAAAATCAAATTTAGGAACCTTAGAAACTTAGAAATAATTTTTCAATAAGGAACACGTGGAGGTTTTGGACACATCAATTGAAGTTACATAGAGCAAGTCTTCTTTTGTTTAGTCTCAATTTAGTCCCACATGGGACACCCTGTGGTTTCAGTTAGTAGAATAACCAAGCGTACTAGGCACTTGGATCTCCTAAGGTTGGATCACTCGATGACCACTACGCACTAGCTAGAGCATCTTGAAAAATATGCTACATGTTCGTTGATGATCGATAAGTGACACTTCATTGTTTAATAGTACTCGATTATTAAGGGAAAAATAAATTAAATATTGTAAGTAGAGTGAATCATTATTCCACATGTATCATTTATGGGGATTGTAGACCTCCTTATAATTGCCAAAGCATAAATATCTTGATATATAGGTGTGATAGGTGCCTAGATGGATACTATTAGAGACTACTATGGATCCTTCTTTGGCTAAGTGGATCGTCGGTAAAACGATGATGTGTTGACCGCCACGTGATTTTATCTAATTAATATTACAAATTGACCATTCGGTTATTAAATTAATTGACCCTTGGATTGTTATATGATTGATCGTTTGGTTAATATTTTCCCCTTAATGAGTAATAAAAGGATTAATCAAACTAATTCCTTGAGTAATTAAGGAAAAACATAAATGTACCTTTCCTTGTAGGACTTCCTCTTATGTGGCCCTGAAGTTGTTGAAGGTTGTCTAGGATGCATGGTTGTTGTTTTCTATTTTGTGCTTTAACGCCTATAGTCATGCATCTTCGGGACTCCTTTCTCTTGAATTCCTATGGCACTTTCCCATCCTTTCCTTTAGAAGTGTTGTTTTGCTATTGTTGCTTCCTTTTTTGGGTAGGTGTTCTCGAAGGCTTCCTTTTCTGCTAAAGGACCCTATGACCTGGGGTGTTCCTTTGATGTTCAACCACTACAGTTCCATTTTATAGGATTTTGTTCCTTCTATGTTTCTGCTAGGGCTCCCCTACGTGGGATGCTTGTTTTCCTTCAGTTCTCTATTTCCCAAGGGTGGTTTCTAGTTTTCCTACCCTTGGGTTGTTTCAATTTTTAAATTTATGGCTTTGTTTCTTTTCCCACCTTTGGGAAAGGTTCAAATTGTCATTTAGTGGTTGGGGCGGTCCAGCACTTTCTCCCACCCTTTGTGAGCTTCAAAATATTGTTTGGTGCCTTTTGATTCAAATTTGGTTTTTGGTGGGCCTTCCCTTCCTACCCATTTTTCCTTTGGTGCAATGGAAGACATTTTCCTCTGGCACAAAGGAAAGTGCCTTCCTCTGGTGCAAAGGATGGCACCTTCCTTTTTGGTCCTATTGTGTGCTCCTTATTTGTTCCTTTTGGCTATCCTTACCTTGATTTAATCTGATGTACTTTGATGTAATTTGTTCCATTGTAATCAGGTTATGGGATCCTTGACAAAAACCCACTCTTAATCTACCAAAAAATAATTATAGTAGTTAATACCAATTCCTTTACTAGACACTTAAATATGCTTTTGGGGAAGAATATTATAGCCCAATTTGATTGGAATCAAAATGAGGGAGATTCACTTAAATATGATTTTGCGAAAAAGTATTATAGACCCAATTTGATTGGAAATAAATTAAGGGAGAACTATATATCCTTTGGAAGGATTATTGGATTAATTTTCTTGCAAGGAAACATTGTCACTAATTTTGGAGAAATTGGATAATAATTTTAGAAACCCTTGAATGTTATCATAAGCTCAATTTTGATGGTGAATTGAATGTTATATAGGATCACTTTTTTTTTTAGGGAGAAAATTTGATGGTAATATAGATATAATATGTTGAAAACTTCTACAAATTTGTAGATAATTCTATTATAAACCTTTTTATCAACCTTGTGAAAATATTGGAAAAACATAGGTATACAGATAATGGTAACTAGATAAACTCTTTGTATAAAAGGGTGTAGCTAAGGGAAGAATGAGTATGGAGCTCATTCTTTGAGGAAATTATGGGGTTTCCTCACGGTGTTTGATCATATGGTTATGATATTATATGACCATTTTCTATATATGGTTTCTAGGAGTTATGGGCTAGTGAAATTGGTATAACTTTGATGTTGGTAGGAATAGAATAAATAATCTACTTTTGAGAGGAGTTTCAACCCTCTCAAGACATGAAATCTAGAATGAAAACTTAACAAAAGAATAGATTGGGTTCTATTATTGGTTTAGCATATATGGAATAGTTACCACCTTAATTGGATTAAGGTTCTCAATATGGTTGTGTTAAGAATGGATGAAAGATTCATTCTTGAGGAAATTATAATATTTCCTCTCCATACACTTAGTATGGTTACTTAGTGAATTCTACTTAATTTGAGAATGAATGTGGAATTCATTCTCGAGGGAATTATGGGGTTCCCTCTTTAATAACTAATGAAATTTTTATTGGAAATTTTGAGTAGTTGTATTATCATTGATGTAAAGAATCTGTGTCAGTGATCAGTGCAAGCATTTGGCAAAAGAAGGGTTAAAATATTTATATTTTAAGCCCAAGAGATTTGGTTTAAAAGCCTCACATGATTGGTCAAAAGGATGGCTAAATTCCTTGAAAGAAGGAAAATACCTAAGCCCAAAGGAAATAATATTATAATATTTATTATTATAATATTAAAGGTTTAAAAATAAAGCAGGCCTAAAGGAAATAATATTATAATATTTTTTATTATAATATTAAAGGTGGTCATATTGAAAAAGAAAAATACCTAGGCTCAAAGGAAATAATATTATAATATTTATTATTATAATATTAAAGGTTTAAAGTTAAAGCCTAAGGTTGTCAATAAATTATTTATATTATAAATTAATTTATAAAATAAATTTATTAAACCCAAAGTAGGGTTGGGCACAAATTCGATTTAATTTTTCTTCCCCCATCGACGTTCGAAGGAAAGTAGCATATGGTATAAATACCATAAGACTTGCCTCACAAAAGCAAGTCTCTAAATATTAATGCATATGCGATTATTGAGAGTGGAATGCAAAAGTTCATGAGCACATAAGACAAGAGGATATTATTTTAATGCAACCAAAAAATGTGAAGGACAAATTGACCAAGGCATAAAGCCTTGTCACCAACCAATCGGTTGGGCTAGTGGCAATTTGTTGGTGTGTAAGGCGCAAGGTACGCGAAGGTTCCATGTTCGAGTCTCGACGGCTACAAAAGGACAAAGCCTTTTTATTTTTGCTTTGGCACTGGTCAAAGAAATAAAGAGCTCAAATCACTTTTACCTCCCATGTGAGAGCCTAGCTCACGTGATAGTGTGGCCATGGCTAGGGTGTAGACAACATCTTGACCTGGGATCGAATCCCATCGAGGAGTGTGCAAAGGTGCTTTAAATTTTTATTGTAATGTGCATGTGGTCTAAGGTTATATTGTGAGTGCCTTGGGAGATATAAGGTGATTAAAGAAAATTTTATTTTAGTTAAAGTTTGTGAAGGATTTTATTATCGTTTAAAAGTGAATTGCATTATTTCTAGATAAGTGATGTTAATTATTTTGAAATGCAATTTTTAAGTTGGGAGATATAAGGTGATTAAGATATATTTTATTTTTGCCTTAGTTGAAGATTAATGAGGATTTAATTTTTTCTTAAAAGTGAATTGAATTATTTCTAGAAAGGTGTGTTGATTATTTGATAATGCATTTTTGAGTAGGGAGATATAATTTTGATTATTTTATGCATTAAAATTCTGAAGTGAGTTATTGTGAAAATGAGTTAATTGAATCTTTACTAGTTATATTTTGAAAATTTTGGAAATTATAAGGTGTACTTGAGACTTGTTATTTTTGTATGGTGAAATAAATATTGAGGAGAAGTTTACGTGAAGATTTTGAGATAGATTGTTGCTACCTAACATTGAGATTGGTAAAGAGGTTTTGATTGTGATTAAGAGAGGTTTTGAAGACATATCTCCATAAAAAAAAAAAAAAGTATGGGCACATCTTCCTTGTGAGTGAAATTTTATGAAATGCAAAGTTGGAGTGAAAAGTATTGTTTGATAAGCATTGTTGGAAATGTTTGAATAATTTTTCATATGCATGATTTGGGGTTTGTGAAAGATCATGAGTATCATTGTAAAGTTAAATTGAGAACTATATTGAACTAGGGTTTTTGAAATATCATGAGTATCATTGTTATGTAAAATTGAGAACTATCTTGAACTAGGGTTTGTGTGAGAACATGAGTATCATTGTTATGTGAAAATTGGAATCATCTTGAGTCAAGGTCTGAGTTCCATAGTGTGAGTTGTTGGCTTGGTTAGGGTTTGTAAGCAAGTTGTGTTTCATTAATTGAATGGTTGAGTGAAGTTGGATGAGCATTATTGATTGAAAGCATTGGAGTGATAGTTCAAGATTTGTGAAACAAATTATTTTTTATTCTGAATTGATTTGAAAGAGATTTTGAAAGTGATAGAATGAATTGTGTGTGTGAAACATATTGAGTCTCTTACCATTCTCTATATGATTATCAAGTTAAACAAGATTCTGAGTGAAACTTGTTTCTGTGATTGAAGAGGTTTTCTAAAATATATTAAGTTGAATTTGTATGCAAGTTTAGAAATTGATTTGAATAAGCTTTGGTGAAAGCTTAAGGAAAAATTTGTGTGAGCTTTTGTGGAAGCTTACAATAAGATTTGAAGTAAGCCTTGGTGAAGACTTGAGAGGATATTGAACAAGTTCTTGAGTGGACTTGTTGGATAGATTTGAGATAAGTCTCAATGAAGACTTGAGAGCAGATTGAGCAAGTTTTTGAGTGGATTGTTGGACAGATTTGAGACAAGTCTTGGTGAAGATTTTTTGAACAGATTGGACAAGTTCTTGAGTGGACTTGTGGAAATATTTGAGGTAAGTATTTGAGAAGACTTAAGAGCAGATTTGATTGATTGATTTTTTCAAGATTTGGATTAAGGCTTGGAGTAGATCTAGCAGAGTTGATTTGTGATTGAGTCAAGATTTGTGTTAAGGCTTGAGGATAGACTTGAGACAAAGATTGAGCAGATTTATGCTATACCGAAGGATAGTGTTTAGTGTATATTTGAGACATATATTGAGAATATTTGTGCTAGATCGAAGGATAGTGTTTAGTGCAGATTTGAGATAGAGATTGAATAGATTTGTGCTAAATCGAAGGATAGTGTTTAGTGTAGATTTGAGATAGAGATTGAGCAAATTTGTGCTAGACCGAAGGATAGTGTTTAGTATATATTTGATACAGAGATTGACCAGATTTGTGCTAGACCGAAGGATAGTGTTTAGTGTATATTTGAGATAAAAATTGAGTAGATTTGTGCTAGACCGAAGGATAGTGTTTAGTGCATATTTGAGATAGATATTGAGTAGATTTGTGCTAGATCGAAGGACAATGTTTAGTGCAGATTTGAGATAGAGATTGAGTATATTTGTGCTAGACCAAAGGATAGTGTTTAGTGAGATTTGAGATAGATATTGAGCAGAGCTAAGAGCAAGCTTTGGAGGTGGCAGAGTAGAGGATAGTAGTCTCCAGTGGATAGAGATCCATTAGCTAGTACAGTGAGGATAGAGGTCTTCTAAGTGAGGACATAGGTCTTCAATAGAGAGAGATCCACAAGCTAGTGTAGTGGAGGCAGTAGTCTTCTAGAGGATCACCAGCCAGAGCAAAGGAGGAGTTCTCCTATGGATAGATATCCACAAACCAGCAAAGGGGAAAAAGTTCTCCTATGGATAGGTTTCCACAAACTTGATTAGGTAATTGGTATCTCCTTTGTACAGAGGTCCATAAACATTGTAATAGGGAAGGATTCCCAAGAGATTTGTTGAGAAAATTTTAGTGAAATATTTTCTCCGTGGAGTAGCCCACATTGGGTGAACCATGTAAAATTGGTGTCGTTATTATGTGTGATGATTTGCACATTGCTTTGATTACAATTGTTGATATTGCCATTGATTATATTGGATAATATTGTTTTCGAAAGAAAAGTAAAAAGTGGTTTTATATTGTTAACTCTCTCCTCTCAGTATAAGCTTGTGTTCTTCAATTTCTTCGTAATATGAATTTGATCATCGTTTCATAGATATGTGGATATAAGAATTTGTGAGATTCGTATGTATTGTATTGATGGTTTAGAAAAAGCAAATGTGGAATTCCTTATTTACAACATGGTTTGAAAAAGGAATGGTTTGGTTCCTTTAGTTGTATAATTGATTCAGATAAAGGATCCATGGGATGCATTTATGTACTTATAGCTATGACAACTTTAATTTATGAAATGAGAGAAGAAACATATTTTGGAGGCTAGGTTTATTCCCCATGAGGGTTCCCAAGATATATGTTGTGTATCTTTACCTTGTGGTTTGCAATTGATGTTTTACATGAATGTTACATTTACTTTTCAATATGATGTTAATTAGATAGATTATGGATGTTGTATTTGAATTATCATGAGATGGTATTTAAATGTTATTTACTTATGATGCAATGTTTTATACAATTATGCAATGTTAAATGAAATAGACTTGATGAATATGGGTATGATTAATTATCAACTTGTTGATATTAAGGGCGATTAGGGATTAGTTTATTGGAATAAAACTATGAATTGAAGTTATCATTATTATTTCATGTTAGTGTAACTTATGAAATAAATTTTCTCATAGAGGGGACACCTTGGATTAGTAATGTGTTCTATAGATAACAATACCTAATAAATTTTATGAATGAGAAGGGAATATAATTATGCGTAAGATAGTTATTCCAAGGTTTGTGTAAGTTTATCACGTGGAGTGATAATTATCTTAGTTATCTCATCGTGGAGATGAGGGAAACTAAGTAATTAATATTAGATGATCCACCATGGAGGTGTGATATCTAATCTTCAAGGCATTCACTTATATACTAGTCTTCATGGATAGTATGGAGAAGGGTGATTCCCCTATGTGTGGGATAAACTCCTAACACTATGGTCTAGTTGTTGTACATTCATGGAGAATGTAGAGACCATTTGAGAATTCTCATATCATGGAGGTATGAGGGTTTTTTAGAAGTTGGTCACTTCTACTCAAGAGTGACTCTGACCAAGTCTTAATATCTCTTGATTATTTTTATGCCATGTTAACTTACAAATTCACTTGGAATATCCTCATCTAAGATCATGATTATGTCCTTCACTCATTGGAAGATGAAAAAAAAATATGGTTGAGTAGTAACAATTGGGGTTGTTACAAGCATGCCACGTAATATGATGCTCAAATCATTGAGCTCACTCCATCCATTTCCTTGCTCCCAACCAATCTTCATCATGATTCTCAATCATCATCATCCTCTTATTCTTCTTCATATTGAAGGTCTTGTCCCAACAAGCACATTAAGGGATGCCTTATGTATCTATACTTATGACCAATCTTGGTCTGGAGGTACATTGTACATAACACATGTATCTCCCCTCCTAGTGTGTAGTCCATTAGAGATTTTGGTCATCCTCAATATGTACTCTAACTATAGACGCAATTATCCCCATTGGTCCACCAACCAATTAAATAAATTTTGTATATGGAGGCATCAACACCTTCTTAAAAAAATTGAGCCAAAATATTCAAAGGATAACTTTTGAAAAAACCTTGAATACATGTCTAAACTATCATTTGACATAGGGTATTTCCAACACTTAAACTAGTAGGGGTTTCAAATTGGGTGTTATGAACAAGGTCCTAGAAACCTCATTGATCCACCTTACCATAGCCTAAATATAAATTATACTTAGGTTATAGCCATAACCATATAGACATTCTTGAGGATGAACTCCAACACCTCACCCTTGATACTATCAAGGACAATTTTGACATGGATCTTGAGTATGATATCCTTCATGAAATTCTCTCCCCTCAATCCATGGTGGATATTTCCCCTAGATTTTTTCAATTTTCCTCGATCCATATCACTTCCACCAACACTTTTGATGATGAGCTTCACCCCAACTTTGATGACATCTGTGGTTGAAATTTTGCACCCCTTCACCAACTCTTCTTCACAAAAATATGATCTAAGAGTTGGCCAAATTTTGGATAATTTATGGTTGTGCAAAATATAAGGGCAACACTAATGAGCAACAATAAGTAGCAAATGCGTGGAAGATCCGTTATAACCAAACAAAGCAATAGCTCAATTCCACCATGAAGCTAAGGATTATTCAAAAGAATGGGGTGGAAAATACGTCAGACAAACACTTAGGCTCTGCCTCTAGGTAGAGGTATTCTAAATTCCCGTCCACTGGTTGGGCAAAAAATTTGGCCAGTCAAGAAAGATGGACCTATCACAAATCCCCTTCTATAAGAAGGGTAAAAAATTCTACCCATTGGAGTGTGGAACTTTGGATCTTCATGAGAGAAAAACTTCAAAAAAATCCAACCCAATTAAGGACATTGTTGCAACAGGCAGAAGTATGTGAAGTCAACAAGTAAAGGATCAGGTAGAATGTCTGCCTAGTACCAGATTCACTACCCATATTCAGAATTTCAAATAAAAGGTATTAATGCCCCTAGCTACTCAAACTTGAATCATTCATGGGTATGAAGGTGGTGATTCAAAGGATGTGGTTCCCAAGAAAATTAATCCCAGACATTCACCATAATTGAGGATCATTGGCTAGTTGAACAGGTAGAGTAGAGAATTAAAGAGCCTAGTAGGAATGCAAAAATTATCAAAAGCTCAGTTTGGTGTAGAAGCACCTAAATCCCTTTGAAAAAATTCCATCATCCTGAGGAGTAGAGTACCAGCTAAGTACTAGTCCACCTTAGCAATATCTTCCTACCTAACACCATTAATGCTTGTATTTTGAATGTATTGTAATATTTCTATAAATAATGGGATGTTAGGCATCCCAAGGGTAGACATTTGGCCATTACAATTCATATGTAATATTCCTCATCGCTTAATGAATACAAGTATACTATTATTTGGTCTCTAATCTGGCCTTCACATCTTTTGTGTTTGAATTGAATGCTTATTTTTGCTTTGGTTGTTTGAGTGAATCTTGTTTAATTTTGCTATCTAGATTTTATGGATTTTTCTTGGTGGTTCTAGAATTTGCATTGTCATTGGGTAGGGGTTTATTTCTACTAAATTTGGTCAGATGGGAGTGCTTTAATTTTAAATCCTAGATTTCATGCACCCGTCCACCGATTCTAGAATTCACCTTTCAACCCATTATGCTAAGTGTTGAGTGAGGACCAGGTCGACTAATCTGTTAGGTGGTACACTTATATTTCTAATGGTATTTTTGGGTGTGCTTGTGTCTTGATGCATCCATAACTCGTCCTTGTGAATTCTAACTATAACATCCTTTTTTATCTCTTTCCCACTCCCTTTTATCCCCTTTTTTGTTTTAGGCATAAATATCTAGGACCACCCTCTAGAAACTAGCCTTCTTTAGAGATCAATCACCTTGCCTCCCCTGGTACAGTGGTCATTCGATATTGGAATTGGTCTGCCCCGACGGGTGCTAGATCTTCATCCATAAAAATTGGTGACTCTATTGAGGAACTTATAAGGTCTCTATGTTTAATAAAATTAAAGTTTTATGATACTCTAGTTTACCCACATCTTAAAAAATCACCTAGCGAATCCTTTGAGCAAAACATATAGATTTGAAGATCACTTGCCTTCCCAATACATCAAAAGATCTAAAAATCCCATAGGAATCAAGGTTTGATGATCATCTTTGATCTCATTAACAAATAAAGTATGCTCATTTGATGAATCCAAATCTGATGCAAGAACCGAGACTCCTTAATACCAACACCATAATGGCACGACAATGCTATCCCAAATGGGATAACCCCGGCCCACTCAACCTCCAATGTTGGCATGAGATTCCTAATCGTTCCTTGAAGAACTTGATAAGATATAACAGCACTAAAGGAATTACTCAAGAGCACCTTGAAGATATTGCTACTCTAGCGACCCTCCACTGTATCACCCATGAAGATATCATGATCAAAATTTTGGTCATATCTTAGAATGAAGGGTGCTATTATGGTATCAATTCCTTGGTAAAAAACCATCTGCTCATAGGTGAATTTGGTGAGATATCTTATTGACACATTTGAAAGATCTATTAATCACTTCCAACTCTTGATGCACCTCTCATTCATCAAGAGGGCCCCTCTTAAATCCATTATAAACTTTAACATATGATTCAAGAGGATCTAGGAAAGGATTCCCTTTGAATACTAGTTCTTCCCAACCTAGGCTCACCTAAATTATATTCAATATTTTAGTTCAAATATAATCCTCCTCCTACATCAATTTGTAAAATAAGATTCCCTCAAGTCTTTCAAGAGGCTTTTCTGAAGAATACAAACTTATACTGAGAGGGGGGGTGAGCAATATAAGGTAAACTTTTACTTTTCCTTTCCAAACAATTTATCCAATGTTATCAATTGCAATATCAATAGCAATAATAAAAAATTCCCAAATCATCACACACATGAGAGATAGAGATTCAATGTGGTTCATCCAATGTGTGTTATGTCCATAGAGAAAATATTTCTTATAAATTTTCTCAATAGATTTCTTTGGAATCAATTCCCTATTACAATGTTTATGGACCTCTTTCTAAAAGAGATATCAATCCCTAATACTCAGGTTCATGGATCTCTATCCATTAGGGAACCCTATCCCCTATCTAGTTTGTGGATCTCTCACCATAGGAGAACTCTATCCCCTTTGCTCTAGTTTGTGCATCTCGCTCTATAGGAGAACTCTATCCCCTCTGCTATGGTTTATGGATCTCTCTCTAGAGGATAACTCTATCCTCTTTGCTCTTGTTTGTGGGTCTCTCTCCATATGATAAATCTATCCCCTTTAATCAAGTTTGTGGATCTCTCTCCATAAGATAACTCTATCCCCTTTGCTCTAGTTTTTGGATCTCTCTCCATAGGAGACTCTATCCCCTCTGCTCTGGTTTGTGTATCTCTCTATATAGGAGAACTCTATCCACTTTGATCTGGTTTGTGGTTCTCTCTCCATGGGAGAACTCTATCCCCTCTACTCTTGTTTATGGATTTCTCTACACAGCCTACTTTCAACTCTATCTCAAATATGCACCTAACCTCATCATAGGGCTAGCATAAATTTGCTCCAACTCTGCTCACAAATATATTCAAATCTACACACAACCTCATTACAAGGCTAGCAAAATTTTACTCCAAATCTACTCACAAATATATCCAAATCTATGCACAACATTGTTACAAGGCTAGCACAAATCTACTCCAACTCTACTCACAAATATATCCAAATTTACACAAAACCTCATTACAAGGCTAGCATAAATCTGCTCCAAATCTGCTCACAAATCTATCCAAATATACTCTTTATAACTGCTTAAATCTACTTCAAGTCTTCCTACAAGACTTGCTCAAATCTACCTTAAACCTACTTCAAATCCATCTCAATGCTACTCACAGAACCTACTCAAAAATTTCCAAAACATGTATACAAACAATGCTTACATATCTTTCAGAAATGCTTTCTTCAACTAGGAAGTTTAGACATATTCTACCTAGAATTCATTTAACCTCTTGAACATATATAGAATTATATGTACTATCAAATATCCAATATGTTCTTCACACTCACCAATATTGCATTCATCCAATCCAATCTCTACTTCTTGCAAATCCTTTTTAAATCAAATCAAACTAGTGTATAACTTTGCTTCACAAAAATAGGTTTATATTCTTTGCAAATTTACCCTTAATGATCAAACACAATAATGCACAAATTACTTCACAAAAATGGTCTCTAACACTTATCCATTCACTTTCAATGTCACTCACATCAATGCCCAAATTCTTCACTAATTCTTTCAACAAGAATGCACAATTTGTTCTTAAAAATCCTAACACAAGTGTTTCCAATTTCACCAATCAATTGTTGCCAATTTTGGGTGTGTTTCCTAGCTTCATGTTTGTGAGTTGTCATTGATGTCAAAATAAGTTTGTATTAATGTCAAAATAAGTTTGTATTGATGTCAAAAGGAGTTTGTGTTGATGTCAAAAGGAATTTGTGCTGATGTCAAAAAGAGTTTGCTGCCAAAAATATCTTGAAAGATCCATGATGTTTGTTTAAGGGTTTTTATTAAAACCATGGTGACAAGGTTAAAGGTTTTTCTTAAAACCATATGGACTCATTAAGGGTTTTTATTAAAACCATCTTGGCTTAATGAAAATATTTTGCTCCTTGAAAAAACCTTAAAAGTCCATTTTGATTATTAATAAATAAATTAACTCAAACCTTTGAAAAGGTTTTAAGTTTATTATTAATTGTAGCAACCTAAAATTGGCATAGTTAAACCTTAGTAAAAATATAAAAATTCAAATTTTAACCTCAAATTGCTCGTTAACCGCCTGTTACCCGCTCCCCTTATTTTTCATGCCATTTTTAGGATTTGTTTTGACCATTGGACGATATCATCGTAGATTAGACAAAATCGTCCTAGATCTGACAAATTCGTCTGGAACAGAATGTCCAAATGATTTCATCCCAAAACCAAGTTTTCATACTTAGCTTTTATTCCAACAGCCTCTCTAACCTGGGCAGAAAGTGTGTCTGCACAGTTAGAGTCTCCCCTGTTGGAGATCTCCCAAATTGGGATGATCTCCAACCTCCTAACCTCTCCGTAATCCTATATAAACTGAGATTTTATCAGTTTATCCTCCTGACTCTCTGCCTGAAACTTTTCTTAAACCCCATAAAATTTCACGCACCTTAGAGCATCCTCACACCATCATTTGCATTCTGTATTTCATGTTTTCTTGCAGTAACTTTACTGTTTTTCAGTTGAAGCTAGCTCGGATCGTCGCAAGCGATTCCAAGCAATTTTGGACAATCCTATCGAGGAGCGCAGATGATCTCGTACGTTTGGAGGTGATCCCAACTGTAGTCCAGATTGGGGGCAATCAGAGCCCAGAGTTTGCATCTCTTTATTGTTTTTTGCATTTCTTTATACATTATCTTAGTTATTATATTTATGCATCTTGGAGTTCACCTCATTTAGCATAACCGTATGATAAAGTTAAAATCAATCATTAAATCTACTGCATTTCTCTTATTTGTTATTTGAATCTATTATTTAGGCATGTTTGCTATTATTTCTATCATTCTCCCTTGCTTTTGTAGTTGCATATTTGATATTTTGTATCTATTCCTATGATTGCAGGTTTCTGATGAATTTGTCTGACGAATTCATCATATTGATGACGATCTCATCTGATCTCAGACAATCGTATGAGATTTGAGACAATTCTATAATTTAAGATGATTACATATGAGTTGAGACAATCTGGACTGCTGCAAAACTTGGAATCTTTATCAGACATCCGAAATTAGGTATGTTCTGTCCCATTCGGCACATTCTTTGTCTTTAGCATTTATTCATATTTTTTGTATCCATAAAAATCAACATTGGCATACAGAATAGTTTAGATTCATCTTGGCCAAACCTAGGATTTGAATGATTAAAGTAAAAAATGAACACATCAAACCCACTATCAACCTAGGTGTGGAAACTGCCACTCAAAATTTTCCTGGTGAACCCACCATCCGTCGAAAATTCACCTTTATACCTCTCCCCCGAGAGGCGAGACCTTCAAAGGGCCTCCCAGTCCGAGGTATTGTCCCATCCTTCTCGCATCTCCCTTTCGGGCGTGGATCCTATAGCCTGAAGGTAAGGATGCAAAAAAATTGGAGCGATACATTTTGATGAACCCGACGTGAAAACTAAAAACCTTTTGAAAACAATACAAAAAAAACAAAACATAAATGCATTTAGAACCAAAGATTGCATATCACATTTAGATGGTAGATTATAATAAAATATGAGTTGTCACCATTAATGTTGAGAATCAATTAGCAGCTATAGAGATTACTTATGTGCTTAGAGTACCTCAAACAAATAGGGTTCAACCTTTGTGGGATGAACTTGATAGGAGATTGGGTATCATTGGATCTAGGGCAACAGAACTTAGGGAAATTAAGAGGTTTGTCCTAGATAGAATCCTGGATCCTGATCAAGTGACCTTATATCATGAACTTTAGAGAGCTTGCCATAGGTGGTTAGTAGATAAAATAACCTATGTGTCTTCAGAGCTATATACCTTTGAGGAATACCTTGAGAATGCAAGTGTAGTACATAAATTTCTATCTCATATAGAGGATAAAGAGGTCGTTCTTACGGATAGAAAAATATGGAATAGAGTTCCTAGAGTGTTATATCGAGAGTATTGCCATGAACTTTATTTCTACCAGTTAGAGTCTAAAACATATAATATCAGTATAGCACACTTTATCAAGTTCTTGAAAAACCATTTCCAATTTTAAGAGGAGCATTTCATGACTCCTTATGAACTTGATCCTATCAATGACATCTATAAACTATTTATAGAAAACTAAGCTATTCTTTTATTATTTTTATTTCTTGCATTCAGTGTGTTTTTTGTTGTCTTTATAAGCATAAAACAAAAAAATAAAAATAAATAAATAAATAAAATAAAAACAAAACAAAATCATAACAAAAATCAAAACATTTTCTTTTAAGTATTGTAGTAGGTATATAATTAAAATATATCTACGTCCTAAATTTGTTGCAAATATATTAATATATATTTGCTAAAATCTAAATTTAGACATAATGACTAGACTCAGGAATGGAAACAGACTGAAGTAGAAGAATATTGGTTAAGAAAACCAAGAAATAACCCAGATGTACTTCTTGAAGACCCAATTCAGGAAGAAGGAACCTTTGACCAACAAGAAGAAGAATTTGCTATAGGAAATGAACAAAGAGAAAATGATAGAGAGGAAGGATCCTCATCCCCTAAAATATCTCCAGAAGGAGCTATTACTTTTGAGAACATGGAACATTTCTGGAAGTTCCTCATATGGAAAAAGATAAAATTAGTGACACTCAAGCAACCCTAGAAGACATATATCACACACGCACTAATCCATTGTCCTTTGTTGATCAAGAAAGTGATCAAGTTGGACCATCCAATTTGGATATGGCCGCTATAATCTAGAACACGCAACAACAACAGGTTACCCAACCACCTAGAGTGCCTATTATCAAGCCTAGGGTTATTCCCACACAAAAGAAACCTTCATTCACTTCTCTATTTTGCCAAGCTATTGATCAATATACCTCAAATCAACAAAAGCCTAAAACAAAACCAAATACCAATTTCCAACAATCTGGGATACAACATAATGCTACAACAAATCTTCTTCATAATACTCTTCCTACCAACCATTTGCATAACAGTAATATAGCATCTAATCCTTATGTCACGCCTTCCTACACTCACAAATACCATACTCATGTACCACCAAACCAATATGGTGGACAAACTGGTAATTTGGAAGCCATGGTGAAACAATTAGTCTCCCGCATGGACCATATAGATCCCTATCGTCCCTCGTACAATTATCGAGAGATGTATAGTCAGCCTCTAGATCCTATAGTTGTAGCACAATCATATCCTAAACACTTTCCTATGCCTATCCTACCTATATATAAAGGAACTGAAGATCCCATAGAGCATCTTCGTATGTTTAGGATAGCGTGCCATGATATATCCCATGATGATTTTTTATTACTAAAAATGTTCCCAAAAAGTTTAGGAGGGATGGCATTGGAGTGGTATTATCAATTACCCACTCATTCTTTGAGAAATTTCGAAGAGATCGCCGAGTCTTTTGTGCATCAATTTAGTTCCTATATTGAAAGGCATGTAACTATTAAATATTTGTACAACCTAAAACAAGACAAAGAGGAATGTTTTGCTGATTTTCTAGCTCGATGGAGACAGTTGATAGAAAAATTGCACTTTGTGTAAACTTATCGGGAAATGCTGGATATCTTTATCAATAATTTACAAGAACAGTTATCCTATGAGTTATCAACTGCTACCTTGACCACCTTCGATAAAGCTATAGATTTAGCTCGAAGAGTGGAAGATGCTCTTGTTAGGAGAGGTCAACTTAAAAAGAAATATGATGAGAAAACATCCAGAAATCAATATAAAAATAAACAAGTTATGGGTGATGGAGTCACTGATAGTAGAAATATCGCTACTGTTAATGTTGCAAAAACAATAGAGAAATTTATACTAAAACCTCTTGATAAACCACCCCGAGAATTTACTAGGTTAAATCAACCCTTATCAACCATTCTCCCGCAATTACTAGCATGAGGAATGATCCAATTACCAAATATTCGGGAACCTGATCCAACTATACTCGGATACAGGGCTGATTTACATTGTGATTTCCATAGAGGGCCTGGACACGCTACCAATTCTTGTAAAATATTAAAACATAAAATATAAGACCTGATTGATAACAATGAGATGGAGGTGCAAGCCTTTCAACCTAAAAAAAATCCTTCTAATAATTCTCAAAAGAACATCCCTCAAAATCAAAATCAGAATGCCAATCAGTTACTGGACATATTTCAACATCCTTTACCAAAGCATGGTAAAGATATGGCTAATCAAATTGAGCATCATAATGTTCCCCCTCATACCCGATATGTAGGAACTATTAGTGGACATTCACCTACTCATGATGTGGAAGTATTTGACACAAATTTATCCATGGTTACGACCAGACCTCTATATAATATTTAGACCCCTAATCTTAGTGATACTGAATATGAGACTAAAAGTGACATGGAAATCACCTCAAATCAATTGAATAGTTCTAAAGATGAATCAGATCCTATTCAACCTATCACAAGTTCTATGGTTCCAGAAGAACCATTTCCTAGAAGAGTCACTACTAGACCATATTTTCACCAATTACTTTCTAATGAACAAGCCATAAACACTATACCAAGGCCCATTCATCATCTACAAAATAATATTGTAGGTACCATCAGAGTCGTTACCAGACAACAGGCTCAAAATTCTCAACGAGATCAACTCATAACGATGGATCAACTCCATTCGTTTTGAAAAATCCTAATAAAGGGAATCATGCACCTCATGTTCAACCTAAACCTCCTTATAGTATTAATGAACAATTATCAAATACTATAGCTAGAATCTCCCTTTTGGACCTTTTAAGATCTTCTCCTACCCATAGGGATGAATTAATGCTCACATTAAGCCAAATGATGGTACCACAAAATATTCAACTTGAATCCATGTCCAATACTATCATAACTCGAGAAGTCAATTGTATTGACTTTCGGGATAGAGATATACCACAACATAGTTTACATAAGGATAACCCCTTATATATTACTACCCTAATTGGGGATGTAGCAGTTAAACGAGTCTTGATTGATAATGGTTCATCTTTAAACATATGCACTTTTGACTTCTACCAAATATTTGGGTTTAGAAGTGATGAAATGAAAAGAACTCGATATGATCATAAAATCCTTCAATGACGAAACACAAGAAACATGTGGAGTTATTACTATCCCCTTGCAAGTTGGTCCGAGAACCTTAGACACGATAGTGTTTATTGTACATTGCCCTGCATCGTACAATATACTTTTGGGTCGCCCTTGGATCAACGCGATGCGAGCTGTTCCCTCAACTTTACATCAATGTGTTAAATTTGAATTTAAAAATCAGTTGGTTACCATTCATGGTGATCCTAGACCCTTTGATATGTGTGCTTTGGCAAAACCTGTTGGAGTTCAATTTTGCCCTGCTCTGTCATCCACACATCCTAATTCTCATCAACCGTCTAAACGTGTGAAACACACACCCATAACATCACCTACTCTTTCCCCATCAACTACACCTCTACATATAGCTCAACCATCTTCTAAACAAACCACATTAGGACCTCAAAAAGATCCTAAAACTACAACCAATGCTTCTTGTTTTACTCCTATAACTTCCATACCTATAGACTCATCCATCGATATCTCTATAACATCTACATCCACTACAAGCATACTTTCCACATCCGACGATGTAGGAAATGTTCCTTCTACCTCTTATGCTCTTACTGATGAGCTCTTACCTGATTTATCTAAAATTCTTGTATCAGAGAAAACAAACACTGCCATGCAAGATTCCCTTATTTTAAATAAACTCCCACCCTCTCCTTGTACCTTGGGCCTCCCAAAGCCTATGGGAAGTATTTACCAAGTCGGGAGTTGTGCTTTTATTTATAAGGGATATGACTGGGGAAGAATACCTAGAAACATCAAGACACATTGTGATGGATATGCTAGATGCTATTTTTCTAATGAGTATATTAAAGCTAAGCCCATAATGCTTAAATTGGGATATAAAGGGAAAGGTTTGGGACCTTTCTAGAATGGTATGAAAGAACCTTTTGAGGTAGAACCATGGCCTGCCCGATGTGGTGTGGGCCTATTTCCTAGTAAAGGTCAACCCTTCCCATTCGAGGATGATGACCACCTCATATGTTACCAAGATTATCTAGATAAACGGGATGTCTTGCATTTAATGAATAAGCCTCTTACATGTAATATGTTATCCATAGCTTACCCTGAGATGATTGCCGAATCCGATGATGAGTTGGAGGGGGATATCTTTCATGATGTCTCCATTGAGGAATTGTTACATAACGGATTTTATTTCGATGGCTCTATACCTAGTATAGCCCAGCTTGAGGCCACGACTCCTCAAGATGAATTATCCAAGCTAACCTTGGAATAATTACAAGAATTAGGCGTTTCACCCGCCCCACCTAATTTTGAGAGAGATCTACACATGGAAGTAGAAAACATCATAAAAATTAACATTGGAACCAAAGATAACCCTCACATAATCAACATTGGGTTAGAATTGAGTCAAGAAAAACAAGATAAATACATTGTATTCCTTAAACAATATGAAGACGTCTTTTCTTGGACATATGAAGATATGCCAGGATTAGACCCTTCTGTAGTTATGCATCACCTAGTAGTCCATCCGGATGCTAAACCTATTAAAAAAAAACTTAGAAAAATGCATCCTAAAGTGGCCTTACTAGTCAAAGGAGAATTAGAAAAGCTCTTGAAGGTTATTTTTATACAAGCCATTGATTATGCTGAATGGATCTCGAATGTAGTTTCGATAACTAAGAAAGAAGCTACCAAAGTTAGGGTTTGCACAGACTTTAGAGATATTAATGTTGCATGCCCTAAAGATGATTTTCCTCTTCCCAACATGGATCAGATCATTGATTTTATTGTTGGGAGTGGAATGATATCCCTAATGGATGGATTCTCTGGTTATAATCAGATCAAGATAGCTCCTGAAGATCAGGCTAAAATAGCCTTTATTACCCCTTGGGGAACCTTTTGTTGGAAAGTGATGCCATTCGGTTTAAAGAATGCAGGTGCAACATATCAATGAGCCATGACTTATATCTTTCATGATATGATGCATGATATTCTACATGATTATGTAGATGATATTATAGCTCGTTCCATCAAAGAAGATGATCATTTAGATGACCTGAGAAAAGTTTTTGACCGGTTAAGGGAATATCTTATCCGACTAAATCCAACCAAATGTATATTCAAAGTTAAGTCCGATAAATTATTAGGGGTTATAGTTTCTTTACGTGGCATTGAAATTGACCCTCTCAAGATCACGGCTATCACTGATATGCCCTCACCCACAAATATATCAGAATTACGAAGTCTACAAGGTAAGCTTCAAGCTATTCGCCGCTTTATTGATAAGTTGGCAGACAAAACCGGACCTTTTCTTAAGCTTCTTAAGAAATATGTCTCTTTTCATTGGGACGACGAATGTCAAGAAGCATTCGAACTCCTCAAACAATATCTCCTTAAACCACCGATGCTTTCACCACCTAGATCTGATCGTCCATTTATTTTGTATATTTTTGCTTTCGATTTTGCCTTAGGAGCTATGTTAGCTCAACTTGACGATGAGAAGAAAGAACGTGCTAATTATTACATTAGCAGAACCTTAATCAGTTATGAAACTCGCTATACCGTATTAGAGAAGTTATGTCTAGCAGTCATATTTTCTACACAAAAACTACGACATTATATGCTCAACCAAAAAATGTATGTTATTGCTAAATTCGACCCTTTGCGATATCTCATGAGTCGACCGTACTTATCTGGTCGCACAACAAAGTGGGTTCTTGTGCTAAGCGAGTTTGAACTCACGTTTATAGGATATAAGTTTGTTAAAGGTCAAATCATAGCAGATCAATTAGCCGCTGCACCCTTAGAGTCTACCCATCCCCTCATCATTGAGTTTCCTGATGAATGCCTTAAACTAGAGGCAGACCATCCAGAGCAATGGTCCCTATACTTTGACGGAGCCCGATGTATGAGTGGGGCTAGTGTAGGTATTATTTTAATATCTTCATAGAAACATCTTATACCTCTGTCCTTCAAACTAACATTTTCTTGTACTAATAACACTACTGAATATGAAGCTCTTATCCTTGTATTACGAGCTGCTTTAGCGCTACAAATTAAAAATCTATTGGTTTTTGGTGACTCTCAACTTGTCATAAATCAAATCAATGATGTTTATCAAACCCGAGATGATAAATTGCATCCATACAAAGCATATGTCTTACAATTATTATCTTTGTTTGATCAAGTTACCTTGGAAGCTATTCCTCGAACTAACAACCGTGTGGCTGATGCTATGGCTATAGCTGCATATCTTTTGCCCTTGGAGTTAGATGACAAATATGCTACCATCATTATTCGTCGACTCTAGGAACCCACTTCAAGCAAATCATGCTTAGAACCTTTGGATGTGTTTCTAATCAACGAAACTACTCCTGAACATTGGTACACTGATCTATTTAATTTTTTGCAAAATGGGACCTTTCCTGAAGGTTGTAATAGCAACCAACGCAGGTTATTACGTAGACGAGCAAGTTGCTTCGTGATTATTGGTAATACCTTGTATAGGAGATATTTTGAAGGCATCTTATTGAGATGTTTGAATCTAGCAGAATCTAGATCAGCTTTGAGTGAAGCCCACAATGGATCTTGTGGGGGGAATTTTAGTGGTAGCGCCATTGCTAAGAAGCTCCTTAGGATAGGATATTTTTGGCCTACCATGGAGAATGATGCACATGCTTATGTGCATCATTGCGACAAGTTCCATAAACACGCTGACCTTGTCCATGCGCCTGCACAAGAGCTACAAGCTATTTCATCTCCTTGGCCCTTTTCAAAATGGGGCTTAGACATCATTGGAAAAATCAACCTTGTGTCATCTGATGGACACAAATTTATCATAACCGCCACTGAGTATTTCACGAAGTGGGTTGAAGCTATGCCATTAGCTTCTTGCACTAGAACCCAAGTTTCCAAGTTTATTTTTAATCAAATTATTTGTAGGTTCGGAATCCCTGCAAATCTCATCTCAGATAATGGAACTTGTTTTAAAAATAAATATGTTAAGAAATTATGTCAAAAGTATAAAATTCAACATCGTTGGTCCACTCCCTATTATCCTTAGGGTAATGGCCAAGAAGAAGCATCTAATAAAACATTAATCAAAATCCTTAAAATATTGGTCAACAAATCTGGCCGAGATTGGCATATTCAATTATATCCTTCTTTGTGGGCTTATCGAACTAGCGTTCGTACTCCCACAGGCACTTCCCCCTTTGTTTTGGTCTATGGCACTGAAGTAGTTTTTCCCTTTGAATTAGAAGTTCCTTCTTTGGCTCTGCTACTTCAAGATACTGAAGTAGGAGATGAATATCGTGCTGGTAGACTTAGTCAGCTAGAACTCCTAGATGAAAAGTGCATCAATGCTTTGGAGCATCTTCATGCCTACCAAAACAAGCTTAAACGAGCATACCTCAAGAAATTTCATCAACGATCCTTTGAGATCGGTGACCTTGTCTTAAAAGAAAATCAGAAAAATACTAATGCAACTAAAGACCTTAAAGGTAAATTTGAGCCCAACTGGCTTGGACCATATGTCATCACCGCTAAATTTGGATCGGGAGCATATCGATTAGCTACCTTAGATGGTAAAGATCTTAAAGAACCTATGAACATTATGCATCTTAAGCGTTATTATGCATAACATTTGGTCCTTTTTTCATCATTTATATATATTGTGTATTTTGCATCTTGTTTCATTTTAGTAAAATTTCAAAAAAATAGTAATAGTATTTCTTCTTGCAATTCATCAATCAAAATAAAAATATAAAAACATCAAAATCATCAAAATCTTCAAAAACATATTTTATTTTCATACCTGTCAATTCTTGAAGTATTGTCGTTATATTTTCAATTATTTTGGATAAATTAGCATTTATTTGGAATCCCGCACTTTCACATTCACATGAATAAATATCTTGATTTTATTTTGTATGATTATTAATCTCTCTTATATCAAAGTCCACAGTTGAATTAAATAAAGTTTTGAGCATAGAGAACTGATCTTGTTATTTACTTGAACCAAATATATCTTTTCACATTAAAATGATTTCATTGCAAATTCAATATGATGCTACATAGTAAAAGTGGTTTCTTGAGTGAAAAGTTTCCCCTGCTATCCTATCATGCACATGGTCTAGAATCTTTGAGAATTGACAAAAGGACAAGCTCACCCCTACCCAAAATAAAAATCCCTTGCTCTACAGCTAATCCGAGCAAGTATCCCTAGCATAGGAAGAAAAAGAAAAGTCAAAGAAAATGAGAAAAAGAAAAATATCATTTTGTACCATCGCAACAATATTTCAGCATTATCTCAAGTTCCAAGCAAAATACAAAAAAAAAAAAGAGAGAAGAAAAGAAGAGAAAAAGAAAAGGCAAAAGAAAAATGCAATAAATCCCTTTCCCTACCCCTTGAAAAGAAAAGAAGGGTGAATGAGCTTGAATCCCTGGAATTCTCAATTATTCGAAAACTGTGAGGTAAGCCCCATAACAGGTGGTTTGTGCCCAACCCGCTTGGCCTTGGGTAATCCCTAGCATGGTGATATGTCTGTCACATTAGCGACCTTATTTTGTATAGACCTATGTCGGCTTATGGATTAGCTAGCTCTTGATAACCTAACTTACACAGTAGTCTGGTATGGTTACATGCATATAAATCATGGTCAAGGAACACTTATTTGGTTAATTCAAATTACTTGTATCAAATTATCTTGCTCAAAATTGGTGAACGAACAATACAATTGCACACACATTTGTATTTGAGAGATTCTCTATCATTATGATAAATCAAGATCAGAAATGAACTCACATATGCACATGAGGGTTCCTTACAAATCTACATTTGTCTTTGAGATAATTTAAAATATTTCTGCAACTCTTTTGGAATAAATTTTATTCTTATTTTAGAACATCTGTTTAGTATAAAAACAATTACATACATTGTTTTCAAAAATCCAAAATTCTTTTAAACAACCTATTACAAAATCTAGCAAATAAAGTCAAGTTTGTATATTATTATTTTTCGTTTATCAAAAAACAAAAATCAATCATGCAATAAAACTAAAATATCAATTTCTTCTTTGGATTTCGCGATGATGGTATAAGTCTATACCTATAATTCTATGCCTAGCGCAAACCATTGTCCTAATTTTATTTTCCCATTCATTTTAAAAAAACAAACAAACATATGGCTTACATCATTATGTTACACAATTTGTGCTTTAAAACGAACGAACACTTATTCTATTTCATGTCATTATGTCAACATTCAATTTTGCAACCATGGTATAATTTCTAAGGAATTGTTCAAAATTTTATCACACTTAGGAATTTATGCCTAGCAAAATCATATTTCTTTTAGTATCTCATGCATAATATTTTTATGAAAATCTGAAAACAAATCATCCCTATCACAACACAAAGTCTTAAGACAATCTCTTAAGCATTCTTTTACTTTTAGCAATATTTCTATACTGGGATTAGCTTGACGACCGAGCGAGTGGCGACTCCATGAAATGGTCTATAACAATGACAATGTCCTTTGAAATTATTGTTAGAAGTCCCTTTTATTTTTCATCAAATCACACCAAAACAACCAATTATTTACATCAGATTATTTCATTTAAATTTTACAACATGACATAAAATTATAATATTTCTAAAACGACATAATCACATGAATCATCAATAATCAATTGCAAAATTCAACATTAAAGCATCATACAACATATACACAAGTCATATCATCAAAAATACCAAAAATATATATATATCAACAAATTATGTACATCATATCAAAACTGGACCGGTATGCCACAATCAATAGCTTGGCATACTCAATCCTCTCAAAAAATATATAATAATAAATACAATCTCTGTGCAGTGAGCATCTAGCCTCAAGAAGCCCTCGAGCTCTCAGCCTCATCTCCTCACCCATATTGAGGTGGAGGAGGAGGCCCCATCGGAGTCCGCCTTGTGTCGTGGGTCCTCGACATCGATCGTGATGATGTCCTCGACGACCCCATCCTAATCGGCCCCGCAATGTCGACTGGCAGCTATAACCTCTGGCTCTCTGGAACCATCTGGTAGTATGCTCCCCGATAGAACGTAGTCTGAGCCATAGACCATGCCAACTCCTGCATGCTCACTCCATTGCCTCGAGCTCTGAGCCATGTAGCCTCATCCTGTAGTGTCTACACCTAAGCCCGAAGGTGAGCAACCTCAGCCCGAAGAGCCACCATCTCGCTGCTCTCCCCTACCTTGACACCCTTGCCCTTATCGGGCGATGGTGGTCTCTCCCCCTGCTGAGAAGGGAGTCCCTCCTCCCTCCTCCCTCTCTTTTATGGTCTCTATGGAGCCCGTGCCATCCTCTGGCATCTCTCCTACGAAGACCGTCGCTGCTCTCTCCCGCCATGACCCCATGCTACCTCAATAGCATCCTGACATCTCCTCCCCATTCGTTGCACAACAGCGTGCATCAAACCCTATGCCCTCGTCATCCGAGGAGGGTGGATGCCTGCATACCAAGCATCGTATCCATCGGTAACCCCAATGTCATCACCATCCACTGGCTGGATGGGGGCATCATCTATGTCCTGACTCTAGAACCGCTGCATGTCTGGAGCCCCACTCAATGTGGTACTATCCCGGATAGTCCAGGAGTACTCGTAATCCTTGAGAGAAGGGATCCCCTACTGTAGATCGAACTATCATAGAACCCGATCGTAGCGATGGAGCTCTACCTCTCCCCGCTCCATCCTCAGCCAACAGACTTTCCTGATGCGAGCCAGCTCCTGCCCATCCTCTTCCCACCCTGGGTGCTCTCGCCATGGCCTCCAGGTGATCTAGTCTGGGATGAGGTCATCTAGCAACCTTCATGACATCGATAGATCTATCCGCCGCTGTGACCCCCTCTGTAGCCACCAGTAGAAAACCCGGGGCCTCTCTCGGTCAACCCTGTCAGTGGGAGCCCTAGTAGCCTCTACACCATGATGTGCTCCTAGCACCAAACCTGTAGTAGCGATGTCAAGACCAGACATCGACCTCCCTTGTATACGACCCCATGTAGGATCCTATACAAGCGGTATAGTACAAAGCTGCCCCATGCAAACCTGTATTCATGGTCTCTCATATCGTAGACCACATCTAAGAGGAGCCACGGTAGTCTACACCCGCTCTGGTGGCACAACAGTAAGCCACCTACTACCCCATCCAAAACCCGAGTCAGCCTAGATGCCCCAAGCATCTACCTCAGAGACTCGATGTTCACCCCGCCCTTCTCCAAGGTGAAGCTCGGGTCTCCGATCAATCTCATCATAGCCTGGCCCTGATTGGCCGTAGGAGTCATCAACCATCCTTGTATGGGGATCCTCATGATCCTCCATACGTCCTCTAGTGTGGGAGCCATCTCCCATGTCGGTAACCAAAAGCAGGACGACCCCGGATACCACCTCTCTACTAGGGCTATAAGTAGCCCCATGTTCGTCGGTACTTGTGGCATCTTCGCCACATGCTTCAAACTGACCTGTGCTAGTCGGTCATGCTCCGCCTGATCGAGCATGGCTATGTTGTCTCGTAGCCCATCGTATTTCCATTCCCGACTCTTTAGTAATCCCCTCTGCAAAAAAAACAATAAAACAATAAAATTCATTAATCAACCAATCATTAAAATCAAATTAAATACATTTTAACCAAGCTTAATTTCATCAAGTAATGATATCGTCCACCATTGGATGATATCATCCCAAATTGGGCAAAATAGTCCTTTGTAGGATGAAATCATCTTCGATTTTGCAACTTGGGGATCGCCCCTTGTTGAACGGGATCACCCCTAGTTCATCGATTTTGCCCTCCGACGAAATCGATGATCTAGGGATGATTTCGATGAAATCGGGATGATTTCATCCCGACGTCGTCGATGGCCTAAAAACGGCCGCGATGCCCCAAAACAATCAAAATTTAAAACAAAAAATTGCACAAATTAAATTCAAACCTAATTTACTAGGATTAGATCCTTACCCGTAGCCCGCGTCGGACCTCTGTCGATCGGTGCGTTGTCTCGACCATTTTGCCTGCAGAGCTCTAAAACCAATAAAAATGAATAGTAAAAATGAATTAGGGTTTACCCTATTTTCTTAATTTTATTTAAAAAAAAAACAACTTTCTTTTTATTTATTTTTTCTTTTCCGTGCTTTTACCTCAAACGTCCGATTTGGGTAAAAACACGGAGGGGGCACCATAGTCAGCAGTCGTACGATTCGACCAAGAATCGTCGTCTAAAAAATTGAGTACATTTTTGCTTTCTCGTAAAACGGGAAGAACTCGTCTTTAACGCATTTTCTTCGAAAAATTTGCTAAAGAGGGGGCAAAATGTAGCACCCTAAAATTGGCACAGTTTAAACCTTAGTAAAAAGATAAAAATTCAAATTTTAACCCCAAACCGCCCGTTAACCGCCCGTTACCCGCTCCCCTTGTTTTTCGTGCCATTTTTAGGATTTGTTTTGACCGTTGGATGATATCGTCATAGATTAGACGAAATCATCCCAGATCTGATGAATTCATCTGGAACAGAACGTCCAGCCGATTTCATCCCAAAACCAAATTTTCATACTTAGCTTCTGTTCCAACAGCCTCTCTAACTTGGGTAGAAAGCGTGTCTGCGTAGTTAGAGTCTCCCCCATTGGAGATCTCCCAAATTGGGATGATCTCCAACCTCCTAACCTCTCCCTAATCCTATATAAACTAAGATTTTCTCAGTTTATCCCCCTGACTCTCTACCTTAAACTTTGCTTAAACCCCCTAAACTTTCACGCACCTCAGAGCATCCTCACACCATCATTTGCATTATGTATTTCATGTTTTCTTGCAGGAACTTTACTATTTTTCAGTCGAAGCTAGCTCGGATCGTCGCAAGAGATTCCAGGAGATTTCGGATGATCCTGTCGAGGAGCACAGATGATCTCGTACGATTGGAGGTGATCCCAACTGTAGTCCAGATTGGGGGCAATCAGAGCCTAGAGTTTGCATCTCTTTATTGTTTTTTGCATTTCTCTATACATTATCTTAGTTATTATATTTATGCATCTTGGAGTTCACCTCATTTAGCATAACCACATGATAAAGTTAAAATCAATCATTAAATCTACTGCATTTCTCTTATTTGTTATTTGAATCTATTATTTAGGCATGTTTGCTATTATTTCTATCATTCCCCTTTGCTTTTGTAGTTGCATCTTTGGTATTTTGTATCTATTCCTGTGATTGCAGGTTTCTGATGAATTCATCTGATGAATTCATCATATTGACGATGATCTCATCTGATCTCAGATGATCGTCTAAGATTTGAGATGATTCGGTGTAATTTTAGATGATTACGTACGAGTTGAGATGATCTGGACTGCTACAAAACTTAGAATCTTCATCATACATCCGGAATCAGGTATGTTTTGTCCCATTTGGCACATTCTCTGTGTTTAGCATTTATTCATATTTTTTGTATCCATAAAAATCAGCATTGGCATATAGAATAGTTTAGATTCATCTTGGCCAAACCTAGGAATTGAATGATTAAAGTACAAAATGAACACATCAAACCTACTATCAACCTAGGTGTGGAAACCGCCACTCAAAAGTTTCCCCGGTGAACCCACCATCCATCAAAAATTCACCCTTATACCCCTCCCCCGAGAGGTGGGACCTTCAAAGGGCCTCTCAGTTCGAGGTATTGTCCCATCCTTCTCGCATCCCCCTTTCGGGCATGGATCCTATAGCCTGAAGGTAAGGATGCAAAAAATTTGAGTGATACATTAATAAAATAATAATTATTAATTTAATAATTATTATTGAAAGGGTTTCTAAACCCTTAGCGGCACTCATGTAAAATACTTACCTCACCGACGTCAACTTGCATGTGATGAAATACTCAATGTTTGAAAGGAGCACCGACGTCAATTTGCATGGGATGAAAGACTATTAAAGGGCATTATTTCCTAAGGTTTTAAGTACCTTTGATTTGTGTGATTACCTTCGAATTTGTATTTCTCTGTGACCTTCAATTTTGGATTGCGCTGTGATTTTTGAGTCTCATTTTGTTATGTGTTAATTTCCGATTTTGTGCGCTAGTGAGGAAGAAAAATCTAGTCTGTGTTAAATTATGATTTCATGCATAGTAAGGAAGACAAAACTGGTCTATGTTAAATTCATATTTCATGTGCCTGTGAGGAAGGAAAATTTGGTTGTCTTTTATGAGAAAAGAGAAGGTAAAATGATGAGTAGTTCTTGAGAGTTTCATTGGGCACTTGTGCTCCAACGATGGAGGCAATGGAGCGAAGGCGCTCGCTAAGTAAAGGTGTCGAGTTCGATTCGTGACAGACGTGTTTCAGTTTTTTCTTGTTCATGGTTATTGTGCATGTGGTACAACGGTTTCTTTGGGACATGAGTGTGGAGAAGGAAGTGTTATAGCACTTATGTTGGTAACTCCTCACTTATCCTAAGGTTGGGGAATTGATTTTTTGCCTAGGTAAATCTTTTGTTGATAATCTGGAATACTTGATTTGACTTGGCAATTATTGTTGGTAACTGGATGGAGGTATAAGGTTAATTAGACATATTGCTCTGACATTTTTATTATTGATGCTTAATGTTTATGTGGAGTAATAAGGTGTAAAAAGGATTACTTTCTATGTGTATTATCTTTTTGGTGGTTGATGTTAAGTTGGAGTGATAAGGTGTTATTTGGATTTTTATTGTTGTGCATTATTCCATTGTTGCTAACTCTAATTTGTGGCAAATTGAGATTTAGTGTTGTTATATATTTTGAGTTCTCCTTCTTCATCAAAGTAAAGGTATGGGCACATTCTTCCATGGTTATTATTTATTGATGGTTTTCTGAAAATAAGTTTGGAGTGAAAAGGATTAAATTAAGTTTCCTTATTTGGAGTGGATCTTATTTTATGAAAGTGGAAGTATTGATTATGCATTATGAGATCATGATGAGTTTATGAGTTATTGCACAATTTTGGTTTATGAGAGTGGAAGCATTTGAAGTTTGATTTACGGTTTTTGAGTGGGAAGATTATGCCATTGCTATGAGTTGTTGAAACCCTAATTGAGTTGTTTGGTTGTTGAGAGATTGGTTTTGAGATTACTTCCATTGAGATTGATATGATCAAGTTATGCTTTACTTGATACATGAGTTGGGCTTACTCCTTTGAGATTTTATTGTATCAAGTTGTACTTTGCTTAATAAACTTGGTTGTGTGGTTAAGTTGAGCATTCCAATTTGAAAGGATTTGGAAATATCTTGAACCCCTTTTTGATACTTAGAGAGATATTTCTTTGAGTTATTGAAAACTAACTTTTCTAGGGTTTGTTAGCAAGTTATGGTTCTATGTTGGAGGATTTGATTCCTTGATATTGCATTATTGACAATTTTTGGGTCGTGGTTCAAGATCTTGTGAAAGTATACTACTTCTATATTTATTCTGATTTGAGAAAGAGTTTATTTTTGAGTTGAAGGATAGAACATATTGAGTCTCTAACAATTATCTTTATGATCCTATGAGATTTATTTGAGTTGATATTGAAATTTGAAGGATAGAACATATTGAATCTCTAAAAATTCTCTTTATGCTTCTATGAGATTGATTTGAGTTGAGATTGAGAGTTGAAGGATAAAACATATTGAGTCTCTAAAAATTCTCTTTATGCTTCTATGATATTGATTTGAGTTGAGATTTAAAGTTGAAGGATAGAACATATTGAGTCTCTAACAATTGTATTTATGCTTCTATGAGATTTATTTGATATGATTGGATGAAAGACATTGGGTCTCTAACAATTCTCTTTGTGTTTTCACATTGGGCAAGTTTCTTGGTAAACTTGCTTGAGCTAATTTGGGCAAGTTCTTGGTGAACTTGCTAGGACTGATTTGTACAGGTTCTTATGGAGTACTTGTGGACTGATTTGGATAGGTTCTTTTGGAGAACTTGTGGACTGATTTGGATAGGTTCTTGTGAAGAACTTATGGACTGATTTGGATAGGTTCTTGTGGATAACTTGTGGACTGATTTGGATAGGTTCTTGTTGGAGAACTTGTGGACTGATTTGGATTGATTTGTTCATGTTTTTGGCTTAAGCTTGGGACAGATATAACATAGCTTTGAGATAAGATTTGTGTTGGACCAGAGGACTGATTTTGGTGCAGATTTGTGACAGAGTTTGAGAGGACTTGTGTTGGACCGACTGACTGTATTTAGTACAAGTTTTGATGAGCAGCTGTGGAGGTGATCAGTGAGGATAGAAGTCTCTCGAGCCAGAGCAAGGAGGACATGATGTCTTCTATGTAATGGAGTCCCTCCTACTAGTGGTAGAAGAGGCAGTAATCTTTTGAAGTATCATTTCCAGAGCTTTGGGGTATAGGACATCTCATTTGGGTAGGAGGCTCATAAATATTTCTTTGGAGGATAGGACATCTCCTTTAGGCAGGAGGCTCATAAATATTTGATTAGGGGAAGGATTATCCTTTGGAGAAGAAGTCCATAAACATTGCAATTAGGAAGGATTCCCAAAGGATTTTATTGATAAAATTTAGTGAAAGGTTTTCTCTATGGAGTAGACCACCTTGGGTGAACCACATTATATTGGTGTCTCAATTGTGTGATGACTTGTACACTAGTTTGATTACTACTTTGATTTTGCTATTGGTTCATTGCATTGCTTTCTGAAGTAAAAGAAAAAAGTTAAAAAGTGGTCTTATACTGTTCACTCCCCTCTTAGTATAAGCTTGTGTTCTTCAATTGGTATAAGAGCAGGATCCTTCAAAAGAGTTTCACATCTTGAAGAAAAATCTTGAAAAGAACACAATGTATTTTACAAGTGGTAATTCAACACCTATTCTTGATGGGATAGATTTTTGTCTATGGAGCATAAATATTAAGGTTCATCTAATGGCTCTTGGAAATTAAGTTTGGAAAGCAGTTGAGTTTGGGTACACTATTCCAAATCTTCCTCCTACTACAGCAGATGAGAAACTTCTACATCAGAGCAATTCAAGGGCAATGAATGCAATTCTGAAAGGTCTACAAAAGGCAGATCTTACAAAGGTGATTCATTGTAATACAACAAAGGAAATGTGGTATCAATTGCAAGTGGTTCATACCGATGATGCAAATGTTATAAAAGCAAATTTGAGATATTACAAAGCTATGTTTGAACAACTCAAGATGAATGATGAAGAAAATATTAGTGACTATATGCTTCGTATGGATGATATTGTTAATTCCATGAAGGAACTAGGTCTTGAGCTTGCTAAAAATGATGTTTGTGATAAAATTTTAAGGTCTCTTCCAAATATATTTAGTGAAAATATTTCAGCTATTGAGGAAGCCAAGGATCTGGATAAATTGAAAAAGGATGAGCTTCATAGTATACTTACATATTTTGAGTTAATAACTAAAGTGGTACCTGATCCTAAGAAGGAGGCAGCTTTCAAAGCTACCAAGAAGTCCAAGGGTAAACAGCAAGAAGACAGTGATGAGTCTTCTAGTGATGAAGAAGCAAACTACAGCAATAAAAGCAAGTTCTCAAGAAAGCACAAAGGTATGAAATCTGTTAAATGTTTCAATTGTGGAAAGTTTGGTCACTATGCTACTTATTGTTTGGAACCCAAGGATGATTTTGATGAAGAAAAATAGGATTATAAGCACAGGGAATCTGAGAAGCACAGGTATCAAAGGAAGAACAAAAATGAGCAAAATAGTCAAGGGAAGAGGTACTTCCAAAAACACAAGAACATTTTCTACACAGACAAAGCAAGTAAGTGTTCTAGTAGTGATGATGGAAGTTCTTCAAGTGACGATAGAAATGAGATGTTGTTTCTAACAAAAAAGGAAGGAAAAGAAAAGAGGAATATATTTTTTGTGCTTATGTTCTTTAGATGTGGAAACTTTGGTCACCTTAAGAATGATTGTACAAATGATGATTTAAATTTTGGTAATACTATGTATGAGGATGCTTCAAAAAATTATGAGGAAGATCTTATTATGGCTTTAGATAAAGGTAGCACCTCTAGTGGTAAGAAATCAGAAAAGGATATTGATGTTTCAAAAGGTAAACAAATAAATGATGTTTTAGAAAAGGGAGAAATAGATCTTGAGGCTAAACTTGTTAATGCTCTTGATGTGTTAAAGAAAGAAAGAAAGAAATATGCTAGACTCATTGATAGTTTTGATGAATGTCGTTATGAAAGAGATGAGCTTATGGTTAATCTTGATATCTCTATAGCAAAGACACAGGAACTCAAATAAGAGTTGGCAGCTAGGTCTCTTGAGTGTAAAGAATTAAAACATGAAGTAGCTTCCTTGAAAAAGGTAACTAAATAGTACAACGAGAAGCTTTACCAGTTTGAAGAAAGTTCCAAAAAGGTAAAATCAATCATCAAGGATCAAATAAGGACAAAAGATAAAACAAGTCTTGGTTTTGGAAAGAAACAGGTTGAGGAATCTAGTATAAGGTCCCAACAAGAAGATGGTTCAGATGAAGAGAGTACCTCAGAGAGTAAGTTTTCATATGGTGATTCAGATAGCACAAAATCAAAAAATAGGAATCAGCATAAGGGGAAAAATACTAAAGGACCTATGAGGTAAAGGACCTATGAGGTCAAGGCAAGGAAAGTTCAATGGAAGATGTTTTGCATGTCACAATTTTTGACACATGGCTTCACAGTGCGGGGCTCAAGCAATACAGGATAATGGAAATTTTAGAAATGGTATTTTCTTTCAAGGGTATTGCTACTCTTGTAATCAGTTTGGGCACAAGGCAGTTAATTGTAGAGTTAACAACAAGAACAGGTTTGGTCCAATAGAGAGGATTCAGAGAATAGGTAAATATCAAAGGAATAACATTATCAAATATTATAAGTGAAATAATGAAGGACATACAGCCAAATGGTGTAGAGCAGAAGTTCCAAGGTACAGGTTTAGGGATATGAAAAGAAATAGGAATAATGGCAGGAATAGGAATAATGACAGGAAAAGGAATAATGGCTTGGACAGGAACAGGGTTTTGGATAGGAACAAGGTTTTGAACAGGAACAAGAACAAGGATATGAACAAGAATAGGAACAAGAAAAATCATGAAAATTTAGCTATGGACAATGGTGATGATCAGTTCCTAATGGGATTTTTACTCCCATACCAGAATTAATCACCTCAATAGGAGGTGGGGGAGGGGCTAAGCTAAGAGGCTCATTCTTAGCCTTGAGACCCAAAGGTGACCCTTTTCCATTAAGACAAATGGGGAGATATTTGAGTAAGGGGGAGAGCCTTGAGTCAGGGGGAGCAAAGCTTCATAGGATGGTTTTCAGTTGGTTTCAATTTTGACAGTTGGCAGTTGCTTGAAAAAAAAATTCACTAGTGGTTTCAGTAGTGGTTTGCCATCAATGACAAAGGGGGAGATTATTGGTAATTTTTGATATGTTGTCTAGCTTCATGTTTGTGAGTTGTCAGTGGTGTCAAAAGAATTTTGTATTGATGTCAAAAGGAGTTTGTGATGATGTCAAAAGAAATTTGTGTTGATGTCAAAAGGAGTTTGGTGCAAAAAAGATCTTGAAAGTTCCATGATGTTTGTTTAAGGGTTTTTATTAAAACCATGGTGACAAAGTTAAAGGTTTTTCTTAAAACCATCTGGACTCATTAAGGGTTTTTATTAAAACCATCTTGGCTTAATGAAAAGGTTTTGCTCCTTGAAAAAACCTTAAAATTTCATTTTTATTATTAATAAAATAATAATTATTAATTTAATAATTATTATTGAAAGGGTTTATAAACCCTTAGAGGCGCTCATGTAAAAGACTTACCTCACCAACGTCAACTTGCATGGGATGAAAAACACAATGTTTGAAAGGAGCGCCGACGTCAATTTGCATGGGATGAAAGACTATTAAAGGGCATTATTTCCTAAGGTTTTAAGTACCTTCGATTTATGTGATTACCTTCGAATTCATATTGCTCTGTCACCTTCGATTTTTTATTGCGCTATGATTTTCGAGTCTCATTTTTTCTATGATAATTTCCTATTTTGTGCGCTAGTGAGGAAGACAAATTTGGTCTGTGTTAAATTTTGATTTCGTGCGCAGTGAGGAAGACAAATATGGTCTGTGTTAAATTCAGATTTCATGTGCCTCTGAGGAAGGAAATTATGGTTGTCTTTTGCGAGCAAAGGGAAGGTAAAACAATGAGTAGTGCTTGAGATTTTCATTGGGCACTTGTGCTCCAACGACGGAGGCAGTGGAGCGAAGGCACTCACAAAGCAAAGGTACCAAGTTTGATTCGTGATAGGCCTATTTTATTTTTTTCTTAGTCACGGTTATTTTGCACATGGTACAATGGTTGATTTGGGCTATGAGTGTGGACAAAGAAGCACTTTGGCACTTATGTTGGTAACTCCTCACTTCTCCTAAGGCTGGAGAATTGATTTTTGGACAAGGTAAATCTTTTGTTGATAATCTGGAATATTTGATTTGACTTGGAAATTATTGTTGGTAATTGGATGGAGGTATAAGGTTAAGTAGGCATATTGCTTTCACATTGTTATTATTTATGCTTAATTTTTATGTGGAGTAATAAGGTGTAAAAAGGATTACTTTCTATGTGTATTATCTTTTTGGTGGTTGATGTTAAGTTGGAGTGATAAAGTGTTATTTGGATTTTTATTGTTGTGCATTATTCCATTGTTGCTAACTCTAATTTGTGGCAAATTGAGAGTTAGTGTTGTGATAGATTTTGATTTCTCCTTCTTCATCAAAGTAAAGGTATGGTAACATTCTTCCATGGTTATTATTGATTGATAATTTTCTAAAAATAAGTTTGGAGTGAAAAGGATTAAATTAAGTTTTCTTATTTGGAGTGGATCTTATTTTCTGAAAGTGGAAGTATTGATTATGAATTATGATATCATGATGAGTTTATGAGTTATTGCATAATTATGGTTTATGAGAGTGGAAGCATTTGAAGTTTGCTTTAGGTTTTTTGAGTGAGAAGCTTATGCCATTGCTATGAGTTTTTGAAACCCTAATTGTGTTGTTTGGTTGTTGAGAGATTGATTTTGAGATTGCTTCCATTGAGATTTAGCTAATCAAGTTATTCTTTACTTGATACATGAGTTGGGCTTGCTCCTTTAAGATTTTATTTTATCAAGTTGTACTTTGCTTGATAAACTTGGTTGTGTGGTTAAGTTGAGCATTCCAATTTGAGAGAATTTTGAAATATCTTGAACCCCTTTTTGATGCTTAGAGAGATATTGCTTTGAGTTCTTGAAAACTAACTTGGCTAGGGTTTGATAGCAAGTTATGGTTCTATGTTTGAGGAGTTGATTCCTTGATATTGCATTATTGACAATTGTTGGGTCGTGGTTCAAGATCTTGTGAAAGTATACTACTTCTATTTTTATTTTTATTTGAGAAAGAGTTTATTTTTGAGTTGAAGGATAGAACATATTGAGTCTCTAACAATTATCTTTATGCTCCTATGAGATTGATTTGATTTGATATTTAAAATTGAAGGATAGAACATATTGAATCTCTAAAAATTCTCTTTATGCTTCTATGAGATTGATTTGAGTTGAGATTGAGAGTTGAAGGATAGAACATATTGAGTCTCTAACAATTCTCTTTATTGCTTCTATGAGATTGATTTGAGTTGAGATTGAAATTTGAATGATAGAACATATTGAGTCTCTAAAAATTCTCTTTATGCTTTTATGAGATTTATTTGATATGATTGGATGAAAAACATTGGGTCTCTAAAAATTCTCTTTGTGTGTTCACATTGGGCAAGTTTATTGGTAAACTTGCTTGAGATGATTTGGGCAAGTTCTTGGTGAGCTTGCTAGGACTGATTTGGACAGGTTCTTGTGGAGAACTTGTGGACTAATTTGGATAGGTTCTTGTGGAGAACTTGTGGACTGATTTGGATAGGTTCTTGTGGAGAACTTGTGGACTTATTTGGATAGGTTCTTGTGAAGAACTTGTGGACTGATTTGGATAGGTTCTTGTGGAGAACTTTGGGACTGATTTGGATAGGTTCTTGTTGAATAACTTGTGGACAGATTTTATGAAGTCTTGGTGAAGACTTGTGAGTAGTTGTGATTGATTTGTTCAAGCTTTTGGCTTAATCTTGGGATAGATCTGACAGATATTTGAGAGCATATTTGTGTTGGACCAGAGGACTGATTTTGGTACATATTTATGACAGAGTTTGAGAGGACTTGTGCTGGACCGATTTACTGTGTTTAGTACAGGTTTTTATGAGAAACTATGGAGGTGATTGATGAGTATGGAAGTCTCTAGAGATAGATCAAGGAGGACAAGATGTCTTCTATGTAAAGGAGTTCTACCTGCTAGTGGTAGAAGAGGTAGTGATCTTCTAAAGTATCATTTCCAGAGCTTTAAGGGATAGGACATCTTCTTTGGGCATGAGGCTCATAAATACTTCTTTGGAGGATAGGACATCTCGTTTAGGTAGGAGGCTCATAAATATTTTATTATGGGAAGGTTTGTCCTTTGGACAAGAAGTCCATAAACATTGTAATTGGGAAGGATTCCCAAAGGGTTTTATTGAGAAAATTTAGTGAAATATTTTCTTTGTGGATTAGCCCACCTTGGGTGAACCATGTTATATTGGTGTCTCAATTGTGTGATGACTTGTACACTAGTTTGATTGCTACTTTGATTTTGCTATTGGATCATTGCATTGCTTTCTGAAGTAAAAGGAAAAAGTTAAAAAGTGGTCTTATACTGTTCACCCCCTCTTAGTATAAGCTTGTGTTCTTCATCAATAATGCATGATTTGTTTTCTCAAATCTAAGCTCAAATATTTCCAACAATTCACATATGTAATCCTTATTTCTCCACCTTATAATTCAAAAATATTTTTCTCAACCAAACACCTTAGAGAAGGAATGATATCACCATACCTCTTAATTTTCTTTGATGAAGATGTGCCCTCAAAACCTGTTTCAAAATAAATTTCCTTTTTGCCACTTCAAGAGGTTAGCCAATCTTCTTTTCAAAACAATCACAAAACCTTTCCTCAAATATGTGCTCAAAGATACTCTATAATTTCTCTTTAGTCTTGTAAAGATAAAGCTTTGAATTTTAAGACTAAAACCTCAAACTTCTCTTTTCTAAGGTGTGCCAAAATACAAAATATCAATAGACTTAAATTACACCTTATTTCTCCTTTCTAAAGTGCCAAGACAATATATCAACAATACCAAATACAAATTAATTAAACACTAATTACACCTTATTACTCCTCACTTTTGCATATAAAAAATAACACCTTAAAAGATTGCAATTTCCTTTTTATTTTCTTCTAAAAACATTTATTGCCCTTATGACTCCCTAAGTCAAATAGTGCACACAATGACCAAACACGACTTATGCCTCCTAATGATTTAACCTTAGACAAAAATATTAATTTTTGCGCTTACCAAAACTATCGTGGGTGAGAATCGACCTTGACACCTCCTGCCTACCCGTGCTTTGGCACCGCTTGGGCTATCGCTAGGCTAGCCACCCACACAACAATTAAAGCTCACGTACACCTTATTATTCATTATTTGTGGTGCAAAATATTTTCAACCAAAAACCTTTCCCAAGCTGCCCTCATTGTGTCTCGAACCTGAGACATACTCTCTACCACAAATTAGCACTGGGGGTCCTACCATCTAGGCTAGCTGCCTAGATGAGACCTTGCTTCGCTATCTCCCTTCCTTGTTCATGAACTCTACCTCAAAACATGTGCTATCCCTTGTCTTTTCTCCCATGAGGCCATGACCGAATCATGAAGGACATCACGAATTTTGCATCAATCACACAAACATTAGCACTAGCATTATTTTAAAATTGAATTTCGTCCACCTTTTTATATACGCTTGGGAGACTTAAAGGAGACATTGGCGCTTTTGAATATTTCAAATATTATTATGCCCTCCATGATTTTGGTGCCTAAAACCTTTAAATTAATTATAATATTTTAAATCTTAACAGATTTAAATATTATAATTTACATTTTAAACCTTTGGGCTTCTTTCTTACAAAATTAAGTCTTGTCATTTCTTTGCAAATGCCACCATGGAAAGCTATTTAAACCTTTTCTTTTACTTGCAAATGTAACCATGGAGAATGCCTTTGCCTTAACAATTATTGCCTCATGTACCCTTTGAAGATGTTTGCCTTGCACTTGGATATTTCAACTTTGAAGATCATTCTCACTTATCTTTCCTTTGACATCAATGACAACCAATGTACTCAATATTTCCAACAATCTCCCCCTTTGTCATTGATGGCAACCCTTTCTAAAATTTTCTTTTGCAATCACTGGATTCCAAATCTGCTCCCCTGAGAATATTCTCCCCCTAAGAATATTCTCCCCATGACTGAATGCTCTCCCCCTTACTCAATTATCTCCCCCTTTGACATCAATGGCAAAGGGACTCCTTTGGGGCTAAAATATAAGACTCTTAGCTCAGCCTCCTCCCCACCTCCTCTCCTTGAGGTGATTAATTTTGGGGTGGGAGTAAATCTACTCCCAACATACAATGCTTTTTTTTTTCAACCTCTTTTTCAACACCTTTGTAATCATACCCTTTTGATCCTTTTGAGTGTCCCTATTCTTGCTTGACTTTGGAAGTTTCGGAAACTCTATTCTACACCACTTGGCCTTATGCCCAAGATTATTGCAATTGTAACACCTGATGTTGTAGTTCTTGGAAGGTGCAAATGACTTGAAGTTCCTCTTGGTGAAGCCATAATCATTTCTGTCATGAACCCTGTAGTGGATCGCTTTATGACCAAAGTGATTACATGAGTAGAAATAACCTTGAAAGAAATATCCATATTTGAATGAGTTGAAGTTCCTCTTAGTGAAGCCATACTCCTTTCCATGAACCCTACAATGCATAGCTTTGTGACCAAAAATATTACATGAAAAACAATGCCCTTTGAAGAAATATTCATCTTGTCTTGAAACATCTGGTCTCTTAGTCCTTTCTTTGCCTTCTTTGTGATGATCCTTGTTTCTTGTTTGTGCATTGTTTTCTTTCTTAGTGAAGCTTCCATTCTTCAACTTATCTGCATAGGTCTTAGTTTCTTCTTCAATATCTTCCTCTAAAACTTCCTTTTATTTTGAGCTTGAGCTTGACCCTTCTTCTTGTTTCCCTTGTCCTTCTTCAAAACCAAGTCCTATTTTGATAAATGAAGATCTTTGTGTATTGATAATTTTATCCAAAGCTTTTGAAATTTTCCCAAACCTGTGCAACTTATCCTTAGAATATTTCACTTCCATCCTTAGAGAAACCACTTCATGTTCTAATATTTCACATTCTAACTCTTTTTCCTCTAAATTTTCAACCATGACTTCTTTAAATCTCCTTGCCTTAGCTTTTGAGTTTGTGAGGTCTTGTAGAAGCTTTTCTTTTATTTCCTCATGTTCTTGAACTTGAGCCTTCAATCTTGAATTTTTGTTTCTAACTCTTTTCAACTCTCTGAGAGCAACAATAATTTCTTCTTCTAGATCAACTGTGCCTTATTCTTCTTTTTCTAAATCTTCAATTATAGGAGCATCTTCTACTTGATCTTCAATAGGAGTGTTTTCTTCCTCTTCTATTTCCAAAAATAGAATCTCTTCTTCTTCACTATCTGAGAGTCTTTCATCACTATCACTTGAAGCATTGCTTGCCTTTTTAACATAGAAACTCTTCTTGTGCCTTTGAAATAAATTCTTTTCATGCTTACCTTGACCATACCTATTTTTCTTTTCATGCCTGAATTTTCTTTCTTCCTTTTTCTTATAATCATGTTTCTCTTCATTGCTACTGCTTCCAGCTTGTGGATAATTAGATGCATAGTGACCAAAGTCACCACAATTAAATTATTTCATAGTATTTATATCTTTGTGTTTTCTTGAGTCCTTATTTCTTCTCACATAGTTAGCTTCTTCATTATTGCTTGACTCATCACTTGATTTTGGTTTCTTATCTTTTGTCTTCTTTGAAGCTTTGAAAGTTGCCTCTTTCTTGGAATTGTGATCTTTTTCTGTTCTCATCTCATAAGTTGTGAGAATTCCATGTAACTCATCCATAGTCAACTTATCAATATCCTTCATCTCTTCTATAGCTGAAACCTTTGCATCATACCTTATAAGGAGTGATCTTAATACTTTTTGAGCAACACTGGAGTCCTCAATTTTGAATCCAAGTCCATGCATGGTATTAACAACTTCATCAACATGAAGTAAGTATTTAGCAATGTCTTCCTCATCTTCCATATTCAACTCTTCAAACCTCCTCCTGTGAGTTTGTAGTTTTTCCAACTTGACCTTGCTATCTCCTTCATATGTTTACTTCAATTTGTCCCATATCTCTTTTGTTGATTTGCATTGCATAACTTTCACAAATTTTGATTCATGTAATCCACTTAAGATTCCATTCATAGCCTTGGAATTATTCACATGTAATTGCTTACCATCCTTATCTGTGGGAGGAGTAGTTGTAGGTGTGAACCCATCCTCAATAGATTACCATGTTTCATATCCTTGTGCCATCAAATAAGTCTTCATCCTCATACTCCAGAAAGCATAATTGTTCCCATAAAACAATGGAGCCTTATTTGTTGAAGATCCATTCTGAGATGCCATCTGTGTTCCTGTAATATCTTCCTTCAAGTTGTTAGAATTTTTTGAAGGAACCCACTTTGATACCAATTGAATAACACAAGCTTATACTGAGAGGGGGGTGAACAGTATAAGGTAAACTTTTACTTTTCTTTCCCAAATAATTTTATCCAATGTTATCAATTGTAATATCAATAGCAATAACAAAACAATGCATAAATCATCACACACATGAGAGACACAAATTTAACGTGGTTCACCCAATGTGGGTTACGTCCACGAAGAAAATATTTCTTATAAATTTTCTCAATAGATTTCTTGGGAACCAATTCCCTATTACAATATTTATGGACCTCTATCCAAAGGAGATCTCAATCCCCAATACTCAGGTTCGTGGATCTCTATCCACTGGAGAACTCTATCCCCTCTCTGGTTTGTGGATCTCTCTCCATAGGAGAACTCTATCCCCTTTGCTCTGGTTTGTGGATCTCTCTCCACAGGAGAACTCTATCCCCTCTGCTCTAGTTTGTGGATCTCTCTCCACAGGAGAACTCTATCCTCTTTGCTCTGGTTTATGGATCTCTCTCCACAGGAGAACTCTATCCCCTTTGCTCTAGTTTGTGGATCTCTCTCCACAAGAGAACTCTATCCCCTCTGCTCTAGTTTGTGGATATCTCTCCACAGGAGAACTCTATCCCCTCTGCTTTGGTTTGTGGATATCTCTCCATAGGATAACTCTATCCCCTTTGCTCTGGTTTATGGATCTTGAAGAACACAAGCTTATACTGAGAGGGGGGTGAACAGTATAAGACCACTTTTTACTTTTTCTTCCAATTCAATATTATGTTGTGTAAAGATAGCAGTATCAATAGCAGTAATCAAAGCAATGCACAAAAACCATACACAATAGAGACACCACAATTTACGTGGTTCACCCAATGTGGGCTACTCCACGGAGAAAATATTTTACTAAAACTTTCTCAATCAATCTCTTTGGGAATCACTCCCAATTACAATGTTTATGGATCTCTATCCAAAGGAGATGTTGATCCCCTAATCTCAAGTTCATGGATCTCTTCCATAGGAGAACTCTTTCCCCTTCTGCTCTGGCTATGTGATCTTCTAGAAGACTTTGTCTCTCTGTTGCACTAACTGGTGGACCTCTCTCCACTTGAAGACTCCTCACTCAGATCTATCTTCAACTATGCTGGTTGTTGGATCTCTATCCACTGAGACTCTGTCCTCTATACTCTGTCACCTCCAAAGCTCTGTCAATAGGCTCACTAAGAACCTGCTCAATAGGCTCACACAGAACCTACTTAACAAGCTCACATAGAACTTGTCAAATCTATGCTAGCAAGCTCACCAAGAACTTGCCCAAATCTGCTCTAGCAAGCTCACCAAGAACTTGCCCAAATCTGCTCTAGCAAGCTCACCAAGAACTTGCCCAAATATACTCCAACAATCTCACTAAGAACTTGTCCAAACATTATCCTCAAATCTATCCCAACACTATCCTCAAATATATCCCAAAGGCCTTCTCAAAGGCTCAATCAATCATGCTCAAGTAGTACTCAAAATGAACTCAACAATGAATGGCAATCTCAACTCAAATTAACTTCATAGAAGCATAAAGAGAATTTTTAGAGACTCAATATGTTCTAATCTCAATCTCAACCCAAATCAATCTCAACTCAACTCAAATCAACTCATAGAAGCATAAAGAGAATTGTTAGAGACTCAATATATTCTAATCTCAATCTCAACTCAAATCAACCTCAACTCAATTCAAGTCTTATAGAACCATAAAGAGAATTGTTAGAGACTCAATATGTTCTAACCTTAATCTCAACTCAACATCGAATTATGGAATAGTTTGTTTCATAGAACTTGAACAATCACTTCACACATCACTTGACTAGGCTCAATCAACTCAACTCAACCAATCATCACAAGGGACAACTCTCTCTCACACAACCCTAGTCCAAGTATGTATCAACCAACTCAAATGTTTCCAACAATGCTCAACCACAAATCTCACATAACAATGATACTCATGTTCTTTTCTAACTCAAGTTCTTTCACAACCAATGGGCTTCAACAACTATGCTTATCAAACAAGGTTTAGACACAACTCTCAATTCAGAAAACCTTGAAGCATTCAACCAACCACTTTCGAAAAGGAAACCACAAACAATCCTTTTCCCTCCAATGATATTTCAGAAATCAACCACCATAAACAATCAATAGGAGAATGTGCCCATACCTTTTATGAAGATGAAAAAACCTCTTTGTAAATCTGCCACAATCACAAAATTCTTTTGCCAATCTTCACAAGGGTTAGTAGATCACAAAATAATCAACATTACTCCACTTTTCAATAATCATCACCAAGGCCTTTAATTGCACAACTTCCTTATCTCTCCTAAAACCACTTGTACCATAAAATAAAATAAATCAAAACATTGCATAACCTTTTCACTCCCAAAACCACTTATACCATAAAATAAAATAAATCACAATATTGCATACCTTGTCACCTCATGAAAGAATTAATCCTCTTGAAAAAGAACAAGGCAAACTTCACTTTTGGAACCCCTTTGCAAAATCAGAAATATCTCTTTACACACACCTTATTTCTCCTTCTAAATAAGTTAGTCAAATAGCCCTCGAAATAAGCTTTTCGACGATATATAATATGCCCCCTTTCCAAAATAAATTGAAACCTTTACATATATATATATGCCAACCTCCATTAATTGCACATAGGTCGGCCCTCCATTAATTTAAACTTAAACTTTAAACTTTAATATCTTCATCACCGGAGGTCCTTTTTCGATGAAACAAAATTCCACCTTGGCTTTTAAGAAAAGCCCTTTCCACATAAGCCCACCATGGTTTTAAATAAAACATTTTATTTTGCCTGCCTTGGTTTTCATAAAAACCCTGTATATATCCATGCTCTCCAAAATATCATAAATGATTATCTATGAAGTTCTTTTGCCACCAAAACTAAATATGATCCATGTGACATCAATGACAACATAAAATACCTCAAATTAACTCAAATTTCCAACAATCTCCCCCTTTGTCATTGATGGCAACACCTCTAATGCAAACACCACAATCACTGCAAAAACCATCTCTGAGAATCAAAGTTGCTCCTCCTAACTCAATACTCTCTATGGAGGCTGCTCCCCCTAACTCAAATCTCTCCCCTTTGACATCAATGGCAAAAGGGACACCTATGGGGCTAAAAGATATGACTCTTAAGCTTAGCCCCCTCACCCCCTTCTCTCTTGAGGTGATTAATTTTGGGGTGGGAGTACATTTACTCCCATATTACATTGTTTCTTTCCTCTATCAACTTCCTTCCATGTTTTTTGATATCCTTCTCTTGATGAATTACTTGATCTTCTTGTCTTGAACCTGTTTGACCTTCTTGTCTTGAAATTGTTTGACCTTCTTGCCTTGAACCTATTTGGAATTGAGTCCTACACCATCTTGCAATATGCCCAAAGTTATTGCAATTAAAACACTTGATATTGTAGCCTTTGGATGGTGCCCATATCCTGAAATTATTCTTGAAATAATTTCCATATCCATTCCTTTCTTGAACCCTGTATTGTGAAGCTCTGTTTTCATGACCATTATAACCATGACTTCTGAATTGTGTAGCTCTAAAACCAAAACCATGTTGCTCATTTCCTTTGCACTGAAAAGCTCTATGACCAATCCTATTGCATGAGAAGCAATGTCCCTGAAAACCATACCTTCTTCCCTTGAAGTTTCTTCTAGCAAAATCAAACTTCTTTGATCCATGGATCCTGCAATGTATAGCCCTGTGTCCAAATCCATTACAAGAAAAACAATGTCCTTGAAAAGCCCTTTGTTCATGCCTTGGTTCCTCATACCTTTCTTGACCATTATCCTTATGATCATCTTCAACTTGTGCATTGCATCCTTGAATCTTCTTTGTAGCATTTAAAACCTCTTCCTTAGTTTCTTCCTTGCCTTTCTCTTCAATAATTTATTTTCCCTTTGAACTTGATTCACCTATCTCAAAACAAGAACCAAACTGAATATTTGGAGCCATAGGAACTTTGGAACTTTCCTCACAAATCTTAGGTGCTTCTTTGCTTTCATATTTTAGAACTTCCTTTCCTTTTGAGTGTGATTCCCCAAACCTGAAATATGAAACCTTTGGTGCTTTGGAATCTCCCTCTTCTTTTTCTTCATTTGTGTTAAGTAGCAAATTGGCACACATCTCTATAGCCTCTGAAATGCAAGTATCCATTTCTGCTGCTTCTTTTTCTTTGAGAACTAGTTCTTCCTTATAGATTTCTGAAATGAAACCTCCTGATACAAATATAGGACCTTGTGTACTTATTTTCGATTTCCCTTCTTCATAACCAAGCCCTGTCTTTATAAATGGATCTCGTTGTAAATCCAAAAAATTATCCAGTGTTTTTGAATTTCTTTGAAATCGTGCTAACTCATTTATGTAGGTCCCCAAACTTTTTTGATCTTCTTCTTCTAACTGATCACATATTTCTTTCCTCTCCTTTAGTTTCTCAGAAATAGTGATGCCAAACTCTTTTGATTCCTGAAGCTCTTTTTCAAAATCTTGAATGTGTTGATTAAGCATCATATTGACTTTTTCATTTTCTTGAACCTTATTTTCAAGCCTCTTGATTTTATTTTTCAACCTCCTGATTTTATTTTCTTGTTTTGTGGAATTCTCTTCTTCATCATCACTATTGCTGGAATTGTCACTAGAACTATTGCTTTCTTCTTCAAATAAACTTTCCTTGTTGCAATTGTTGTAGTATGTGCAATCATCATCTATATGCCCAAAATCTCCGCATATGAAGCATTTTAGTATTCTTAGACCTTTCTTGTACCTATCTGCTTGCTCAATGGTTGTGGCAAGCTCTTCATGTCTTTCTTCAATAGATTTATCCTCTTCTTTAACTTCAATACCTAGGAATAGATGTTCTTGTTTTTCTTCATTTATTCCAAAGAATGTACATTCTTCTTCATCTGACTGATCTTTATCACTGTAATCTGAATTATCACTTGCTTCTACAATGTAGTAAGATTTCTTTGCCAACTTTACCTTGGAATCTCCTTCATAAGTATTCCTCAACTTGGTCCACATCTCATTAGCTGAAGTACATACCATGACCTTTGCAAAATCTGTCTCACGTAGCCCACTCAAAATACAATTCATTGCTCTTGCATTTATCTCAACCAATTTCCTTGTAGTCTTATCTTCCTCGGGATCACCTTCAACCTTATACTCTTTTTCAACCATCTGCCATACCTCATATCCTTGTGATATCAAGTAGTTCTTCATCCTCATGCTCCAGAAAGCATAATTGTTACCATCAAACAATGGAGCCTTATTTGTAGATAATCCATTCTCGTGAAGCCATCTGTGTTCTTGTAGAATCTGCCCTCAAGTTGTTAGCCTTTCCGAAGGAACCCGCTCTGATACCAATTGAAGAACACAAGCTTATACTTGAGAGGGGGGTGAACAGTATAAGACCACTTTTTACTTTTTCTTCCAATTCAATATTATGTTGTGTAAAGATAGTAGTATCAATAGCAGTAATCAAAGCAATGCACAAAAACCATACACAATAGAGACACCACAATTTACGTGGTTCACCCAATGTGGGCTACTCCACGAAGAAAATATTTTACTAAAACTTTCTCAATCAATCTCTTTGGGAATCACTCCCAATTACAATGTTTATGGATCTCTATCCAAAGGAGATGTTGATCCCCTAATCTCAAGTTCATGGATCTCTTCCACAGGAGAACTCTTTCCCCTTCTACTCTAGCTATGTGATCTTCTAGAAGACTATGTCTCTATGCTGCACTAACTGGTGGACCTCTCTCCACTTGAAGACTCCTCACTCAGATATGTCTTCAACTATGCTAGTTGTTGGATCTCTATCCACTGAGACTCTATCCTCTATACTCTATCACCTCCAAAGCTCTATCAATAGGCTCACTAAGAACCTACTCAATAGGCTCACACAAAACCTGCTTAACAAGCTCACACAGAACTTGTCAAATATGCTCTAGCAAGCTCACCAAGAACTTGCCCAAATCTGCTCTAGCAAGCTCACCAAGAACTTGCCCAAATATGCTCTAGCAAGCTCACCAAGAACTTGCCCAAAACTATCCTCAAATCTGTCCCAACACTATCCTCAAATCTATCCCAAAGGCCTTCTCAAAGGCTCAATCAATCATGCTCAAGTAGTACTCAAAATGAACTCAACAATGAATGGCAATCTCAACTCAAATTAACTTCATAGAAGCATAAAGAGAATTGTTAGAGACTCAATATGTTCTAATCTCACTCTCAACCCAAATCAATCTCAACTCAAATCAACTCATAGAAGCATAAAGAGAATTGTTAGAGACTCAATATGTTCTAATATCACTCTCAACTCAAATCAATCTCAACTCAATTCAAGTCTTATAGAACCATAAAGAGAATTGTTAGAGACTCAATATGTTCTAACCTTAATCTCAACTCAACATAGAATGATGGAATAGTTTGTTTCATAGAACTTGAACAATCACTTCACACATCACTTGACTAGGCTCAATCAACTCAACTCAACCAATCATCACAAGGGACAACTCTCTCTCACACAACCCTAGTCCAAGTATGTATCAACCAACTCAAATGTTTCCAACAATGCTCAACCACAAATCTCACATAACAATGATACTCATGTTCTTTTCTAACTCAAGTTCTTTCACAACCAATGGGCTTCAACAACTATGCTTATCAAACAAGGTTTAGACACAACTCTCAATTCAGAAAACCTTGAAGCATTCAACCAACCACTTTCGAAAAGGAAACCACAAACAATCCTTTTCCCTCCAATGATATTTCAGAAATCAACCACCATAAACAATCAATAGGAGAATGTGCCCATACCTTTTATGAAGATGAAAAAACCTCTTTGTAAATCTGCCACAATCACAAAATTCTTTTGCCAATCTTCACAAGGGTTAGTAGATCACAAAATAATCAACATTACTCCACTTTTCAATAATCATCACCAAGGCCTTTAATTGCACAACTTCCTTATCTCTCCTAAAACCACTTGTACCATAAAATAAAATAAATCAAAACATTGCATAACCTTTTCACTCCCAAAACCACTTATACCATAAAATAAAATAAATCACAATATTGCATACCTTGTCACCTCATGAAAGAATTAATCCTCTTGAAAAAGAACAAGGCAAACTTCACTTTTGGAACCCCTTTGCAAAATCAGAAATATCTCTTTACACACACCTTATTTCTCCTTCTAAATAAGTTAGTCAAATAGCCCTCGAAATAAGCTTTTCGACGATATATAATATGCCCACTTTCCAAAATAAATTGAAACCTTTACATATATATATATGCCAACCTCCATTAATTGCACATAGGTCGGCCCTCCATTAATTTAAACTTAAACTTTAAACTTTAATATCTTCATCACCGGAGGTCCTTTTTCGATGAAACAAAATTCCACCTTGGCTTTTAAGAAAAGCCCTTTCCACATAAGCCCACCATGGTTTTAAATAAAACCTTTTATTTTGCCTACCTTGGTTTTCATAAAAACCCTGTATATATCCATGCTCTCCAAAATATCATAGATGATTATCTATGAAGTGCTTTTGCCACCAAAACCAAATATGATCCATGTGACATCAATGATCCATGTGACATCAATGACAACATAAAATGCCTCAAATTAACTCAAATTTCCAACAGATCTCTCTCCATGGGATAACTTTATCTCCTCTACTTTAGTTTGTGGGTCTCTCTCCAAAGCATACTTTCAAATCTATCCCAAATATGCACCAAACCTCATCACAAGGATAGCACAAATATGCTCCAACTCTACTCACAAATATATCTAAATCTGCACACAACCTCATTACAAGGATAGCACAAATTTACTTCAAAACTGCTCACAAATCTATCCAAATCTGCATACAACCTCATTACAAGGTGAGTACAAATCTGCTCTAACTCTACTCATAAATCTGTCCAAATTTACACACAACCTCATTACAAGGCTAGCACAAATCTGCTCTAACTCTACTCACAAATCTATCCAAATATACTCTCTATAGTTTTCCAAAAAAATTTCAAGTCTTCTCACAATACTTGCTCAAATATGCCTTAAACTTGCTTCAAATCTATCTCAATGTTGCTCAGAGAACCTGCTCAAATATTTCCAAAACTTGTATACAAATAATGCTTACATCTCTTTCAAAAATGCTTTCTTCAACTAGGCAGTTTAGAGCTATTCTACCTAGAATTTGTTTAACCTCTTGAACATATAGAGAATGATATGTACTATCAAATATCCAATATGTTTTTCACATTCACAAATCTTGCATTCATCCAATCTAATATCTACTTCTTGCAAATCCTTTTTAAATCAAATAAAACTAGTGTATAACTTTGCTTCAAAAAAAATGGTTTATATTATTTGAAAATTTACTCTCAATGATCAAACACAATAATGCACAAATTGCTTCACAAAACTAGTCTCTAACACTTTCCCATTCACTTTCAATGTCACTCACATCAATGCCCAAATTCTTCACTAATTCTTTCAACAAGAATGCACAATTTGTTCTTAAAAACCCTAACACAAGTGTTTCCAATTTCACCAATCAATAATGCACGATTTATTTCACAAATCCTAGCTCAAATATTTCCAAAAATTCACATATGTAATCCTTATTTCTCCACCTTATAATTCAGAAATATTTTGCTCAACCAAACACCTTAGAGAAGGAATGATATCACCATACCTCTTAATTTGCTTTGATGAAGATGTGCCCTCAAAACCTGTTTCAAAATAAATTTTCTTTTTGCCACTTCAAGAGGTTAGCCAATATTATTTTCAAAATAATCACAAAACCTTTCCTCAAATATTCGCTCAAAGATGCTCTATAATTTCTCTTTAGTCTTGTAAAGATAAAGCTTTGAATTTTAATACTTAAATCTCAAACTTCTTTTTTCTAATTTGTGCCAAAATACAAAATATCAATAGACTTAAGTTACACCTTATTTCTCCATTCTAAAGTGCTAATACAATATATCAACAATACCAAATATAAATCAATTAAACACTAATTACACCTTATTACTCCTTACTTTTGTATATCAAAAATAACGCCTTAAAAGAATGCAATTTCCCTTTTATTTATTCTAAAACATTTGTCAAAATAAAAACATTTATTGTCCTTATGACTCCCTAAGCCAAATAGTGTGCACAATGATTGAACATGATGTATGCCTACTAATGATTTAACCTTAGAAAAAAATATTAATTTTTGCGCTTACCAAAACCACCATGGGTGAGAACTGCTAGACTAGCCGCCTGCACAACACTCAAAGCTCATGCACACCTTATTTTCCATGATCTATGATGCAAAACCTTTTCCAATATGCCCTCGCTATATCTCAAACTCGAGACCTACTATCTACCACAACTTAGCATCGGGGGTCCTATCGTCTAGGCTAGCTACCCATATGAGACCTTGCTTTTCTATCTTCCTTCCTTGTTCATGAACTCTACCTCAAAATGTGCACTATCCCTTTTCTTTTCTCCCACGAGGCCATGATTTCCTTGTTTACCCTCTAATGTACACATGATTTCCATAAATTTTTTGGCCCTATCGCTATGGAGCTCATCTAGATAGAATTCTTAGAATTCACCCAAACTGCATCAACATCGATCACCATCCTTCCAATCCTTTCCCCATGCAAATTTATTCCATAATAACATGTTCTATGATAATATAACTCTTATATTCCAACCTTTCCTCCTCAACTTTCTTCTATAAATAATACCAAAGTCGTGCATGATTATGTCCTTTTTTAGAATACAGTGGATGGCTTGCATCTCATCCCTATTCTTTCCCAATTAAAATATGGATTCTACATGCTTGTGGAAGAAACAAAAAATATCAACCTTAGTTCTGACCCCAACACCCCCTGTACTATTAAACTTGAAAAAATCTTATTCCCTCAAGAGTGAGAAATATTAATCGAGCTTCTAACTCAATACAAGAATATCTTCATCTAGTATTACACTGATATGTCTGGCCTTGATCCATAATTGGTGGTCTACAATTTAAATATTGACAATAATACCAAGTCAATTAAACAAAAACTTAGGGGATATCCTCTATAAGCACAACTACGATGAAATTCTCCTTCACTACTTAGAACCACAAGAAGCAAGTCTTGTATTTACTACAGCTCATGATGGTAAGTGTGGTGGCCATTTTAGTGGAAAAACCATCACTAAGTGTATCTTGTGTATGGATTATTATTATTCCACCATGGAACATGATTGTTGTACATACATCAAGAAATGTATTAAATTCTAGTAACATGCCAATCTAACTTATTTACCATCATAAGCATTGCAGGTCATTTAAGCCATATGGCTATTTTCAAAATGGGGCCTCAATCTCATAGGTAAGATACTCCCACTTCATTAGGTAAACACAAATTCATCATAACCACCACAAAATATTTTACCAAGTGGGTGGAAGTCATAATTCATTCCTCTAATCCAAATTATAGGAACCATAATCATTGAATTCATCATGCATCACATTATCTATTATTTTGGTATTCCTTTCAAAATCATATCATAATGGTACGTGCTTCAAGAACAAGGATTTTCATGGTATGTGTGACAAGTACAATATCCAACATAGTTTCTCAACTCCTTATTATCCATAGGGAAATGGCCAAGTCGAAACCATTAACAAAACCATTTGTGTGATCCTTCACAAGATGGTTGTAAAGTCACATTAATACTAGCATAATCAAATTAATTTAGCACTATGGGCATACAAAATAATTGTACGCACACCTATTGGGGCAACTCTATTTTCACTTGTATATGGCACTGAGGCCATTATTCCCTTAGATTTGGAAGTCCTCTCTTTGCAAAATTTTCTCCAAGAATTCATTGATGATGACACTACATTCTAAGCTCATATATACCAACTAACCCTTCTTGATGAAGCTTGAATCAATGTTATTGAGCACCTTCGAGTCTATCAAGATCATGTTCAATATGCATACAAAAATAGAGTTCATGAGCATGATTTCCAATTAGGGGATCTTATGCTAAAGTAAAACCAATAGAATCCAAACCAACCATGCCATTTTATGGGACAAATTCACTCCCAATTGGCTGGGACCTTACATCATTAAGTAAAAATTTGGTTCTATTACTTATCGACTCCCCAATATCGAAGGAATAGAGGAACCTAAACCCCTCAAAATCATTCACCTTTGTGCATTCTATGCCTGAGCTTATCAAACAAGGCTCTCACATTCTTGTACATCATTTTTTAGAACAACAAAAACACACAAAAAACAACAATAATAAGAATAAAAACAACAAAAAATGCATTCAATGAAAATTGCTAAAAATAATTTTCATTCTTTAAATTATTTATTCAAGCTAGTTATTGTAAGTACCTCCAATAATGCTCCATTTTTGTTTCTTTTTTTCTACTCTTCTCTTCTTCTCCTCAACTTTCATCTATTCTACAAATATCCTCCTCATCCTTTCATCATTTTCCTCTTAGATCCCCTCTCAATATTGTATGGTCACGCATGAGTGGCTAAATACCTTTGATGGGTCCTATTTCTCCCTCCCATCTATTTACTATTCTTCTTTCTTCATATAATTCTCTTTTTTTTCAAATATTTCTATTTCTTGCTATTCTTCCTAGGTCACATGTCAATGTTGTATGGTCATACACAAGCGACTACATACCTTTGACTGGTACCTTCCTCTTCTTCCCTCTCCTTTTTTACCTTCCCTTCCTTTTCCCCCTATTTCCTTTTATATTTTGTACTCTCTCTTCTTTTCTCTCTTGTCTTCTTTTGGTCTCGTAAATAATTGTGTTTTTTATTTCTATCATTCTTTCACATTCAATACATTCATTCAACAATCATGCATCAATAACACTCAAACACTAATGTGCTAATTTAATCATATTTTGGATGTGTTGATATGTGTTAACCATTCATAATTGGTATAATTAATCAAGGACATGTTTTTTCACATTTTATTATTATAATTTATATGCATTATGTGTTCATATCATGGTCATATATTTAATTGTCATGTTGTGATATGTCAAAAGTATTTTATCAATCATAGTGTACATAGGAATATTTACTCATCTTGCACAATAGTCAATGATCATATTATAGTTATTGTAACTATCGTCATGTCTTTTTCAAACCGTGTTTAGGGTTGTTTGGTACTAAGAACCTTTTTGGTTATTCAACCATTCCTAGTTCATCCAATCAACCTTTGTCGAATGTCATCAAGTTCTAATGTAATTTTAGGCTTCCCCTGGCTGACTTGAGTTCCCTCTTAGACCAATCATGTCTCACAAATTAAGCACACTTCTAATAATAAGGAAGACAACACCTTTAGTAGCCTTGGTATAAAGTGAATGGTTTTCCCTACTCATCCTATAATTTGTATGATATAATCCTGATATTCCAAAGCAAAACAAGTTGCACAAAAAAAGAGAACAAAAAGCAAGCAAAATAACAAAAATATTACTACCAAACAACTTGTTCTTGGTATCCTTAGGAATTTTAGACAACTCTACTAGGACTATAGATGCCTAGCTAGTAGTGGAGAAATATTTATGGATTACGAGGATAACCTTCATCAAGGCTATAGACACCTATCTAGTGGTGGAGTATGTCTTACAAGTGATGACATGTCTATTACATTATCAATATTCTTTTGTACAAACCATTTCATGCTCGTGGATGAAATGGTTAGTCCAACCTCACTCAAAATGGAAAAATAAACATCATTGCACACACATTGGTCCATGATAAGCTTAATCTTATATAGGATGGTCAATATTTCTATAGGATATTGACTAACTAATAGATGAGTTTGATTGTTCAAACTAAGGTGTTTGACTTTATCAAAATTCTTTTAGCATCCAAAATACCTTGGACATTAGAATAAACAACATCACAACTAGTTTTACCAAGCAATATAAAAATCCCCCAAACATTAGTCCATGTTCAATCATCTTGGTTACATGTTCATTATTCATGATCATTTAGTTTCATGCTCAAACCATTCTATGCATAGCCTATATATGTTCACTTTTAGATTTACATTCATCATACACATTGCATGTTTGCTTGTCTCATATTATGTTAATATGTCTATGTGACTATTAATTTATCCTTGATTAATTACATCCATTGTGATGGTACAATTCACAAAACACATCCAAAATTTTGGTTAAATAAACACATATGAAGTTTAAAACCATGCATTTACACAATATTAAACTTTTATTCATAACATCAACAACATAAAATAAATTATACACATCACATAATATCCAACTAATAATCATAATCACATCAAATTAATAAAATAATAAACACACATCACATCACAATCACACAATCAAGTCTACTATGTAGCCATCAATAATAAATCATCCATATATATCAAAAGAATCATATCTACATCATTTAAAATTATCCCTAGTCTACATCATCTATACCTATATACATATCGTGATATATAAATCATGAACTCTCATACATACATCCCATGATATAAAAATGGTGGCATATCTACCCAACCAAAAGTAAAATCAGCCCTGTTGACCACTGGGAATCTCCTCCCTCCCCTCCTACCCTACAGGCATCTCCCCTCCACTCCTCTATGATCTTTCCCCATCATTTATGGGATTTTATCCCCCTACCTATGAAGTTATAAGCTTAGTAAACTAAGGCAATATTAGGACCATTGACGGTGTACTCCTGTAGCACCCTAAAATTGGCACAGTGAAATTGTAATAATTACATTCATCCTAGTAAATAATTTAAATTCAAATTTTAACCTCCCAAACCACCCGTTAACCGTTGGGTAATCCGTTTCCCCCTTTTTCGTGCCATTTTTAGAGGTTGTTTTGACCATTTGACGATATTGTCATCGATCAGACGATATCGCCCTAGATCTAATGATTTCGTCTGGGATAGGACGTCTAGACGATCTTGTCTCAAAATTGATTTTGCACAATTAGCTTCTATTCCAACGGGCCTCTAATTCGGGCAGAAGTGTGTCTGCGTCGTTAGAGACCCTCTCCTGTTGGAGATTTCCCAAATAGGGATGATCTCCAACCTCCTAACATCTCTCCTAAGCCTATTTAATCCTAAGCCCTCCCCTTAGCACCCCCTGGCTGAAATTCCATGTAAATTGACTTCTCATATGATAAAACATCCTAAGTTTCCATTTGCATAAGTTCTATATCAATTTTTTTGCAGGTACATTACTGTTTTTTAGTCGAAACAAGCTTACATCATCATCGATGAACCTGTTCAGATCAGAGGTGAACCTATCAAATCAAAGATGATTTCGTACCAATGTGAGACGATTTTGACTACAGTCAACATTGAGGCAAACAGTGTCTGAAGTTTGCATTTCTTCTCCCTTTTTTTGTTGTTTTATGTTGTAATTAGCAATTTTCTTCAGTGTTTTATTCTGTTCTGCATTTTGGAGTTCACCCATCTAGATCAAATGCATAATTAAATCATAATTATTATCTAATCATTATAATTCATTCATGTTTCTATTTGTAAGTTTCAGTTTGATATTATTGTTGTCATTTTACACTTTTTCCCTTCGTTAAAATAGTTGTATTTTTTGTGTTTTTACGCCTATTTCTCTGTTTTCAGGTCTCTTATGAATTCTTCAGATCTCAGACGATCTTGTCTGATCTTAGATGATCTTGTCAAATCAGAGGCAATCTTGACTGCTTCAATATCAGAATCTTCATCAGACATCCGGATCAGGTATTCTTCTTTTATATTCTGTAATTTCTCTGTTTTTTGTCTTTAATTTTGATTTTCTATATTCATCTAATTTGCATCTACATATAAATAGCTTAGACACATTTTGGCCAAACCTAGGATTTGAATGCTTAAGGCTAAAACGAACACATAAAACACATTCCCAACCTAGGCATGGAAACTACCATTGAATGTTTCCTAGTGAACCCACCATCCATCGAAAAATCACCAATAATACACCTCCCTTGAGAGGCGGGACCTTCGCAAGTCCTCTCAGTCTAAGGTACCACGACATCCTTTTCACATCCCCCTTTCGGGCACGGATCCTACAGCCTAAAGGTAAGGGTGTGAAAAATTTGGAGCGATACATTTTAACCTCCCAAATCGTCCATAAATGTAGCACCCTAAAATTGGCGCAGTGAAATTATAATAATTACATTTACTATAGTAAATAATTTAAATTCAAATTTTAACCTCCCAAACCACCCGTTAACCGTCGGGTAATCCGTTTCCCCCTTTTTTGTGCCATTTTTAGAGGTTTTTTTGATCGTTTGACGATATCGTTGCCTATCAGACGATATCGCCCCAAATCTGATGATTTCGTTTGGGCTAGGATGTCCAGACGATCTTGTCTCAAAACTAATTTTGCACAATTATCTTATGTTCCAACGGGCCTCTAATCCGAGCAGAAGCGTGTCTATGCCATTAGAGACCCTCCCTCGTTGGAGATCTCCCAAATAGGGATGATCTCCAACCTCCTAACCTCCCTCCTAAGCCTATTTAATCCTAAGCCCTCCCCTTAGCACCCCCTAGCTGAAATTCCATGTAACTTGACTTCTCATACGATAAAACATCCTAAGTTTCCATTTGCATTAGTTCTATATCAATTTTTTTGTAGGTACATTACTATTTTTCAGTCGGAGCAAGCTTACATCATCGTCGACGAACCTGTTCAGATCGGAGGCAAACCTGTCGAATCAAAGACGATTTCGTACCAATGTGAGACAATTTCTATTGCAGTTAACATTGAGGCAATCAGTGCCTGAACTTTGCATTTCTTCTTCCCTTTTTCTGTTGTTTTATGTTGTAATTAGCAATTTTATTCAGTATTTTATGCTATTCTGCATTTTGGAGTTCACCCATCTAGATTAAATGCATAATTAAGCCATAATTGTGATCAAATTAGTATAATTCATTCATGTTTCTATTTGTAAGTTTCAATTTGATATTATTGTTGTCATTTTACACTATTTTCCTCTGTTAGAATAGTTGTATTTTTTGTGTTTTTGTGCCTATTTCTTTGTTTGTAGGTCTTAGACGAATTCGTTAGATCTCAGACAATCTTGTCTGATCTCAGATGATCCTATCAAATTAGAGGTGATCCTAACTACTTCAAGAATCAAAATCATCATTAGACATCCGGATCAGGTATTCTTCTTTTATATTTTGTAATTTCTCTATTTTTTGTCTTTAATTCTACTCTTTTGTATTCATTTAATTTGCATCTACATATAGAATAGCTTAGACACATTTTGGCCAAACCTAGGATTTGAATGCTTAAGGCTAAAATGAACACATAAAACACATTCCCAACCTAGGCGTGGAAACTGCCATTGAATGTTTCCTGGTGAACCCACCATTCGTCAAAAAATCACCAATAATACACCTCCCTTGAGATGTGGGACCTTCGCAAGTCCTCTCAGTCTGAGGTACCGTGACATCCTTTTCACATCCCCCTTTCGGGCATGGATCCTACAGCCTGAAGGTAAGGGTGTGAAAAATTTGGAGCGATACATTTTGGTGAACCCGACGTGAATGCATTTTAAACCTTTTGAAAACAAAAACAAAAAAAACAAAAAATATATATATGTATACAAGAAAAACAAAAAAAAAATCATCATTTCAAGTTTGTATGTTTTAGATTCAATTCTAAATAGTAGATGTTAAATATTACTTTTAGAAGTACTAAACAAACCATGAGTTTTTACTCAAATCCATATGAGCCCATCAGTAATGTTGGAAGAATTCAGCCAAATACATTTGTTGATTATGACCAACCTCATCCCTATTCAACATCACCTCCATCACACTTTTCTCATATTTCATCCATAACCCAACAGAACAATCCCTTTGCCAATCCTCTTCATAATGATATTATCTATTCTCCCATATATCCATATTATGTCTATCAATCCACATACAATTCTCCCCCACATTTTCAATATTCTTCTCTCAATACAACACATCCACTTCAACAAGAAAACACTTATTCTTCCAATCCTACCATGCACTCACATTATACTTCACAATATTTCTATCATCATTCTACCCATAATAAAGAAAGTAGAGGTGAGAAACCATTAAGCCCTTTTATGACTAAAATCCTAAGGCACGTATCAAAAACCTCTCGAAAACCTTCATCACGTACATTTACAAAGCTCAATCAACCAATGGATATAATTCTCAAGTATTTACTTGACACAAATAAGATTGAACTACCTTCCATAAGACAACCTGATACCACAGCAGATTGGTTTAAACCTGAGCTACATTGTGAATATCATAGAGTAGATGGACATATGACACAAAATTGTAAAGATTTAAGATGTGCAATTCAAGATTTGATTGATAAGGGTCTTTTTAATATAAAGGAATTACAATCTACAACTGATTATAAATCTCTAGTAAACAATCAAACTCCTACACAACAAATACCAATAATTGATCAAGACATGGGGATCTCCCAAGAACCCCTACTCAATTATCAACAACAGGAAACCAATCAAATATTGCATGTTAATGTGTCCCATAATGATGATATTATTAATATTGTAACAAAAACTACAAATGAGCAACCTCAAGTTCAATCAACCCAATATGATATTCAAGATATGGATTCCTCATTTGACCAACCTTCAAGACTATCTTTGACTCTAGCGAGTGATCCAAAATGGAACGTAAGCATAGAAAGCTCATATTTAAAATCAAAATTTCAATATGAAATCCCCTTTGATAGCCAACAACAAGTGATTAATCCTCAAGCAAAGATATCCCTTTTAGAAGTATTACAAATTTATCATAAGGAAATTTTGTTCAAAATACCTAGCCAACAATTTTTTCCTCATCATATTTTCTCTAAGAACATAATTAATGGTGTAAACCCTCTTGAGGTTAACCATATTTCATTCTATGATGAGGATATTCCTTCCTCTACTCCACAAGGAGACTCTTATCTTTACATTATTGGATCTAGTAAAGAAACACTTGTTAGAACTATCATGACAGGTAATGACTCTTCTCTTAATTTATGCACTTATCAATTATTCCAAAAACCCGAATCAAAGGAAGAAGATCTTAATGAATCAAATGTTATTGTAAAATCTTTTAACAATGAAATTCAAGAAGCTCAAGGTACTATAATTCTTCCCTTTAATATTGGATACAAGATCCTGGATATTTTATTCTATGTAGGATATTGTCCTTCACCTTATAACTTACTTCTCCAGAGTCCTTGGATTCATATGATGAAAGTTGTCCCTTCCACTCTTCACCAATGTTTGAAGTTTGAAATTGCAAATAAAAATGCTACCATACATGGTGACCCAACACCATTTAAATAATATTTAATGGTTGAAACATCAAGTTCCATACATTCTCTGTTATCAAAATTATTTTCTATTTCTCATTTTTCTTCACCCCCATATATGATCATCCTTGTTTATCAAATAACATTCATGCATATCTCTCACATATACTTTCTCCATCTTATCAAGACTTGGATTATAGTGATAAAAATGAAGAACCTTCTTATCTTTCTGATATTTTATTTTGTAACATGATCCATTTTACACATATAAAAGTCAAATCTTTTGCTACATTATTCTACATTATAACAAAGCTTTTGTTATCACTACCTTTTATTCATCACCTTCTATTCTTACCTTCACCTCAACCAGATTATCCTTCAAAACCTCCTTTGATTTTGAAGCAACCTTAGACATGCTATACTCAAATAAACCTTATATAGTGTATATAGATCATCTTGTATATATCACCAATTTCAATTCATAAATTAAAATCAAAATACAAAAAAATCAAAATCCTCAAAATATTCAAAAAAATACTAATGCCACTAAGGACCTTAAAGGTAAATTTGAGCCCAATTGACTTGGACCATACATTATTAATTCTAAATTTGACTCAGGAGCATACAAATTATCTACCTTAGATGGTAAAGAACTTAAAGAACCCATGAATATTTTGCATCTTAAACGTTACTATGTATAAATTTGGTCATTTCATCCTTGTATATATTTGTTCAAAATCACTATTTTGTATTTCTTTCAATTTATAAATTCAAAAACACCAAAAACATTCATAATCATCAAAATCTTCAAAACTATTTGTTGCATTTATTTAGGGCACTTGTTAATTTTTTGTTCAAAAATAAATAAATAAATAAAAACAGCAATATTCTTGACTCCTTCGAAACCAAAACAATATACAGAAGAAAGAGAGAGTCAACATTCTCAAAACTTCTCAAAAATCATTTATATATATTTTCTTACAATTATTGCAGTTATATGTTTCAAATTATTTTGGGATAAATTAGCATTTATTTGGAATCTCTCACTTGCACACTCAAAAAATAAATAAAAAATAAAAAATAAAAAATAAAATATCTTGATTTTATCTGGCATGATTACTAATCTCTCTTATATCAAAGTCCACAAAATTCAATTAAATAAAGTTTGAGCACAGAGAATTGATCTTGTTATTTACTTAAACCAAGCACATCTTTTCACAATAAAATGATTATATTTGTAATTTCCATGTTTTGCTACATAGTAGAAGTGGTTTCTTGAGCGAAAAGTTTCCCCTGCTATCCTATCATGCACATGGTCTAGAATCTTTGAGAATTGGCAAAAGGACAAGCTCACCCCTACCTAGAATAAAAATCCCTTGCTCTACAGCTAATCCGAGCAAGTATCCCTAGCACAGAAAGAAAAAGCAAAGTTCAAAAGAAAAAGAGAAAAAGAAAAAAATGTTATTTTATATCATTACAGCAATATTTCAAGCATTATCTCAATTATCAAGCAAAAATACAAAAGAAAAAAAGCAAAAGAAAGCAAAAGCAAAAGCAATAAAATCCCTTTCCCTACCCTTTGAAAAGAAAAGAAGGGTTGATGAGCTTGAATCCCTGGAATTCTCAATTATTCAAAAACTGTGAGGTAAGCCCCATAACAGGTGGTTTGTGCCCATGCCTTGAGGCGTGCAATCTCGTCTCTAAGTTGTGTAACCTCAGCTCGATGTCGTGCAGCCTCCTCCTATAGGGTCTGTACCTATGCCTGTAGATGGATCGTCTCTGCTCAGAGAGTCACTGTCTCGCTACTCTCCCCTATGTCGACACCCTTGCCCTTGTCAGGAGATGGTGGCCTCTCTCTCTGTGGAGAAGAGGGTCTCTCCGCCCCCCTCTCCCACTACCATGGCCTCTCTTGTGCCTATGGCCTCCTCTGCTCTCGCCCACCGTGACCCTGGGCTGCCTCCATAGTCGTCTGGCACTGCCTTCCTATCCAACGCACAACTACGTGTATCAGACCCTGAGCCCTTGTCATTCGAGGAGGGTGAATGCCTGCGTACCATGCATCATAGCCATCAGCTACCCCTACGTCGTCCCCATCCACTAGCTGAATGGGGGCATCGTCTAAGTCTTGACTCCAAAAGCACTACATGTCTGGAGCCCCGCTCACTATGGTGTTATCCCGGACAGTTCGAGAAAACTCATAATCCCTGAGAGATGGGATCCCTTGCTGTAGACCGAACTGTCACAAAATGCGGTCGTAGCGGTGGAGCTCCACCTCTCCCCTCTCCATCCGTATCCAACAAACTTGCCTAACATGATCCAACTCTTTTCCATCCTCGGCCCACCTTGGGTGCTCTTGCCAAGGCCTCTAGGTGATCTGGTCTGGGACTAGGTCATCTAGCAGTCTCTGTGACATCAGAAGGTCGATCTACTACTGTGACCCTCTTCGGAGCCACCAGTAGAAGACTCGGGACCTCTCCCCATCAATCCCTATCAGAGGAAGCCCTATCGGCCTCTACACTACAATGTGCTCCTAGCACCAAACCTGTAGGAGCGATGTCATAACTAGACATCAACCGCCCTTGTACACGACCCCATGCAGGATCCTGTACAACCGGCATAGAACATAGCTACCCCAAGAAAATTTGTAGCCATGGTCTCGCATATCATAGATCACATCTGCTAGCATCCATGGTACCCTGCATCCGCTCTGGTGGCATAGTAGAAGTCCACCAACCACTCCAGCTAAAACTTGTGTCAGTCTAGATGCCCCAGGCATCTGACGCAATGCCTTGATGTTAACTTCGCCCTTCTCCAGGGCGAAGCTTGGGTCACCACACAACCGCCCCATAGCATGGCCCTGATTGGTCGTAGGAGTGATCAACCGTCCTTGTATGGGGATTCTTAGAATCCTCCATACATCCTCCAAAGTGGGAGTCATCTCCCCTGTAGGTAGCCAAAAATAGGAAGAACCCGGATACCACCTCTCTACTAGGGTTGTCAGTAGCCCCATGTCTATAGACACTTGTGGCATCTCTGCCACATGCTGTAAGATGGCCTGTGACAGCTGATCCCGCTCTGCCTATGTAAGAGTGGCCAAGTCATCTCTCAACCCTCCATATTTCCATTCCCTACTCTTTAGCAATCCTCTTTATAACATAAACAACAAAACAACAAACAATCATTAAAAACAAACTAAAGTGATTAAAAATGCAAGTAAAATAAGTTCAATTTAAATCAAATAATGATATCATCCACTATTGGACGATATCGTCCCAAATTTGAGCAGATTTGTCTCCAATTTTGCAAGCCGAAATCGTCCCTAATTTGACGAAATCGTCCCCCTTTCGACGATTTCGCCCTTGGACAAAATTGGCGAACTTGAGACGATTTCATCGAAATAGGGACGATTTCGTCTCGACGACGTCGACGGCCCAATAACGGCCACGATGCTCAAAATTCATTTAAAATCCACCTAAAAAGCATGTAAAATCAAATTAAATCACTCTAAACTAAGTTTAGACTCTTACCCGTAGCCCACGCAGGACCTCTATTGATCTGTGCGTCGTCTCCACCATTTTTGCTTCCAGAGCTCTAAAACCAGTAAAGATAAACAGTAAAAATGAATTAGGGTTTTACCCTATTTTTCTTAATTTTATTCAAAAATAATTTGGCTTTTTCGCGTTTTTACCTCAAACGTTCGATTTGGGTAAAAACACGGAGGGGGCACCATAGTAAGCTATCATACGATTCGACCAAGAATCATCGCCTAAAAATTCGAATAATTTTTACTTTCTCGTAGATCGAGAAGAACTCATCTTTAATGCATTTTCTTCGGAAATTTTGCTAAAGAGGGGGCAAAATGTAGCACCCTAAAATTGGAGCAGTGAAATTGTAATAATTACATTCATCCTAGTAAATAATTTAAATTCAAATTTTAACCTCCCAAACCGCCCGTTAATCGCCGGGTAATCCATTTCCCCCTTTTTCGCACCATTTTTAGAGGTTGTTTTGACCATTTGACGATATCGTCACCGATCAGATGATATTGCCCAAGATCTGATGATTTCGTCTGGGATAGGATGTCCAGACGATCTTGTGTCAAAACTAATTTTGCACAATTAGCTTCTATTCCAATGGGCCTCTAATCCGGGCAGAAGCGTGTATGTGCCGTTAGAGACCCTCCCCCTTTGGAGATCTGCCAAATAGGGATGATCTCCAACCTCCTAACCTCCCTCCTAAGCCTATTTAATCCTAAGCCCTCCCCTTAGCACCCCTCTGGCTAAAATTCCATGTAACTTCACTTCTCATATGATAAAACATCCTAAGTTTCCATTTACATTAGTTCTATATCAATTTTGTTGCAGGTACATTACTGTTTTTCAGCCGAAGCAAGCTTACATCGTCGTCGACGAACTTGTTCAGATTGAAGGCGAACTTGTTGAATCAAAGATGATTTCGTACCAATGTGAGGTGATTTTGACTGCAGTCAACATTGAGGCAATCAGTGCCTGAAGTTTGCATTTCTTCTTCCCTTTTTCTGTTGTTTTATGTTGTAATTAGCAATTTTATTCAGTATTTTATGCTATTCTGCATTTTGGAGTTCACCCATCTAGATTAAATGCATAATTAAGCCATAATTGTGATTAAATTAGCATAATTCATTCATGTTTCTATTTGTAAGTTTTAGTTTGATATTATTGTTGTCATTTTACATTGTTTCCCTCTGTTAGAATAGTTGTATTTTCTGTGTTTTTGCACCTATTTATTTGTTTGTAGGTCTTTGATGAATTCGTCTGATGAATTCATCAGATCTCAGATGATCTTGTCTGATCTCAGATGATCCTGTCAAATCAGAGGCGATCCTAACTGCTTCAAGAATCATAATCATCATCAGACATCCAGATCAGGTATTATTCTTTTATATTCTGTAATTTCTCTATTTTTTGTCTTTAATTCTGTTTTTCTATATTCATTTAATTTGCATCTACATATAGAATAGCTTAGACGCATTTTGGCCAAACCTAGGATTTGAATGCTTAAGGCTAAAACGAACACATAAAACACATTCCCAACCTAGGCATGGAAACTGCCATTGAATGTTTCCTGGTGAACCCACCATCCGTCAAAAAATCACCAATAATACACCTCCCTTGAGAGGCGGGACCTTCACAAGTCCTCTCAGTCCGAGGTACCATGACATACTTTTCACATGCCCCTTCCGGGCACGGATCCTACAGCCTGAAGGTAAGGGTGTGAAAATTTTGAAGCGATACAACTCCTATGGCTATATTAAGACTAAGAACCTAAATATGATGGAATTGACACACCTTATATCACCATATCTACCTCTATTACTAACACTCTATTCCTCTCTTAGAAATAAATTATCTTGAAGTCATCCCATGCTCACTACAAAGAAACAATATTTGTTCATAGAGTGGTCATGTCACCCTATGCCCTAAGCCTCTCAACCTCCTCTTGGAGCCTATCTCTCTTTGCTACCAAAACACACCTCTCTACAATAGTTAAGTCCCTCTCTGCTACCATGGCATCCTTCTCTCTCTATAGTGCCTCACTCTCAATTTGAGCCCTATCCTACTCAACTATCACTACATCCAATCACCCTTGGAGCTCATATATAGAAATAATAAGTGTATCCCTCTCAGCCATTAGTCCCATCCTCTCTAATGTCTAGGTAGCATTTCTATTAGCCATTCATACCTCAACCTATCTAAATCTCTCTCAATATATCGACCTCCCATATGGCCTTCATAAGCTCCTCCATATCTACCTTAATGGTATCCTCCACATCACCTTGCCAAAACACCTTGGTCAATCTTACCTCTCCTACAAAATCTCTTGGTAGCTACTTTGGTGCATCTCCCACCCCTTCCTCTACTACCACCCAAATGGACCTACTCTATTATATGTCTATTGATATATGAGGAAACTCCTCCTCTGCTTCCTCCTCATCCACCTCAACACATATTGCTATCTCTAGGATACCAATTGCTATCCTATTATTGCTAGCTATCCACTTCAATATACTAGTCACTACTACCCCTACAACACTTGAACCATACACCACTCCTACACTAGGGTTCTACCTCTGCATCACCCACCAAACATCATACTTTGTAGTGGTCTTCATTTTCCCCACATCTAGCATCACAATATCTGCACCAGTCATTGTATCCAAGGGATCCACTTGTTCCCTCCTCTCATGATCTCCCTTGACCCTCCAAATGATGATTGGTAGATCAAGAAAAAATTGTAATCCAAACAACCATAATACATGTGAAAATAAGAATAACTTAGCCTCTAATACATATAGGTAAATAATCCATAATCCTTACCTCACTCGACATAGGTCCTCACCATCCTTGGCCCATGATGGTGCTCCTCTCCATGGATGCCACCTAATATCATGACTCTATAATGCATCAAAAAACATTTATAATACAAGGTATTACCCTCATGAGACCTCTTCACTCGAGCCTCCAAATAAATACATCTCAATACATATGGTACATTCTCCCCCATATATATATGGATCTCATATGGCAAACCTACTAGCCTCATTAGTGTTATGTGCTCTCATACTCACAATTGTATCAAAAAACTACAACTCAGTCATGTTCACAATGTTATCCGCACACCATGCAACTCTCTGTAGGTCTATGCCAATAATGATGGTGCTCATGCAAACTTCATTTATTGATCCATCATATTCCATACAATTCCAATCATATTCCATGGGAACCTCACTCCTAAATAGTCTAGCAAAATATAATATCTCAATGATAACATATTTTTGCACCAATAATCACCATACAACACTTCGTCACTCCCGTAATCCAAATCTCACCATCCCAGATCGAAGGCTCTTTGAAGCACAACCTCTTTCTATCAACTACTCATAGCCATAACTATAACCCCCTCCACTAGAATCCTATAAATACTATACACATCCTCCAACATAATGGTCATTTTCTTGTTAAAAAATGAAATGTGTTCCTATTCGGCTCCTAGTGCTCACACAATTCCAACATATAAGCATGGTCATAATGGATAGTTGTAATATGTGCCACCTCATAGAATCCTACATCTTGTACCTAATCATGGTCACCCAATGTTCATGCATCCTTCTAATCATCCAAAAGTGGCCAAAAATGATGCCTAAGTTTTAGATCCTTGACTTGCCAACATAATACTTTCTATCACACAATTTTTTGCTAAAATAACACCTACACATACATAAAAAAAAAAAATTAAGTACAAATATTTATGAATGTATGGATAGGTCTAGTTTGTATGATCGTATGGCTTCGTATGGTCATGCCAAAAGGGTATTTTTGGATACCCATTTGGCCAAAAATATCACAATTTTTTTTGGTTTTCAAAACAATAATCAAAAACTCAAAAAAATCAACAAAACACACATGCATAACTCAAGCACACATGCGCATTGAACAACATGTCAATAAAAATATACATGTAGGCATGCAAGCCCCAAAATCATTCACCCTTTACCACAAACAAAGCAACTAGCATAACATTCTTGTATGGTTTCATTTCACTAAAAATTGGGCCTTATGATTCATTTTATTTCCAACATAAAAATCATAGGAAAATCCACTTACTAGCACTGCACACCCTCCATCACTAGCTCTCACACCACTATCAACCATCTCACATGCTTGGATGTCAATTTTTGTTGGACTCCAGGTCACAAACTCACTCTCACCTCTCCTCTCCTCCCAATTATCTCAACTCGCATTGCAAAAATGAATTGTGCACTCTTTGATCGCACCTTTATAGGTGAAGGTTTCTCAATCATATGGATAGGTACGATTGTATATCATCACACCCCCTCTGTATGATCAAATAAATTCCATAGTTTTTTAACAATTATTTCCAATGTGCATATTTTATCATCTTTCCTTTATTTTATCACTTATGGCTATCCTATCACATCTTTATCAAGCGATTCACCAGTATTTTCACCCATCAACTCATTAGTTAAGGGTGTAGACGTCATACACTAATGTCAACTTACGTATTATAAATATTCAAACACTCAATTTTGGAATCCATGTTTGTCCAAGAATATTTACCTAAAACTATCATAAGCCCTCCTTTGTTGGGATAAAAAAAAAGTAGAATTTCTCTTCTCACTCAAAACTCTAATTTAAAACAAATATTTGGTATGCCCCATGCTTGTGACTATATGGTTACTCATGAATTCCCTTCATCAAAGTGGTAGGCATAATATCACTTGTGATAGATGTTAGCATATGACATATATTGTATGCATTAATATTTCATTATTTGCAAAACTATCGCTCGTAGGCGATCTCTGATTTCGTTGATTAACCAACTAGTTGGTTAATCAACTGCATTGTAATTCTTTATATTGAAATCAATGAGAATGAGGAAACTGCTTCGTCAAGTTCTATATGGCATCAGAGCCACAGATGTAGGTAACAATACTGGCAGACTGGCAGACCGAGGACAAGACTAGACGACGCAGATAGGACGACATAGACTGGCAGACCTGACAACAAATAGCCCACAGACTAAACGACATAGACGGATGGACCTGACAACAGACAACCACAGACGGATGACACATACTGGCGAACAGACTTGCTGACCTAATAATAGATAGCCATAGATGGACAACATAGACAGCTGGACGATTGACAGAACACGCAGACCGAGGACGATGGATCGGGGTGGTTCATGGATCGAAGTGTTTCGACGATGGCTGTGGAGGCAAAAGGGAGGGGGTGGTTGCCCGAAGGCAACCGAAAGCTTTTTTGCTTTCAACAGTTTTTAAACCCTCCCACAGTGGCCGCATAGGCCATGTGGGATTAAGTTTTTTTTCTTCCTTCTCCACCCTCCAAGCGGATAATACCGGCGTGGCTCCTGGTTTATTTCATCGGGGACTTCGGCTCCCGTGGTTGGTATGGTCCTTGTTTGGCGGAAGGTTGTGGTTTCGAAACCCGTCGGGGAAACTTTTGGCGGATGTGTTTTTTTTGACGCTTGTGCCTTGTTGACGCCCGCACGGTCGCGTTGACGCCCGACACGGACGTTTGACGCCCAACATATGTTTTTGACGCCCGAAAGGGGCAGTTGACGGCAGTGAGGCACAGTTGACAGCGGTGAAGCACCGTTGATGCCAAAAATGTGTCATTCAAGCACAACAAACCCATCTTGATGCCTTGAAGGCTCCCATTTTCTATTTTTTTGGGGTTTTCAGGTATTTTTTTACCCATTCTTATCTATTTTGCAATTTGAAGGGGGGACTTCACATGATTTCACTTGCAAAATTGTCAGATAAAGGGGGGAATGTGTAATAGGAGCTATAATTTGTGGGCATTTATGATTGTTTTTTTTTGCATTTAAATACACTGTTTTCTTGCATTCACAATCATAAATTAAACAAAATATAAGACCCCAAATTTATACCCTATTTGTGCAATTTATTGCACAACAGCGTTCGGTATTTGAGATACCTCTGGTCCACACTTACAGGTAATGTTGTCGTGCTTTGGACTACTGTATTCGCCGCCTAATATAGCTGCAACAACGACGTCTGAGCTTGTTCTCTATAAATCGTCGGGGAGAAATAAGGCAAACCAGTTTTTTTTTTTTCCACTTCATACCCACATCGTGATTGTTGTTAGGCGTAAATCCTGACGAAAGTTTTTTCCAAAGTGTTTAGGGGAAGTTACGCCCCACGCATGCGAAATAAAACTTTCTATGGTAGGTGTCATTAACAACACGATGCCCTTTCAGTATCGCCTATGTTCAATATATTGTGCTTCTCATATGTACTTATAGTCTCCCTCACGTAAGGGCGAGTACATATTGAGTAGTATACTATTCATATATACCTATAGTTTCCCTCACGTAAGGGCGGGTGTATATTGAATGGTTACAGTATAAATATCTGGTAGGTATAAAGAAAGGGAGACCAATTGGTGATATAAGGAACCTTCATAATGGCCACAATTCATAAGTATCTCTCAGATTCACAATTGTTGAAAGGTCCTAACTTTGTTCCATGGAAGACAAAGATGAAAGCCATACTTCAGTTGGAAGATTTATGGGAGGTAGTGACTGGCACTGAAAAACGTCCTCAGACAGCAGGAACAGATCAAGATGCTTGGGATAAGAAAGACAAGAAGAGTCTCGTATTTATCTTGCTTGCTACTACAGATGAGGTGCAACCTCATATTTGTGATGCAAAAACTAGTAAGATAGCCTGGGATGCCCTGATCACAGTTTATGAAGGCAAAAATCAATCCTCTATTCTTCATCTTCAAACTCAACTACATAATCTCAGTATGAGTTCTGGAGAAACAGTTGACATATTCCTTTGCAGAGTGGCAGACTTGAAAGCAAAATTGAATGCTATGGGAAAACCTGTGGATGATGATGTCTTGAATTCTGTTATCTTGAGAGCATTACCAAGTTCCTACAAGATGTTGATCACTTCTCTCAATGTTTCTGGTAGACAAGTCTCATTTGTGGAACTGGTAAACTTGCTTCAGACTGAGGAGGCAACTCAGGTCCAGAAAGATGATATGCCCGATAATGCTCTCTCCACACAACAAAGTGGTAAAAAGCAAGGTCAGTTTCAAAAAGGAGGTGCTTCTTCCAAAGGAAAAGGGAAGCAATCTCAGCAACAAGATACAAAATATTGCAAAATTTGTGACATGAATAACCATGACACCAACAGGTGTTGGTTCAAAAACAAGCAACCAAATGACAGAGGTCCACACAAGAAGGGCAAGAACAAGAAAAAATACAATAAGCATAAGCAATCTAAAGGCCATGTTGCTTATGCTGAATCCAACTCAGACTCAAATTCTCCTGAGTCCGATTCAGATTCTGACTCTGAAAGAGCACACAAGGTGCTCATGACTCATACTTCGTCTTCCCAGATAGATGTTGTATGGTATATTGATTCAGGAGCTAGCAAACACATGACTGGGGATAAATCCTGGTTTGATACTTTTGTGGCGAAAGAGGGTAAGCCAGTCACAATTGCTGACAATCAGGTATATCAAGTACAAGGAGAAGGGGATATTTTTGTGTCTCTTCCTGATGGTAATTGTCAGATTGAAAAGGTTCTCTATGTTCCTGGCTTAGCCAATAATCTGCTATCAGTCACACAAATGTTGGATAGAAACATGGAAGTCGTGTTTCGCATTGTCAATGGCAAGAAGAGATGTTTTATCACACACAGTGGTAAACATGTTGCAACCGGCTCTTACAAACATGGCTTGTTTATTCTCGATGCTATTTCCACTCCACATATTGCTTTGGCTGCAACTACAAAGGAGGCCACCTCTCTCTGGCATCGGCGTTATGGGCATCTCAGTTCTGGATATTTGCTTGAATTACACAAATATGGGATGGTGAAAGGTCTTCCACCCCTCTCATCTATCTTACCAGTTTGCTCGGATTGCTTAGCAGGGAAGCAACATCGAGTGCCTTTTGAAGCAAGCTCCTCTCGAGCTGCAAAACCTTTAGAGCTGGTACATACCGATCTGTGTGGTCCTATGCCAACCAACTATGGTGGGAAAAAGTATTTTCAACTATTCGTTGATGATTACTCATGAAAGATGTGGGTTTTCTTTCTTCAGTTGAAATCAGAAGCGTTTCTCTACTTTCAACAGTTCAAGAAATTTGTTGAGAAGGAGTCGGGATGTTTGATCAAAACCCTCCGCTCAGATCGAGGGGGGGAATACACCTCTGAAGAGTTTTCAGAGTATCTTAAAAAACATGGGATCAAAAGACAACTGACTACAACCTATACACCTCAACAGAATGGAGTTGCAGAAAGAAGAAATCGTTCCATTATGGAAATGGTTCGATGTATGCTAAAAGGAGCACATCTTGAGGATCAATATTGGGTAGAAGTAGTAAACACAGCATCATACCTCCTAAATAGAGCACCCACTAGAGCTCTACAAGGGAAGACTCCACAAGGAGCATGGAGTGGTAAGAAACCTTCCATTGCTCATCTGAAGGTGTTTGGATGTAAAGCATTCATGCACATTCCAAAACAGAAAAGGAGGAAGCTGGATGAGAAAACCCTGCAGTGTATCTTTCTTGGCTATGATGAGTACTCAAAAGGTTATCGATTGATTGATCCTAAGACCAAGAAGACACATGTAAGTAGAGATGTTATATTTGATGAAGCTCTCACATCAAAAGACACATCCACAACTGTATACCTAGATGAAGAAGAGCCTAAGAAGGAGGTTCAACTTCCACAACAAAAACAGAAAGTTCCAAAATGGTATACTAGCACATTGAGAGATGCTAAGTTGAAATCCCTTCCAGATCTATCTCTTGATAGACCATGTACTCGCAGTATGACTCAACAGATGAGAGCAGAAGAATCTACTTCAGAGGTTGACGAACTTTGTCAACACTTTGATGATTTGTCAATGGGTACAGAAAATGATAGAGAGGAAGATAAGGATGGAGAAAAAATTTATATGTCTACATTGAATACAAACGAACCCACAACGGTTCAATCTGCACTTGATGAACCACAGTGGAAAGAGGCCATGGATGTAGAACATCAATCTCTCCTTAAAAATAATACTTGGAAGTTAGTCAATCTGCCAACAGGAAAGAAACCCATAGGCTGCAAATGGGTGTTCAAAGTGAAGTATAAGGCAGATGGGTCTATTGATAAGCATAAATCCCGGCTTGTTGCAAAGGGATATGCTCAGAAAGAAGGCATAGATTATGAAGAGACTTTTGCCCCTACTGCAAAAATGACTACCATTCATGTACTTTGTGCCATGGGAGCTCAGTTTGGGTGGAAATTACATCAGATGGATGTTAAAAGTGCCTTCTTGAATGGTGACTTACAAGAAGAAGTATACATGACTCAACCAGAAGGATTTGTGGTCAAGGGGGAAGAACAAAAAGTATGCAAATTGATCAAATCCTTGTATGGGCTAAAACAAGCTCCTCGAGCTTGGTATATCAAGATAGACAGTCACCTTGTGCAGCATGGATTCGAAAGAAGTCCTTCAGATGCAAATCTCTATATCAAGAAAAATGGTTCTGATATAGTGATTCTTGTACTTTACGTAGACGATCTGATCATTACAGGAAGCTCAGAAAGTATGATTGGCTTAGTGAAAAGTGACTTGAAGCAATCATTTGAAATGACAGATCTAGGACTTCTGCACTATTGTCTTGGTTTAGAATTTACTCAAGAACAATTTCATATTCGAGTAACACAAAAGAAATATGCCAAGACTTTAGTAGAAAAATATCGGATGACTAATTGTAAGTCCAAAGCAACTCCAATGGAGCAAGGACTTAAGTTATCTCGATATGATGAGTCACCTCAGGTAGATGGAACTCTCTATCGTCAGTTGATTGGGAGTCTCCTATATCTGACAAATACCAGGCCAGATCTCAGTTTTGCTGTGGGATATCTTTCAAGATTCATGCAAGAGCCTAAGATGAGTCACTGGAAAGCAGCAAAAAGAGTTCTTCACTATGTTCGTGGTAGTACAAATTATGGCCTGGAATATAGAAAGAATAATAATTTTTTCTTACTTGGATACACAGACTCAGATTATGCTGGATCTCTTGATGATCGTAAATCCACTTCTGGATATGTTTTTCATCTCGGGTCTGGACCAATCTCATGGCACAGTAAGAAACAACATGTGGTTGCTCTATCTTCAACAGAAGCAGAATATCGTGCAGCCAGTGAAGCAGTCTACGAGATAATGTGGTTAAGTCGCATTCTTACAAACATGGGCCTTCCAAAGAATCTTCCACTTCATTTGTTTTGCGACAATCAAGGTGTTTTGAATCTTGTCAAAAATCCAATTTTTCATGAACGTACCAAACATGTTGATACCAGATGTCATTTTATTCGAGATGAAGTTCCAAAGCACCATATACAACTTCAATACATTCCTACTGATGCGCAAGTTGCAGATATCTTTACCAAAGCACTTGGACGTATCAAATATGAAAAATTTCGAGAAACTATTGGAATTTGCCAATAATGTAATAAGGGGGGATGTTAGCATATGACATATATTGTATGCATTAATATTTCATTATTTGCAAAACTATCGCTCGTAGGCGATCTCTGATTTCGTTGATTAACCAACTAGTTGGTTAATCAACTGCATTGTAATTCTTTATATTGAAATCAATGAGAATGAGGAAACTGCTTCGTCAAGTTCTATAATAGAAGCATCATGAGAACACCTACAAATGGTTGGATGGCTTAGCAAATCAAATCAATCTCAAAAATTTATCAAAGGTAAAAGTTTCATGGATATGTATCCCTTCCACAATTGAGGTATTTTACATTGATCATGACTTGAGATAATCTTGTGTATACTCCCTCAATAATCATTGCAGCACACCAAAGACTGTAATCAATCACAATCAATCATAGGTCAACCACAATTATCCATCATCAATTCATCTCTCTCATAGTCAACCACCAATCTAGTGTCATATTTTTTTGTACTACATCGTGTTTCCACACAATGTATTACAAAAAGATATAAATATAGATACCTAAAAATATCACATTTATCCTTGTGTAGTGCCAATGGTTGACTAATTTGCAAAACCCACAATATTTACATAATTTCCCAAAAATCACTATTCATCTTTCTTAAGCCCCCTTGGACACTTACGCCCTTTTCTATGCTTAGCCCCTAGTCACAATGTGACCACCCCTTAAACCTAAACCATGGTCAATAAAACATATGGTCAACCCTACCGTAGTGTAGCTTCCACCTAAGTCTAGCCTCTACCTTATAATTGGTCAACCCTAAACCCAATGTCAACCTAACCATGTTTAACATTAACACTTGCTCCCCACATATTCTCATATTCCATAAATAACTTTTGAATACTTTCCTACATAAGTAATTCAATACATTGAATGCATATATGAGTTATCCTCTACCATGCCATAATGAGGAGAAGACTTTCATGTCCCATGCATTTATGAGGTATGGTGCACCCATGTCCATTTATTACATGTGGATGGGTGAGGACTTCTCTCACCCAAATCTATTTATGAGGTATGGCACACCATGCCACCTTAGGGGACACCTCAGCTCCCCCTAATCTTGGCCAAGTCTATAAATAGAAGGTCATTTTCACCATTTTGGAAGATCACACACTTGCATACTCGGACTCTACAAACTTCACTTTAGACTCTAAGTGCATTCAACCTTCACTTGCCATAAACCACATGGATGCCCATATGTGCCTCTTGAAACTCTCATTTTCATGATAAATTGCTCTTAGTCATAAGTACAAAAGACTATCTGAAACGAATAATAGCTCCAACAACACTAGAAAAAGCCTCATGACCAAGCAACTTAATGTTTGGGGTACAAAAATATGACTATATGGATAGTTTTGGTCATCTTGGTCACACCCAAGGTTCTAGTCATCCTCAAGGGTTTGTTTCAGATGTAAATACAATAGAAAATCCTCTAAGCATGTAAGTATCATTTTCCTTATTATTTTTACAGTATTTTTTAGTACTTTTTTAATGCATTAGACTAGGTTTCTTTAGTATTTTTATATTTCATCATGAGGGGTCTGACTGAGATTAACCCCCAAATGCTACTAACCATTTTTATTGGGTTGTACAAGTTTAAATGACCTATGCAACTAGCAGTGGCCTGCATGTAGTAAACCCACTCCCCCTAAGGTGACCATAAAAGACCTTTGGCTGTTCCTCAAACAATTCATTGAAATAGGACTTCCACCTTGTAAGGACCATGTTGTAGCCCTTGGGGTAAATTTATAAAAAGGATAAGTCTTGTATCCCCTTTTACTCATTAATGTAAACATCACATTTTTATTGTTCACGTTTCTTAAACTACATAACATCCCCAGGATCTACCCCACTAGACTTTATGCTCAATATATGAGGCCCTATTTTTTGGGTTCCCTATCTCCTACAAGTAGAAGATCACCTATAAGTTTCCAAAGTTGTAATGAAAATTCACTACTGAGGGGCAATATGATAGGCCTACACCAACTTGTAGACCTAGGACATCCTCTAGCCTCCTAGAATATGGGAGAATACCTCTAGATTATAACCTCATTGGTGCCAATGGCACTCCATGGGATCATCCATGGAGAACTAGACAATTGGATCAGATAGATCAGTTTTCCTCGAGACCAGCTCTAAGAAGTATTGCTATTGAATATTTTGCTTCAAGAAGTTCACGTAGTATAGCCGCTAGATGCACCAATGAACCTCGAGAGGCTGCAAAGTGACCCCATCATGCATACGCTACTTCATATCATGAGCGTACTCAACCCTTGATGTAATACATAGAGCATGTCACCCTAGAATATCAGGGTAGACATACAACAAGAACTCCCTCGAGGAACCTCCATATCATAATTCCTCACATATAGGTAGAAAGGCATGAACCCTCAATAGTGGATCATTCATACTGCTTATGTAGGTTGGAAGAAGAACTACGCATTGAGTGAGAACACGTAGAAAATATCAAACAAGAAGAACGTAGGAAAAAAGGCCTGTGCTTACAAGAGCAACTCTTAAAGAAGGAAAGAGTGGAGCATGAGGAGCTAGCAAAAAGGCTAGCTCGAATGGATGTGCGCATAGCTAGTGAAAGGTATCAACATGAGAGACACACTAATTCTCCCTATGATAGAGGTTCCAAATACGAGCATATTCACCACACTCCACAACATCAACATCACATGAGCCTCAGACAAATGCAACTCAATGAGGGTCAAACAAGGGTAGAAGATTAGGAACCACCCCCGCCTGCACCTCCAAGTGTGGTCATGGGAGTAGAGTATAGATTCCCAGTTGAGGAAAACAATGAAATACCTCCTTACCACCATGATCAGACCTTCAAGAGCATGATATTATTTCCTTGAAGGCATACCAAATGCTCATCGAGAGAGTTGAGTCTCTTGAGAAAGACACAAGCAGAAAAAAGCCAACATTAGACAAGATACATAATCAGCATTTGTGCTTGTTAGTCTCGAGTCTCGTATATCCTAGGAACTTTGAGATGCCTAGGTTGGATAATCTTAAGGGATAAGAAGACATGAAATACTTCCATCTGTACAAATACAATGCTTTGATGTTGAGAACATTCATCATGACATTCTTAGGGACTACAAAGCAATGGTTTAACTAGCTACCCAAGCATAGCATCACTGGCTTTGAACAACTAGTTAATGCATTCCTAGAATGTTTCTCCTTCGATGCTAAGAGGAAAGTGAACCTATCTGATCTAGCTAACCTAAAACAATATGATGATGAGTCAATGATGGACTATGGGAACAGATGGATAAAATTCATGGTGAAGCTATCATTCCCCATCCCCATATAAGAGCTCGTTTGGATGTTCATAAAGAGCTGCACCAAGCACATCTCTCTTTTTTTGTAGTTGCAATAATACAAATCTTTTGAAGAAGCCTTGGCTTAGGCTAAGCTAATATAATACATTAAGGTCGATGAAGGAGACCTTAAGCTCTACAACAAGAAAGAATGGAGTAAAAACAATCAGAACAACAATAACAAGCAGAAGTAGGACAATCCTACTTAGGTAAATCAAATTATATTAGCCGCACCATAGGGAGGAATGGACAGCAACCCCAGAATTATCAAGTGTAACCCTCGTCAGCTAACTACGATCCCAAGCACAACTAGGGTCGAAATAGAGAACGTTAACCACCTGATTATTTTACACCTCTGAATGAGTCGATGCAGTCGATATTCAACCAATTGAACAACACACAGAGGATAAAAATTCCCTGAACTACAACTCCTAGACCCTAACCAACCCAACCCAAAGGGATATATGGAAGACCACCATTTCCCATACCATCAGATACCAAGGCATAACATTGAGAGCTGCATGGGATTTAAGAACATGGTACAAAACATGATTGAGAAAGGAGAGCTCAAATTTGATAACCTACTAGCTCTTGATAATAGGTATATGGGTATATTCAGGAACCTATTACCCAAACATGAAGCCCTAAGGGATCAAGGTGCATAGGTGAACCAAATTCGAGTTGAGCCACCTATTCAAGGATGCATCAAAATGGTCAAATTAGTCAACGTAGCAACCAGGAGTCGGATATATGAACAACCACAGCCACCGGTGGCTCCTATCAACATGTCAATTGCACCCTAATAAATATAGGTGCAAAACAATCCTCCAGAGACCTCAATGAGACCTCTAATAATGGTTTAGAGCAGATTGGAGCAAAATTTACAAATGACTCCAGCCAAGTTATCCATATATGAGGTTATACAACAATCCCCTAGGCATAGGAAGACATTAGTGGAGATTTTGAGGTCCATCAAGCTCCAGCCCTAGAATCCAGATGCATTCACACATTTTGTAGGGAAATTTCAACAATTCAAAGAGCCCGTAATTCATTTTTACGATCACAAAATTAAAGAAGTGTCAACTACTACAGCAAATTTACCTCTACACATCATCGCATTTATCAATGACATACCATTCAAGAGGGTTTTGATTGATACTGGATCATCAATCAACATCATTACCTTCAAAGCTATAGGTAACTTGACGATACCTATTGGGCACTAAATTGCACCAAGTTTTCACTCAGTACTGTGATTGTCTATCTTCGTACTTTCTATCCAGGATTGCACACGATGGCTGCAGCTCAGCACTCAACATTGGATGGACCAAAATAGGGATTTTCGATCCAACCTCCAAATTAGGTTGGTTCCTTGTCAACTTAGCAAGTTGTTGACACAATTATGCTTACATAGGGTTTGGAGTTTAGGGTAAGATAAGGTTAGGGTGAGAGAGATGTAGATAACAGTGGATGAATAGGTTAACAACATTGCACTACCATAAAAATCTCCCAAAAACCATACTAAGGACATACATTCAGATCAACATTTATCTCAAAATAGATCATTTCATATATTAAAGCACAGTAGAGAAATGTTGTAGTAAGCAATTTCAATATCCAGGGAATGATAATCCAAATAACAGAATTCACCAAACACTTATATTTTATAAAAATATACTTCCTAACCACATAGAACGAATTCAAAAGCAGATTTCAATTACTTATAACAGCTAGTAATCCAAAATAGGCACAAACTAACCATCTAAGTATTTACAGAAGTGCAACTATGAAATTTTAACCTCTGACATCAAGCATGAGAATGTGAATTTGAGGTGAATATCAATGTATTACTCCTTTCATTCAGCTCTTCAGAAATATTTACAATGGTACAAGCAAACATGCTAGAGCCGACCCTTAAAAATGAGGGTTTGACCTATACTTATAGTTTTATTATTACAATAATCAAGAAATAATACACATAATCGTGTTACAACAATACAAATATTTTAGATGGCATCAGCTCATTGGTCCATCCTCCAATAAATTTGTTGAAAGAAAGTCTACCACGATAGCTCAGGTTCTTTGCAACTTTTTGATCACTCAATGGAACTAAAGCTCAAGCTGTTAAAGATCACACTTTTTCGTCGATCCTTATTGGGAGTGAATTACTATCATCGATCTGTAACTACCTCTGGTTTGATTTTTCTTGGAAACCTTCGATGCTTCATCTCTCGATCGACTGTTACAATTCTGATATAGCAATATCTTTAAAACAACCAAGATTTGGCAACTTAACCTCAATCATTGATCTTCTTCATCACATGATTCAGATTCAATCCGATACAAGCTAAATGCCATTATGCTTTAAAAATGATGGCATCATCTTTCTTATCAAAAATAGCAAAATCTCCAATCTGTACCTCTGAACCTCGAATCCGCTTTGGGATATTAATCTTCAGCATTATATTCTTCAATCTAGGTTCGAATCTAGTCACATACTTCTATCATGAATCTGCACTTTCATTATTCTGATGCCCTGTATTATCTTCATTCTAGAAAGGGAAGACTTGTTCATTTTCAGAATCACCATTTCATACTTTTTTGTCGCTGACATCATCATCTCGTAGGAACTTTTATGGATTTGAGGTGTCTTCATTCTAGAGTCGAAAACAAAAAGGACCTTCCTAGAATCACCATTTCATACTTTTTTGCCACTGATGTCATCATCTCTTAGGAAATTTTGCATATTTGAGATCTCTCTTCATTCCAGAGTCGGAGTAAAGTCACCCAGAATCATTCCAAACATGAAAACTTCACTAATTGCTAAGCATATTCATATCTTTTGACCCGATCTAGGATAAAAGCATACTACAAGGTTTGCATAATGATGATTTTATCACTTAGTCAAATTTATACAAAATTTTACTAAGTATGTGGTCATTTTGGGCCTACATTCTGGTGCCTCTCGGGTGGATTTTCTTGCAAAGCCAATCGAATCTAGAGTCTTATCCATTGGGCCTTAGGAGTCAAAACAAGACTTATCTTTAAAGATATGTTTTAAGGAATAATTTCCATACAAACACTACCCTCTGAAAGCTCAAATTATGCCTAGAGGGTAAAGGTTCATATCGAAACCATGCAAAAAATATCATAGAACTCACTTGTTCAACTAGAGACTATATCCATAATATCAGTATTACTACTACCTTCAAAACTATACATAACTCTACCTCTTTTATAAGGCTTCACTTCAAAAAATGCCTTCGCAAAAATGCTACGTTGTAGACTTCATGCCTTTATTACTTGTTTCTGACAATTGTCAGATTAAAAATGGAAATACAAAACTGATGTATTAGAAACACAAAAACTATGCATATATACAAACAAAAATGAAACGATTTAAGTGTGAGCCCCTCTTGGGCTTGTAGCTACTCAATCCTATTTTCATTCTTCTATAGACTCTTTGTCATCACCTTCTACAACCTCTTCCTTATCATCTTCTCTTGAAGCCTGTAGTCTCTAATTATCTTCACTAGAGGTGTCCCCAAATACTTGGACCATTGATTCCAAATATCGAAGAGCCTATTTCTAGGTTTGCTCAGAGGGATTTGATGTCTCTTTAAGTTGCTTATAAACATATTGTATTTCCCCAAAATCCTCATAATTAGCAGCATTCCCTCTAGTCAGCAGATCTTCTGTGAGATCTCTTAAGTGGGTGTCACCCATAATTAATTTGGCATCTTGTTCTTGGGACAATGGATCTTCCAATAAATCAATTTTATCTTCATCTTGTAGGTTCTTCTTGATGCTTCACTAGGCTTCTTCCACAGATAACAAGTTGTGATTCTCCTTCCAGAGTCTTTTGAAACCAACATGAACCATTTTCCCATTTATTTCAATAATGTCTTTAATGCCTCTTTCCATCCTATCAAAAAAAAACCAACCTCTCTGAACTGCCCTATGCTTTTTCACCACTATTTTGGAGGCTACCTGACTAGATTCCATTCTCTATTAGAAATTGGTTTAGCAACATCACTGAGCCTACTACCAACCAAGCTGTACATTTGTTCCATCATAATCACCATAGGTTGTAACTCTCTAGTGATTTGATCTAAATCCTTCTAAATGGTAGATAGCAATTGGTTGGCATCCTTTAGGTAGTTGATTATGAGTTGAAGACCTGAACATTTTTCTTGAACTTCATAAAACAACTCCTGCTTTATCCTTTTCAAACTATCTTTTGGAAAAACCTGAGTACTTGGCTTTCTCAATCTAAAGCTGATGTTTCAAATTTTGAATCTATTTTGCCTAATATTTATTCAGCTTCTTTTGTTCTTCTAACTAATATTTCAACTCATTAGCCTTTTGAAATATTTCCTACCAACTCTTAGCCTCTTTCCTCGGAGATTTCTCTACTTCCTTTTGATCATTGAGGCTCTTCTTAAGTTTTTCAACTTGTTGCTCTAGCTTATCTACCTTATATTTTGTTATGTTCTTCTTCGCATAAAATGTCTCTTAGTGAGCCTTGGCCATCCCTAACTCATCTTCAGCAAGAAGCTTGTCAATATCTTCTATGATTTCCTCTACTTTATAATCTTGAGCAGTCATTTCATTTTTAGGTTTTCTTACCTATGGAATCAAAGACCTTGAAACCCTTTGCCTAGTGATAGGGTTAACATACATACTTTTCCTTGTCACGACCATCCTACTAGAAGGCCTAGTAAGCTTCTCTTTCCAATAGTCATTTATGCTCTAAGTGGCTACCTGTTCTCTTGATACAACAATAGACATTGAAACATCAACAAACAAAGGAGATAATTGCATAAAAAACATAAGTGTGGACTAACTTGTTGTTGATGGGTGTGGAGATACATTGAAATTAGCCTTTATTACAATGGTAGATTCTATGACTACCACTATTGTTTACATAGGTAAATTCAAAAAAATAGAAAAGAACTGACAGTAGAAGGGATGGATGAACTTGGAATGTAGTATCCCATGGATGGTGGTAATGAAAGATATGAGGATGCAATAATGGTGGATATTGAAGTGGATATCTCAAAAGTGGAAGGTGGGTTTGGAGGAGGCTGTGACACAACAGAACTAACCGGTACCTTCATAGCTATTGATGGGATGAGGTAAGAATGGTGAGGTTAAGGAGGTAAATTTGCCACATTATCTTTACAAGAAATGGAGGGAACTCTTTTTGGGTATTCATGGAGATGAGAAGGAGAAGAGGGATTAGAAACCATACCTTCACCTATATATATAGGGTGTTCTTGTTCATATTCTGTCTCAAGTTTTTTTTCTTGTTCAACTAAGCCTTCTGTATTAAAAGCAGCTACCTCTTCATCAATTTCTTCCATACTCATTTTTTGCTTCTTGGAAACCTCTCTCTCCTCTATTTTTGGGGTTCTCTTAGTCCTCCTATAAACTAATTGGAAAGTAGCCATTTCTCCTTCAGAATTTTCTCCCTCTTCATCTTCTTCAACTACTCTTGAAAGTAGAGACTGGTCAAATATGGGTCGTAACTCAACTGATGCTGTAGAGACGATGGAAAAATGTGGAGATCTTATTTCAATTAGTAGAATATTGACAGCTCTTTATTTGGGGAATTGCATTTCATTTGCCAATTTAACATTCTCAAGAAACTTCTCTACTTGTTTAGAAGTAGGATTGGATATTTTTATTACTTCAGCTGTGGTTAAAGGAACCTTTTACATCTCTATCTAAATTTTTTGATTTATAAGAGAAAAGAGGGACTCAGAATCATTCTAGGATTTTTCATCAATCAATACTATATTTCTGACATCCTTTGGTCTCCAAGCATCAATGTTCTTATTATAAATCCTTGAAAATTCCTTATCAATTTTCATTCCAAAATTTGATTTGGGTTTTCCAATTTTAATCCTCATACACCACTAATCTACAATATTTATTACCTTCCATGGTCCTTTCTCCTTTGGTTTTCCTCTCTCTGCTACATATTATTCAGAAGGAGTGTCTTTCATATTGGTAGATTCAACCCTCATTTTATTAATTGTATCCTTTGTAATCTTATGGCTAAGCTCATTCTTCAGATTGAAATCTACAATCTATTCATAAAAATCCAACCATAGAGGTAACTGACCTATCTTTGAGATGTTCAACTACAAAAGAGCAGTTTCATCATTATTCCTTCCTTTTTCAAAATTAACCCTGGGTCTTTTTCCAAATTTATAGGCCTTGTCTCCATTCAGGGTTTTGTTTTTTGTAGTGAAAATATCATCAGGATCATAACTCCATATCTGAGGAATATAAAATAGACCTAATCTATCAAGGTACTGATCAATTTGTTGCCTCTGCCACTTGGATATAATATTATTATTTTTAGTGTGGTAAGTAATTAAAGACTTCTTCTTCGTTCCAGAACCATAGCTTGCATCAATGTACACCACCTGCCTTAGATATTCTAGTTTAATTAGCCTTTATGTGACAAAGTGAGGTAGGAGAAAGGGTTTACCTATGAAACCATATAACCTTATTACTGTACCCTTTGTTAGTATATACCAATATCCTTCCTCAATGTATTCTTTCCTCAAAATCTACTTAGCTAAGGAGGGCAACCTAGGGTACTCATTGTACATTATTTTTAGGGCCAGTTCCAAAAATTCCAAGTTGAATCTATAATAGGACTCATTGCTCTTCAAAAAAGTAGTTCAGTAATAGATCGGCAAGGGTTCTCCATCACTGGTTTTATCCTTAGCCAAGATCCATGAAATTCTACTTTTGATGGCTGCATAGAACATCCACACCAGACTCGAGAAATGTCTGAAACTGGAAGCACCAATACCCTTCTTCATTTTTACCAGCTGCTCAGGGATCCTTTGAGTGAGAAAATCTAGCTAATCAAAGTAAATTACTCTGGTACCCCTCTCTCTCGCATCTTTCTTGTACATCCTTTCATCAGAAATACAATATGCCACGACAATTTTCCAACCATGAATCGTCTTGTCAGAGTCCAAACCCTCCATACAAGCCAACATAGAAAATAATTCTGGGTTTGCAAATTCATCAATATGAATTAGTACTTCGGGCATTTTGTCTTGATTCCTTACCTTATAAAATTAAAATGAAGCCATTTTTCTAGTGCCTCTTTTTTTACCTCTAAGGCTATCATGTTAGTGTAAGCCCTGTCAAGCTCTGCTATGTTAAACTATCTAAGCTCTGAGGATGGGCCCACCCCTATGGTGAATAACTCATAGCAAGTCTCTCTTGTAATGGAAAATAGTTGAGTGCCCACAGGGGTTCTGATTGTTCTACTTTCAGAATCATAGAATTGGATCATAACAGAGACTAGTTCGGGGTAGTGATGCACATAATCACATATATAAGAGAAGAAAAAGGATTTTATGGCTATCATACCTTGTTGTCGCATTGGCTTTCCTTAAAAATATGAAAATTCAAAACCTATCCTGAGGCGGGTCCTTCTCACTCTTGTCATTATTGTATCTGCGACTCGACTGGTCCGATGTACATGAACCTGCAATATCATTTTTATCTTTGATAATTCGGTGGGTGAATTTTTGGGCGCCATCCTGATAGTAGCACACTTCGTCCTTTCGATTTGTAGAAAATTCTCCAAGGTATCATTGTACCTTTCTCCCTTCCTGTAGACACAAGGGGTTTCCAAATGAATTTCATGTATGCTTTTCATTACTTCTCTCCTCTGGAGCCCGCGTATCTTTTGCCATTAATGTAGCTTATGCAGGATATCTTTGTTGGCACACATTTCAATCCTTTTCATTATTTCTTTGGTGGCTCAAATGTGACATCCTATCTTCTTATTGGTCGAATTTTGAAATTGTGCTTCCAGCTCATCACAGCCCTTCGGCTACTCTTTGGTTCATGCATGAGTTCATTAGAATTGAATGTGGGAGCACTCTTTAGCCTCCACGTGTCCTATTGGAACTTGTTGTTCATCTTTGTCCTGATTCTAATCCAGCATCTTAAGAACATTTTGAGTCTGCTTTGGTACTTGAAGCTTGCATGCATGCCACTCTACCTCGATTCTACTCTGGCTATCTTCAAATTTGAAAGGTTCTTGGATTAGCACCATTCTTGGTCCTTCTTTATGCGGGATAGAAACTAATAGACCACTCCATAGAAATCCGGATTGAACCATGCGGACTTGAGAGCAAAATGTCATTCCGGAGAGTACACAGCACCACGTGTGAAATGGAACATTACCATGCATTTTGGCCAACACTTAGTTATTTTCTTGTAAACTTTCTTCTCTCTCTTTTTTTCTTAGAATTTCTTTGAAAATAACTAATTACAAAGTGCAGAAAATAAATCAAATACAAAGTGTAGAAAGGAAGGGGAAATATTTGTACAATCTATATAAATATGTTACAATGAGCTCTCTTCTTACGTATAGTAAAGCTTGAGGTGGAAACCATTCACCGGAATTGGTTGTATGTTTCCCTCTGGATCCTTCAACTAAAATACATTAGACTCTTTAGCTTCCACTATTTCAAAAGGACCATCCCAAAAGAAATCAAACTTGTCATGCTTGTCTGGTTTTGCCCTATCAACATTCCACCTGAGAACTGAGTCTCCAACTTGGATTTTTTTGAACCTGGCATTTTTATCAAACCATGCTTTAATTTCTGATGAATGCTTTTGAAAATGATCATACGCTTGAGTTTTTCTCTCTTCCAATCGTAGCAAGTGTGTCAATATGGTTTTAATTGGATCATCCTCTAATTCTTCTTCTGTACTAACAAGCTTAAGCATTGGGATATCTAAGTGAATCAGCAATACCACCTCTTTTTCATATACCAGTGCATAAGGTGAAGTTTTGATAGACTTTTTAATAGTAATCATATCTACCTATAAAGCATGGTTGAGCAATAGGTGCCAACTCCTTTTGTTACCTTCTAGAGATTTTCTTAAAATCCTTAATAGGTTTTTATTGGTAGATTTTGCAAGTCCATTACCTTGTGGATAATAATTTGAAGTATTTTTAAGAGTGATGTCATACTTACTGGTAAACTCAATGTACTTGGATCCTATGAAAGCAGGGCCATTATCACTCACCAAAGCTTTAGGGACTCCAAATCTAGAAATCAAATTCTCCATAAACTTGATCACAACTTCCTGGTCTGCCTTCTTTGTAGGAATGGACTCTACCCATATGGTAATATAATCTATAGTTGTCAAGATAAACTTATGATCCACTAAAGAATTAGGATTTTTAACTCCTATAAAATATATTCCCCATTGTTGGAAAGGCTCCTCAACTTGAATAGGCTTTAGGGGAGATGCAGCATTTTTGGTTCTTCCAATGTACCTCTGACACTTGTCACAAGCCTGTGTAGCTTTAAAAACATCACTAAATATAGAAGTTCAATAATAGCCTGGTCTTATTATCTTCAAAGTTGTAACTCTTCCTGAGCTATGACCACCTGCTACCCCTCCATGAAATTCTTCTATGACTCTTTTTTTTTGGTCCTCTTTCAAACATTTTAAGAGAATACCATCCAAGTTTCTTTTAAACAACCCTTCAAGTAGTAATAAATATTTTAGAGCATGAATTCTATACCTCCTTCTTTGAGAAGAATTCAAATCAGGTGGGCAAATCCTAGTTTGAAATAACTTGGTCATTTTCTCAATCGAATCAGAATATGGAGTGTGTACAATCTCTATTTGATCTTCTTTTGTTATCTGACAAGCAATCATTTCGACCAATGTTGAAGCATATGTTAATCCTTGGCATAAGGCTCTACCTCTTACCATATTGGTGGGATGTATTTCTATATCATATTCCTGGATCTTAGTAATCCAACCAGCCCTTTTATCTCCTAATTCACCTTGTAAAATAAAACTTCTTACATCTAGATGAACCACATATACCAAGGCTTTGCTTTGTACCAAATTTTATCTAAACTTCTTTAGCGACTTCATTATAGCAAACACTTGTCTTTCAATAAAGTTATATTTTACCTGATAATCATGTAAAGTCTTACTCCAAAAGAACACAAGGTGTTCATCCCCTTGACTATCTTTTAGGGTGAGTACCAAGGCATAACTTTCTTCAGCTTCATAAGCATAGAGAATAAAATCTTTAGTGAAATCAAGATTTATCAAGACTGGGGTTGTCGCAATGGATTGCTTGATGACCTCAAAATCTTGCTTCCTAACCTCGGTCCACTTGAACTCTACCTTTTTCTTGAGTAGTTCAGATATAGGCCTCACTTTTTTTACAAAATTAGAAATGAATTTCCTGACAAAATTGATTTGACCTAAGAAATACTCCAAGGTCTTATAATTAGTAGGCAAAGTAATAGATAGAATTGCTCCAATTATTTTTGGATATATGGCCATACCTTCCTTTGAGACCACATGGCCTAATAGTTTTCCCTCATGTACTGTAAAGATTGAATTCTTAGGATTAAGTGAGATACCAAATTATCTGCACTTTTGAAAAACCTATTCCAAATGAGATAGATGATCATTTTTATCATGATAAAATACCATCATGTCATCCAGGTAAATTAGAATAACTTTATTTATAAGTGTACCAAAGGCATAGTCCATGGCCCTCTAAAATGTAGCCCCAGCATTAGACAGCCCAAAGGGTATTCTCTGATAGGCAAATGTACCCCTTTTTGTGGTGAATGTTGATTTGTATTGGTCTTCATAGTTTACCCAAATTTGGTTATATCCAGAGTAACCATCCAATAGTGATAATATTTCTGCTCCAGCTACAACTTACAATATTTTGTCAATCTGAGGGAGGGGGTAGTAATCCTTGAGGGATGCTTGATTTAGATTTCTAAAATCTGCACATAGGCGTATATCCCCATTCTTCTTTCTTATGGGTACCAAATTGGATACCCAAGTGGAATGTTTTATTGGATATATTATCCTAGTCTTTAGTAGCCGTAAGAGTTCCTCTCTCATAATGGATTATATCCTCAGATTGACAGGCCTTTATTTTTTTCGAAATGGTTTAGCATCAGGTTCTAACTCAATAGTATGTTGTATAATATTTTTTCATATACCTTAAGGTCTTCATATGACCAAGGCACAATGTCTTGGTATTTTAAGCATAAAACTTTAATTTCCTCTGCTTTTTTGGGTGAACACTAGATCCCAACATTGAGCTTCTTTCCTATTTCAACCTCCACTTCTTTATAGATCTTTTTACCGACCTTCATAGCTCCAACCTTCTTTCTATATTCATTATCAAATAGACTTTCAAGGGTGACCAATCCCCTTGGAATATGATTGTTTCTTAGTTTGATAAAGTCTTTCTGATCTATTTCCTCCAATTCTTTCTCTTGGAAAGTTGATAAGCATGCTTCTCTTATCATAAAATCCAAAATTTGTTCATCACTTTCAAAAACCTACTAGAATATTTGCTTGTTTGGAATTGTATGTCTAAAAACCATTTTAATTCCATTGGTCTTCTTAGTTCCAAAATCTACAGGGGTATTGAAATTAGCTCTCTTCATTTCCAATGAATATGCCAGGAGATTCTCTTCTCTAGGCACAAAACTTAGATTCAGGGCATCAAACGAATCCAGTAGGTCCCATACCCTATTTTTGTAAGCTTTCAAGTAATGGTGCTTATTGCTACACTTATTCCTTACCTGATGGACTATCAACTCAGAATCACCATATATGTTCAAAATAGTTATGCCCATGCTTTCTTCTTGCATCAATCTGAGGCACAAAGCCTTGTATTCTGCAACATTATTGGTACATTATCATATCAATCTATAAGCAAAATTCTTTATACCTTTAGACTATGATTGTAGAACCACACTAGCCCTTGTGCCATTTCTACATTTAGCACCATAAAAATGGATATCCATGTTTCTTTGCTTCTTAGGGATTGATTATAAATAGAAAGGAGCTTCTTTTCCAATTCATTTGTGATGTTGTATGTACCCATACCAGTTCCAAATTGACTATAGTCTTCTCTAAAATGCAACTCATCTTCAATGTCTAGCTCTTCAATATTTTCCACTAGCTCAAATTCCTCCACTGGATTAAGATTGTACAGATCCTCTTCAATATTTTCAATATGATAAGCAATTGGTTTCTCAGGTGTTATCCTTATCCTTTTTCCTTTGAAAGGGATTACCATGCTAGAATAATCCATGTAAATATATCCTCCTAGTTTTGCAATAAATTCTCCTGAGATGCATAACCTAAAATAGGGTTCCAAGTCCACCACCACTATTTCCTACACCATTGTTACCTCGGGAGCTCTGTGCAATCTCATCAATACATATTTAATAACCCTGACTATCTTGACAGGTGTCCCATCTAATTGTAACACTTCGGGACAAGATCGGGTAAATTCCATACCCATTTCTTCATATACTGCCTTAGGTATAACTATGGTTGATGCTTTAAGAACACAAGCTTACACTGAGAGGGGGAGTGAAAAGTATAAGACCACTTTTTATTTTTTATTTCAATTCAATATTATGTTGTGTAAAGATAGCAGTATCAATAGCAGTAATCAAAGCAATGCATAGAAACCATAAACAATAGAGACACCATAATTTACGCGATTCACCCAATGTGGGCTACTCCACAAAGAAAATATTTTACTAAAGCTTTCTCAATAAATATATTTGGGAATCACTACAAATTACAATTTTTATGTATCTATGTCCAAAGGAGATGTTGATCCCCTAATCTCAAGTTCATGGATCTCTTCTACAAGAGAACTCTTTTCTCTTCTACTTTGGATATGTGATCTTCTAGAATACTCTGTCTCTTCGTTGCACTGACTGGTGGACCTCTCTCCACTTGAAGACTCCTCACTCAGATCTATCTTCAATTGTTCTATTGTTGGATCTCTATCCATTGAGACTCTGTCCTCTGTATTCTATCACCTCCAAAGCTCTGTCAATAGGTTCACTAAGAACCTGCTCAATAGGCTCACATAGAACCTGCTTAACAAGCTCACACAAAACTTGTCCAAAACTTAATAACAAGCTCACATAGAACCTGTCCAATGTTGAATAACAAGTTTACACAGAACCTATCCAATGCTAAATAACAAGTTCACACATAACCTATACAAACACTATCCTCAAATCTGTCCCAACGTTTTCCTCAAATATATCCCAACACTATCCTCAAATCTGTCCCAAATGCCTTCTCAAAGGCTCAATAAATCATGCTCAAGTAGCACTCAAATATCATCCATAAATCTATCAAGGCAAAGCTCAAATATGAACTCAAAAATGAATGGAAATGTACTCTTCAATGGATGACAATAATGATCCACAATGATCTCAACTCAACTCAACTCATAGAAGAATAAAGAGAATTGTTAGAGACTCAATATGTTCTAATATCAATCTCAACTCAACTCAAATCAAATCAACTCATAGAATCATAAAGAGAATTGTTAGAGACTCAATATGTTCTAATCTCAATATCAACTCAACTCAACTCAAATCAATCTCAACTCAACTCAAGTCAATCTCATAGAAGCATAAAGAGAATTTTTAGAGACTCAATATTTTCTAATCTTACTCTCAACTCAAATCAGAATAATGGAATAGTTTGTTTCATATGACTTGAACAATTACTTCACACATCACTTGACTAGGCTCAATCAACTCAACTCAACCAATCACCACAAGGGAGAACTCTCTCTCACACAATCATAGTCCAAGTATGTATCAATAAAATCAAGTGTTTCCAACAATGCTCAACCACAAATCTCACATAACAATGATACTCATGTTCTTTTCTAACTCAAGTTCTTTCACAACCAATGGGCTTCAACAACTATGCTTATAACACAAGGTTTAAACACAACTCTCAATTCAAAAAACCTTGATGCATTCAACCAACCACTTTCAAAAAGGAAACCACAAATAATTCTTTTCCCTCCAATGATATTTCAGAAATCAACCACCATAAACAATCAATAGTAGAATGTACCCGTACCTTTTATGAAGATGAAAAAAACTCTTTGTAAATCTGCCACAATCACAAATTTATTTTGCCAATCTTCACAAGGGTTAGTATATCACAAAATAATCAACATTACTCCACTTTTCAATAATCATCACCAAGGCCTTTAATTGCACAACTTCCTTATCTCTCCTAAAACCACTTGTACCATAAAATAAAATAAATCAAAACATTGCATAACATTTTCACTCCCAAAACCACTTATACCATAAAATAAAATAAATCACAATATTGCATACCTTTTCACCTCATGAAAGAATTAATCCTCTTGAAAAAAAACAAGTCAAACTTCACTTTTGGAACCCCTTTGCAAAATCAGAAATATCTCTTTACACACACCTTATTTCTCCTTCTAAATAAGTTAGTCAAATAGCCCTCGAAAAAAGACTTTTGGTTAATATATAATATGCCCACATTCTGAAATAAATTGAAACCTTTACATATATATATGCCAACCTCCATTAATTGCACATAGGTCGGCCCTCCATTAATTTAAACTTAAACTTTAAACTTTAATATCTTCATCACTGGAGGTCCTTTTTTGATGAAAAAAAAATCCACCTTGGTTGTGAGATTAGGATCTTTCTTAGGTCCTAATGCGGTTTGTTCAGAATATGGTTGAGCTATATGTGAAGGTACAACTGATGGAGAATAAGTAGATGACTTTATGGGTGTAATTTTCACACGTTTAGATGGATAATGAGAATTAGGATGTGTGGATGACAGAGCAAGGCAAAATTGAACTCCAATAGGTTTTGCCAAAGCACACATATCAAAGGTTCTTGGATCACCATGAATGGTAACCAACTGATTCTTAAATTCAAACTTAACACATTGATGTAAGGTTGAGGGAACAGCTCGCATCACATTGATCCAAGGACGACCTAAGAGTATATTGTATGATGCAAGGCAATGTACAATAAACACGGTCGTATCCAAGGTTCTTGGACCAACCTGCAATGGAATGGTAATAACTCCACATGTTCCTTGTGTTTCGTCATTGAAATATTTTATGATCATATCAGTTCTTTTCATTTCCTCACTTCTAAACCCGAATCTTTAGTAGAAGTCAAAAGTGCAGATATTTAAAGATGAACCATTATCAATCAAAACTTGTTTGACTACTACATCTCCAATTAAAGCAGTAATATACAAGGGTTTATCTTTATGTAAACTATGTTGAGGTATGTCTCTATCCCGAAAGTCAATACAATCAACTTCACGAGTTATTATAGTATTGGCCATGGCTTTAGGTTGAATATCTTGTGGTACCATCATCTAGCTTAATGTGAGCATTAATTCATCTCTATGTGTAGGAGAAGATCTTAAAAGGTCCAAGAGGGAAATTCTAGCTGTAATATTTGATAATTGTTCATTAATATTATAAGGATGTTTAGGTTGAAAATTAGGCACATAATTCCTTTTATTAGGAACCTTCAAAACAAATGGAGTTGATCCACCATTCTGAATTTGATCTTGTTGATAATTTTGATCTTGTTGTCTAGTAACAGCTTCGATGGTACCCACAATATTATTCTATAGATGATGAATGGGTCTTGGTCTAGCATTTATAGCTAGCTTATTAGAAAGTAATCGGTGAGACGATGGTCTAGTAGTGACTCTTATTGGAAATGGTTCTTCTGGAACCATATAACTTGTGATAGGGTGAATAGTATTTGATTCATCTTCAGAACTATTCGATTGATTTGATGTGATTTCCATATCACTCTCAGTCTCGTATTCTGTATCACTAAGATCAGGTATCTAAATATTATATATAGGCCTGGTTGTAACCACGGAAAAATTTGTGTCAAATATTTCTATATCATGAGCAGGTAAATGCCAACTAATAGTTCCTATATATCGGGCAGGAGGAGGGACATTATGATGTTCAATTTTATTAGCCACCTCCTTACCATGTTTTGGTAAGGGATGTTAAAATATGTCTAATGACTGATTAGCGTTCTGATTCTGGTTTTGTGGGGTGTTATTTTGAACATTATTAGTAGGATTCTGTTGAGGTTTAAAGGCTTGCACCTCCATCTCATTGTTATCAATCAAGTCTTGTATTTTATGTTTTAATCTTTTACAAGAGTTGGTAGTGTGCCCGGTCCTCTATGGAAGTCACAGTGTAAATCTGATATGTATCTGGGTATAGTTGGATCAGGTTCCCGGATATTTGGTAATTGAATCAAACCTTGTTCTAATAATTGTGGTAGGATAGTTGATAAAGGTTGATTTAATGTAGTAAATTCTTGAGGAGGTCTATCAGGAGGTTTCAGTACAAACTTCTCCACTGTCTTTGCAGCATTAACATTAGCAATATTTCTGCTATCTATGACTCCATCACCCACAAATTTTTTATTCTTATATTTATTTTTGGATGTTTTCTCATCATATTTCTTTTTAAGCTGGCCTCTCCTAATGAGAGCATCTTCCACTCTTCGGGCTAAGTATATAGCCTGATCAAAGGTGGCCAAGGTAGCAGTTGATAATTCGTAAGATAGTTTCTCTTGCAAATTATTAATAAAGATGTCCAACATCTCCCTATAAGGTAACACAAAGTGCAATTTTTCTATCAACTGTCTCCACCTAGCTAGGAAATTAGCAAAGCATTCATATTTGTCCTGTTTTAAGTTATACAAATCTTTAATGGTCACATGTCTTTCGATGTAGGCACTAAATTGATGAACAAAAGACTCGGCAGTTTCTTCGAAATTCCTCAAATAATTAGTGGGTAATTGATAATACCACTCTAATGCCATTCCTCCCAAGATTTTCGGGAACATTTTTAGTAATAACAAGTCATCATGTGATATATTGTGACATGTTATCCTAAACATACAAATATGCTCTATGGGATCTTCGGTTCCTTTATATATGGGAAGAACAGGCATAGGAAAATTTTTAGGATATGACTGTGCTACGACTATAGGATCTAAAGGCTGACTACACATCTCTCGATAGTTGTACGAAGGACGGTAGGGATCTATCTGGTCCATGCGAGAAACTAGTTGTTTCACCATGGTTTCAAGATTACTAGTTTGTCCACCATATTGGTTCGGTGGGACAGAGGTATGGGATCTATGAGTGTATGATGGTGTGACATAAGGATTAGATGCTATATTGCTATTATGCAAAGTGTTGGTAGGAAGAGTATTATGAAGGGGATTTGTAATAGTATTATGTTGTACCCCAGATTGTTGGTAATTGGTGTTTGGTTTTGTTTTAGGTTTTTATTGATTTGAGGTATGTTGATAAAGAGCTTGGTGAAATAGAGCAATAAATGATGGTTTCTTTTGTGTGGGAATGACCCTAGGCTTGTTAACAGGAACTTTAGGTGGTTGAGTAACCTGTTGTTGTTGCATGTTTCGGATCGCAACTACTATATCCAAATTGGATGGTCCAACTTGATCACTCTCTTGTTCAATAAAGGACAAGGGATTAGTGTGTGTGTGAAATACTTCTTCTAGATTTGATTGAGTGTCACTAATTCGATCCTTGTCCATATGGGTTGCTTTATTAAAAATACCAATATTAGTGTTAATGAACTTCCATAATCGTTCCACATTTTCAAAAGTGATAGCTCCTTCCGGAGACATTTTAGGAGATGAGGATCCTTCCTCTCTAACAGTTTCTTCTTGTTCATTTCCTATAGCAAGCTCTTCTTCTTGTTGGTCTAGGGTCTCTTCTTCCTAAACTTGGTCCTCAAAAGGGACATTTTGGTCAATTAACAGTCGTCCTAACCAATCTTCATCTTCTTCAGTTTGTTTTCCATTCCTAAGTCTAGGCATTATGCTAAACTTAGGTTTTAGCAAATATATATACTTTATATATATATATATATATATATATATATATATATATATATATATATATATATATATATATATATATATATTGTAGCACCCTAAAATTGGCACAGTTAAACCTTAGTAAAAGATAAAAATTCAAATTTTACCCCGAACCGCTTGTTAAACCGCCTGTTACCCACTTTCCTCATTTTTCATGCCATTTTTAGGATTTTTTTTAATCGTTGGATGATATCGTCTAAGATCTGACGAAATCATCCCAAATCTGATGAATTCATCTAGAACAGAACGTCCAGACAATTTCATCCCAAAACCAAATTTTCATACTTAGCTTATGTTCCAACAGCCTCTCTAAACTGGGTAGAAAGCGTGTCTACGTAGTTAGAGTCTCCCTCATTGGAGATATCCCAAATTGGGATGATATCCAACCTCCTAACCTCTCCCTAATCCTCTATAAACTGATATTTTATCAGTTTATCCTCTTGACTCTCTGCCTGAAACCCTGATTGACTCCCCTGAACCCCCCGGAACTTCCACGCACCTCAGAGCATCCTCACACCATCATTTGCATTATGTATTTCATGTTTTCTTGCAGAAACTTTATTTTTTTTCAGTCAAAGCTAGCTCGGATCATCGCAAGCGATTCCAAGTGATTTCGGATGATCCTGTCAAAAAGTGCAAATGATCTTGTATGATTGGAGGCGATCCCAACTATAGTCCAGATTGGGGGCAATCAGAGTCAAGAGTTTGCATCTTTTATTTTTTTTATGCATTTCTTTATACATTATTTTAGTTATTATATTTATGCATCTTGGAGTTCACCTCATTTAGGATAACCACATGGTAAAGTTAAAATCAATCATTAAATCTACTACATTTCTCTTATTTGCTAGTTGCATTTATTATTTAGGCCTATTTGCTATTATTCCTATCATTCTCCTTCGCTTTTGTAGTTGCATATTTGGTATTTTGTATCTATTCTTGTGATTGCAGGTTTTTGACGAATTCGTCAAATTGACGACGATCTCGTCTGATCTCAAACGATTACGTATGAGTTGAGATGATTTGTACTGCTACAAAACTCAAAATTTTCATCAGACATCTGAAATCAGGTATGTACTGTTCTAGTTAGCATATTCTCTGTATTTAGCATTCATTCTTGTTTTCTGTATTCATCTAAATCTGTAGTGGCATATAAAATAGTTTAGATTCATCTTGTCCAAACCTAGGAATTGAATGATTAAAGCACAAAATGAACACATCAAACTTACTATCAACCTAGGTGTGCAAAATGCCACTCAAAATTTTCTTGGTGAACCCACCATCCATCAAAAATTCACCCTTATACTCCTCCCCCGAGAGGTGGGACCTTCAAAGGACCTCTCAATCCGAGGTATTGTCCCATCCTTCTCGCATCCCCCTTTCGGGCATGGATCCTATAGCCTGAAGGTTAGGATGCAAAAAATTTGGAGCGATACATTTTGCTGAACCCGACATGAAAACTAAAAACCTTTTGAAAAAAATCCAAAAAACAAAATATAAATGCATTTAGAATCAAATATTGCATATCATATTTAGATGGTAGATTATAATAAAAGACGAGTTGTCACCATTAATGTTGAGAATCAATTAGCAGCTATAGAGATTACTTTTGTGCTTAGAATACCTTACACAAATAGGGTTCAACCTTTATGGGACAAACTTAATAAGAGATTGAATATCATTAATTCTAGATCAACTGAACTTAGGCAAATTAAGAGGTTTGTCCTAGATAGAATCCTGGATCCTGATCAAGTGACCTTATATCATGAACTTTAGAGAGCTTGCCATAGGTGGTTAGAAAAAAAAAGAGCCCTTGTGTCTTCTAATTTGTACACCTTTGAGGAATACCTCAACAATGCAGTTGTAGTACATAAATTTCTATCTCGTATAGAGGATCAAGAGGTCATTCTTACAAATAGACAGAGATGGAATAGAGTTCCTAGAACTGTGTTATATCGAGAGTATTGCCACGAAATCTATTTTTACAAATTAGATTCAGAAGTAGATAACATCACCATAACACACTTTATCAAGTTCTTGAAAAACCATTTCCAATTTGAAGAGCATTTCATGACTCTCAATGAACTTGATCCTATTAATGATATCCATAAACTATTTATAGAAAACTAAGCTATTCTTTTATTATTGTTATTTCTTGCATTCAGTGTGTTGTTTGTTGTCTTAATAAGCATAAAACAAAAACAAAACAAAACAAATAAACAAAAATATATATAAATAAATAAATAAAAATAAAAACAAAACAAAATCATAACAAACATCAAAACAATTTCTTTTAAACATTATAGTAGGTATATAGTTAAAATATATACCTCCCAAATTTGTTGCAAATATATTAATATATATTTGCTAAAATCTAAATTTAGACATAATGACTACACTCAGGAATGGAAAATAGACTGAAGTAGAAGAAGATTGGTTAAGAAAACCAGGAAATAACCCAGATGTCCTTCCTAAAGACCCAATTAAGGAAGAAGGAACCTTTGACCAACAAGAAGAAGAATTTGTTGTAGGAAATGAACAAAAATAAAATGATAGAGAGGAAGGATCCTCATCCCCTAAAATATCTCCGAAAGGAGCTGTTACTTTTGAGAACATGGAACATTTCTGGAGGTTCCTCCATACTAATATGGGCACTCTTAATAGAGCAGTCCATATGGACAAATATCAAATTAGTGATACTCAAGCAACCCTAGAAGACATATATCACACATGTACTAATCCCTTGTCCTTCGTTTATCAAGAAAGTGATCAAGCTGGACCATCCAATTTGGATATGGCTGCTATAATCCAGAACATGCAACAAAAATAGGATACCCAACCACCTAGAGTGTCTGTTACCAAGCCTATGGTTATTCCCACACAAAATAAACCTTCATTCACTACTCTATTCCACCAAGCTATTGATCAATATACCTCAAATAAACAAAAGCCTAAAACAAAACCAAATCCCAATTTCCAACAATCTGGGATACAACATAATGCTACAACAAATCTTCTTCATAATACTCTTCCTACCAACCATTTGCATAACTGCAATATAGCATCTAATCCTTATGTCACGCCAGCATACGTTCACAAATCCCATACAAATGTACCACCGAACCAATATGGTGGGCAAACTGGTAATCTGGAAGCCATGGTGAAACGTTAGTCTCCCGCATGGACCAGATAGATCCCTACCGTCCCTCATACAATTATCGAGAGATGTGTAGTCAGCCTCTAGATCCTATATTTGTAGCATAGCCATATCCCAAACACTTTCCTATGCCTGTCCTACCTATATACAAAGGAACCGAAGATCCCATAGAGCATCTTTGTATGTTTAAGATATCATGTCATGATATATCACATGATGACTTGTTATTACTAAATATGTTCCCAAAAAGTTTAGGAGGGATGGCATTGGAATGGTATTATCAACTACCCACTCATTCTTTGAGAAATTTCGAAGAGACCGTCGAGTCTTTTGTACATCAATTTAGTGCCTATATTGAAAGGCATGTAACTATTAAAGATTTGTACAACCTAAAATAAGACAAAGATGAGTGTTTTGCTGACTTCTTAGCTCGATGGAGGCAGTTGATAGGAAAATTACACTTTGTGTTACCTTATTGAGAAATGTTGGATATATTTATCAATAATTTACAAGAACAGTTATCCTATGAGTTATCAACTGCTACCTTGACCACCTTCGATCAAGCTATAGATTTAGCTTGAAGAGTGGAAGATGCTCTTGTTAGGAGAGGTCAACTTAAAAAGAAATATGATGAGAAAACATCCAAAAATCAATATAAAAATAAACAAGTTGTGGGTGATGGAGTCACTGATAGTAGAAATATTGCTACTATTAATGTTGCAAAAACAATAGAGAAATTTATACTAAAACCTCCTGATAAACCACCGTGAGAGTTTATTAGGTTAAATCAACCCTTATCAACCATTCTCCCACAACTATTAGCATGAGGTTTGATTTAGTTACCAAATATCTGGGAACCTGATCCAACTATACCTGGATACAGAGCTGATTTACATTGTGATTTCCATAGAGGGCCCGGACACGCTACCAATTCTTGTAAAATATTAAAACATAAAATACAAGACCTGATTGATAACAATGAGATGGAGGTGCAAGCCTTTCAACCTAAACAAAATCCTTCTAATAATGCTCAAAATAACGTCCCTCAAAATTAGAACCAGAATGCCAATCAGTCACTGGACATATTTCAACATCCTTTACCAAAGCACTGTAAAGAAGTGGCTGATCAAATTGAGCATCATAATGTTCCCCCTCCTACCCGATATGTAGGAACTATTAGTGGAAATTCACCTACTCATGATGTGGAAGTATTTGACACAACTTTATCTATGGTTATGACCAGACCTCTATGTAATACTCGGACCCCTGATCTTAGTGATACAGAATATGAGACTGAAAGGGACATGGAAATCACCTCAAATCAATCGAATAGCTCTGAAGATGAATCAGATCCTATTCAACCTATCACAAGTTTTATGGTTCCAAAAGAACCATTTCCTAGAAGAGTCACTACTAGACCATCTTCTCACCAATTACTTTCTAATGAACAAGCCATAAATGCTAGACCAAGACCTATTCATCATCCTCAAAATAATATTGTAGGTACCATTGGATCTGTTACTTGACAACAAGCTCAAAACTCTCAACAAGATCAAACGTAGAATGATGGATCAGCTCCATTTGTTTTGAAAAATCAGAATAAATGGAATCATGCACCTAATGTTCAACCTAAGCCTCCTTATAATATTAATGAACAATTATCAAATACTACAGCTAGAATTTCCCTTTTGGACCTTTTAAGATCTTCTCCTATCCATAGGGTTGAATTAATGCTCACATTAAGCCAAATGATGGTACCACAAAATATTCAACCTGAAGCCATGTCCAATACTATCATAACTCAAGAAGTCAATTTTATTGACTTTCGGGATAGAGATATACCACAACATAGTTTACATAAGGATAACCCCTTATATATTACTGCCCTAATCGAGGATGTAGCCATTAAACGAGTCTTGATTGATAATGGTTCATCTTTAAATATATGCACTTTTGACTTCTACCAAATATTTCGCTTTAGAAGTGACGAAATGAAAATAACTGATATGATCATAAAATCCTTCAATGACGAAACACAAGAAAGGTGTGGAGTTATTACTATCCCCTTGCAAGTTGGTCCGAGAACCCTAGACATGACCGTGTTTATTGTAGATTGCCCTGCATCATACAATATACTTTTGGGACACCCTTGGATCAATGCAATGCGAGCTATTCCCTCAACTTTACATTAGTGTGTTAAATTCAAATTTAAAAATCAGTTGGTTACCATTCATGGTGATCCTAGACCCTTTTATATGTGTGCTTTGGCAAAACCGGTTGGAGTTCAATTTTGCCCTGCTCTGTCATCCACACATCCTAATTCTCATCAACCGATCAAATGTGTGAAACACACACCCATAACATCATCTACTTTCTCCCCATTAACTACACCTCTACATATAGGTCAACCATCTCCCGAACAAACCACATTAGGACCTCAAAAAGATCCTAAAACTACAACCAATGCTTCTTGTTTTACTCCTATAACTTCCATACCTATAGACTCATCCATCGATATCTCTATAGCATCTACATCCACTACAGGCATACTTTCCACATTTGATGATGTAGGAAATGTTCCTTCTACCTCTTATGCTCTTGCTGATGAGCTCTTACCCGATTTATCTAAAATTCTTATATCAGAAAAAACAAACACTGCCATGCAAGATGCCCTTATTTTTAATAAACTCCCACTCTCTCCTCGTACCTTAGACCTCCCACAGCCTATGGGAAGTATTTACTAAGTTATGAGTTGTGCTTTTATTTATAAGGGATATGACTGGGGAAGAATACTTAGAAACATCAAGACACATTGTGATGGATATGCTAGATGCTATTTTGCTAATGAGTATATTAAAGCTAAGCCCATAATGCTTAAATTGGGATATAAAGGGAAAGGTTTGGGACTTTTCTAGAATGGTATGAAATAACCTTTTAATGTATAATCGTGGCCTGCCCGATGTGGTGTGGGCCTATTTCCTAGTAAAGGTCATCCCTTCCCATTCGAGGATGATGACCACCTCATATGTTACCAAGATTATATGGATAAATGGGATGTCTTGCATTTAATGAATAAGCCTCTTACATGTAATATGTTATCCATAGCTTACCCTGAGATGATTTCCAAATCCGATGATGAGTTGGAGGGGGATATCTTTAATGATGTATCCATTGAGGAATTGTTACATAATGGGTTTTATTTCGATGGCTCTATACCTAGTATAGCCCAGCTTGAGGCCACGACTCCTCAAGACGAATTATCCAAGATAACCTTGGAATAATTACAATAATTAGGCATTTCACCCACCTCAACTAACTTTGAGAGAGATCTACACATGGAAGTAGAAAACATCATAAAAATTAACATTGGAACCAAAGATAACCCTCACATAATCAACATTGGGTCAAAATTGAGTCAAGAAAAACAAGATAAATACATTGCATTCCTTAAGCAATATTAAGACATCTTTGCTTGGACATATGAAGATATGCCAGGATTAGACCCTTCTGTAGTTATGCATCACCTAGTAGTCCATCTAGATGCTAAACCTGTTAAATAGAAACTTAGAAAAATGCATCCCAAAGTGGCCTTACTAGTCAAAGGAGAATTAGAAAAACTCTTAAATGTTATTTTTATACAAGCCATTGATTATGCTGAATGGATCTCGAATGTAGTTCTAGTAACTAAGAAAGAAGCTACCAAAGTTAGGGTTTGCATAGACTTTAGAGATATTAATATTGCATGCCCTAAAGACAATTTTCCTCTTCCCAACATGGATCAGATCATTTATTTTACTGCTGGGAGTGGAATGATATCCCTAATGGATGGATTTTTTGGTTATAATCAGATCAAAATAGCTCCTGAAGATCAGGCTAAAATAGCATTTATTACCCCTTGGGGAACCTTTTGTTGGAAAGTGATGCCATTCGATTTAAAGAATGCAGGTGCAACATATCAACGAGCCATGACTTATATCTTTCATGATATGATGCATGATATTCTACATGATTATGTAGACAATATTATAGCTCGTTCCATCAAAGAAGATGATCATTTAGATGACTTGAGAAAATTATTTTATCGGTTAAGGGAGTATCTTATTTGATTGAATCCAACTAAATGTATATTCGAAGTTAATTCTGGTAAATTATTAGGGGTTATAGTTTCTTTACGTGGCATTGAAATTGACCCTCTCAAGATCGTAGCTATCACTGATATGCCCGCACCCACAAATATATCAGAATTATGAAGTCTAAAAGGTAAGCTTCAAGCTATTCGTCGCTTTATTGATAAGTTGGCAGACAAAACCGGACCTTTTCTTAAGATTCTTAAGAAAGATGTCTCTTTTCATTGGGACGACGAATGTCAGGAAGCATTTGAACTCCTCAAACAATATCTCCTTAAACCACCGATGCTTTCACCACCTAGATTTGATCGTCCATTTATTTTGTACATTTTTGCTTTTGATTTTGCCTTAGGAGATATGTTAGCTCAACTTGATGAGAAGAAAGAACGTGCTAATTATTACATTAGCAGAACCTTAATTAGTTATGAAACTCGCTATACCGCATTAGAGAAGTTATGTCTAGCAGTCATATTTTCTACACAGAAACTACAACATTATATGCTCAACCAGAAAACATATGTTGTTGCTAAATTCAACCCTTTGTGATATCTCATGAGTCGACCATACTTATCTGGTCACACAACAAAGTGGGTTCTTGCACTAAGCGAATTTGAACTCACGTTGATAGGACAAAAGTCTGTTAAGGGTCAAATCATAGCAAATCAATTAGCTGCTGCACCCTTAGAGTCTACCCATCTGCTCATCATTGAGTTTCCCGATGAATGCCTTAAAATAGAGGCAGACCATCCAGAGCAATGGTCCCTATACTTTGACGAAGCCCGATGTATGAGTGGGGCTGGTGCAGGTATTATTTTAATATCTCTGTAGAAACATCTTATACCTCTGTCCTTCAAACTAATATTTGCTTGTACTAATAACACTGCTGAATATGAAGCTCTTATCCTTGGATTACGAGCTGCTTTAGCACTACAAATTAAAAATCTATTAGTTTTTTGTGAATCTCAACTTTTCATAAATCAAATCAATGATTTTTACCAAACTCGAGATGATAAATTGCATCCATACAAAGCATATGTCTTGCAATTATTATCTTTTTTTGATCAAGTTACCTTGGAAGTTATTCCTTGAACAAACAACCATGCGACTGACGCTATGGCTGCAGCTGCATCTCTTTTGCCCTTGGAGTTAGATGACGAATATGCTACCATCATTATTCATTGACTCCAGGAACCCACTTCAAGCAAATCATGCTTAGAACATTTGGATGTGTTTCTAATCAACGAAACTACTCCTGAACATTGGTACACTGATCTATTTAATTTTCTTCAAAATGGGACCGTTCCTGAGGGTTGTAATAGCAACCAGCGTCGGTTATTACGTTGACGAGCAAGTTGCTTCGTGATTATTGGTAATACCTTGTATAGGATATCTTTTGAAGGCATCCTATTGAGATGTTTGAATCTAGTAGAATCTAGATCAGCTTTGAGTGAAGCCCACAATGGATCTTGTGGGGGGCATTTTAGTGGTAGCACCATTGCTAAGAAGCTCCTTAGGATAGGATATTTTTGGCCTACCATGGAGAATGATGCACATGCTTATGTGCATCATTGTGACAAGTTCTAGAAACACGCTGACCTTGTCCATGCGCCTGCACAAGAGCTACAGTCTATTTCATCTCCTTGGCCCTTTTCAAAATGGGGCTTAGACATCATTGGAAAAATCAACCCTATGTCATCCGATGGACACAAATTTGTCATAACCGCCACTGAGTATTTCACGAAGTGGGTTGAAGCTATGCCACTAGCTTCTTGTAGTGGAACCCAAGTTTCCAAGTTTATTTTTAATAAAATTATTTGTAGGTTCGAAATCCCTGAAAATCTCATTTCAGACAATGGAACTTGTTTTAAAAATAAATATGTTAAGAAATTATGTCAAAAGTATAAAATTCAACATCGTTGGTCCACTCCCTATTATTCTCAGGGTAATGGCCAAGCAGAAGCATCTAATAAAACATTAATCAAAATCCTTAAAATACTGGTCAACAAATCTAGTCGAGATTGGCATATTCAATTATATCCTACTTTGTGGGCTTATCGAACTAGCATTCGTACTCCCATAGGCACTTCCCCCTTTGTTTTGGTTTATGGTGCTGAAGCAGTTTTTCCCTTTGAATTAGAAGTTCCTTCTTTGGCTCTGCTACTTCAAGATACTGAAGTAGGAGATGAATATCATTCTGGAAGACTTAGTCAGCTGGAACTCCTAGATGAAAATCACATCAATGCTTTGGAACATATTCATGCCTACCAAAACAAGCTTAAACGAGCATACCTCAAGAAAGTTCATCAACGATCCTTTGAGATCGGCGACCTTGTCTTAAAAGAAAATCAAAAAAATACTAATGCAACTAAAGACCTTAAAGGTAAATTTGAGCCCAATTGGCTTGGACAATATGTCATCACTGCTAAATTTGGATCGGGAGCATATTGATTAGCTACCTTAGATGGTAAATATCTTAAAGAACCTATGAACATTATGCATCTTAAGCGTTATTATGCATAACATTGTGTCCTTTTTCATCATTTATATATATTGTGTATTTTGCATATTGTTTCATTTTAGTAAAATTTCAAAAAAAAATAGTAATAGTATTTCTTCTTGCAATTCATCAATCAAAATCAAAATATAAAAACATCAAAATCGTCAAAATCTTCAAAAACATATTTTATTTTCATACCTGTCAATTCTTGAAGTATTGCAGTTATATTTTCAGTTATTTTGGATAAATTAGCATTTATTTGGAATCCCACACTTTCACATTCACATGAATAAATATCTTGATTTTATTTGGTATGATTATTAATCTCTCTTATATCAAAGTCCACAGTTGAATTAAATAAAGTTTTGAGCATAGAGAACTGATCTTGTTATTTACTTGAACCAAGTATATTTTTGCACATTAAAATGATTTCATAGCAAATTCAATATGATGCTACATAGTAGAAGTGGTTTCTTGAGTGAAAAGTTTTCCCTACTATCCTATCATGCACATGGTCTAGAATATTTCATAATTGACAAAAGGACAAGCTCACCCCTACCTAGAATAAAAATCCCTTGCTCTACAGCTAATCCAAGCAAGTATCCCTAGCATAGGAAGAAAAATAAAAGTCAAAGAAAATGAGAAAAATAAAAATATCATTTTTGTACCATCGTAGCAATATTTCAGCATTATCTCAAGTTCCAAGCAAAAAAAAAGAAGAAAATAAGAGAAAAAGAAAAAAGCAAAAGCAAAAGCAATAAATCCTTTTCCCTACCCCTTGAAAAGAAAAGAAGGGTGAATGAGCTTGAATCCCTAGAATTCTCAATTATTCAAAAACTATGAGGTAAGCCCCATAACAGGTGGTTTGTGCCCAACCCACTTGGCCTTGGGTAATCCCTAGCGTGGTGATATGTTTGTCACATTAGCGACCTTATTTTGTACAGACCTATGTCGGCTTATGGATTAGCTAGCTCTTGATAACCTGACTTACATAGTAGTCTAGTATGGTTACATGCATATAAATCATGGTCAACGAACATTCATTTGGTTAATTCAAATTACTTGTATCAAATTATCTTGCTCAAAATTGGTGAACGAACAATACAAGTGCACACACATTTGTATTTGAGAGATTCTCTATCATTATGATAAATCAAGATCGGCAATGAACTCACATATGCACATGAGGGATCCTTACAAATCTACATTTGTCTTTGAGATAATTTAAAATATTTCTGCAACTCTTTTTGGAATAAATTTTATTCTTATTTCAGAACATCTGTTTAGTATAAAAACAATTACATACATTGTTTTCAAAAAAAAAAATCCAAAATTCTTTTCAACAGCATATTACAAAATCTAGTCAATAAATTCAAGTTATATTTTTTTTGTTTATCTCAAAATCAAAGATCAAATCATGCAATAAAACTAAAATATCAATTTCTTCTTTGGATTTTGCGATGATGGTATAAGTCTATATCTATAATTCTATGCCTAGCGCAAACCATTGCTTTAATTTTATTTTCCCATTCATTTTAATTTATAAAAACATATGGCTTACATCATTATGTTACACAATTGTGCTTTCAAAAGAACGCAAATTATTCTATTTCATGTCATTATGTCAACATTCAATTTTGCAACCATGGTATAATTTCTAAGGAATTGTTCAAAATTTTATCACACTTAGGAATTTATGCCTAGAAAAATCATATTTCTTTTATATGTCATGCATAATATTTTCATGAAAATCTAAAAACAAATCATCACCATCATCACTCTCATCATCACAACACAAAAGTATTAAGACAGTCTCTTAAGCACTCTTTTACTTTTAACAATATTTCTATCCTGGGATTAGCTTGACGACCGAGCGAGTGATGACTCCATGAAATGGTCTATAACAACGACAATGTCCTTTGAAATTATTGTTAGAAGTCCCTTTTATTTTTCATCAAATCACACCAAAACAACCAATTGTTTACATCAGATTATTTCATTTAAAATTTACAAGACATAAAATTATAATATTTTTAAAATGACATAATCACATGAATCATCAATAATCAATTGCAAAATTCAGCATTAAAGCATCATACAACATCATACAAAAGTCATATCATCAAAAAGACCATATATATATATATCAACAAATTATATACATCATATCAAAATTGGACTAGTATACCACAATCAATAGCCTGGCATACTCAAATCCTCTCAAACAATATATAATAAAATGCAATCTCTATGTCATGAGCATCTAGTTTTGAGAATCCCTCGTCTCCTCTCCTGACCTGAGGTGGAGTAGGAGGCCCCATCGGAGTTCGCCCTATGTCATGGGTCCTCGACATCGATCGTGACGATGTCCTCGATGACCCCATCCTAATCGGCCCTGCAATGTCGGCTGGTAGCTATAACCTCTGGCTCTCTGGAACCATCTGGTAGTATGCTCCTTGGTAGAACACAGTCTGAGCCATAGATCACACCAGCTCCTGCGTGCTTGCCCCTCTGCCCTGAGCTCTGAGCCATGTAGCCTCATCCTATAGTGTCTGCACCTGAGCTTGGAGGCAAGAAACCTCAGCCCGGAGAGCCATTGTCTCGTTGCTCTCCCTTATCTCAACACCCTTGCCCTTATCGGGTGATGGTGGTCTCTCCCCCTAATGAGAAGGGAATATCTCCTCCCTCCTCCATGTCTGTTGTGGCCTTTGTGTAGCCTGTGCCATCCTCTAACGTCTCTCTTGTGGAGACCGTCGCTGCTCTCTCCCATCGTGACCTTGTACTGCCTCAATAGCAGTCTGGCATCGCCTCCCCATCTGTTGCACAATAGCATGCATCGGACCCTATACCCTCATCATCCGAGGAGGGCGGATGCCTACGTACTAGGCATCATATTCGTCTGTGACCCTAGCATCATCACCATCCACTGGCTAGATGGGGGCATCGTCTATGTCCTAACTCCAAAACTGTTGCATGTCTAGAGCCCTGCTCAGTGTAGTACTATCCCAAATAGTTTCAGAGTACTTGTAATCCCTGAGAGAAGGGATCCCCTACTATAGACCGAACTGTCATAGATCCAGGTCATAGCGGTGGAGCTCTACCTCTCCTCACTCCATCCTCAGCTATCAAACTCGCCTAATGCGAGCCAGCTCTTGCCCATCCTCTGCCCACCCAGGGTGCTCTCACCATAGCCTCCAAGTGATCTGGTCCAGGATGAGGTCATCCAACAACCTTCATGACATAGGCAGATCTATCTTCCACTATGACCCCCTCTATAGCCACCAGTAGAAGACCTGAGGCCTCTCTCGGTCAACCCCTATCCGTGGGAGCCCTATCGACCTTCGCACCACGATGTGCTCCCAACACCAAACCTATAGTAGCGATGTCAAGACCAGACATCGGCATCCCTTGTATATGACCCCATGAAGGATCCTATACAAGTGGCATAGTATAAAGCTACCCCATGCAAACTTGTACCCATGGTCTCTCATGTCGCAGACCACATCTGAGAAGAGCCATGGTAGTCTACATCCGCTCTGGTGGCACAAGAGTAAGCTATCTACCACCCCTACCAAAACCTGATTCAGCCTAGATGCCCCAGGCATATACCTTAGAGACTCGATGTTCACTCTGCCTTTCTACAGGGTGAAGCTCGGGTCTCCGATCAATCTCATCATCGCCTGGCCCTGATTGGCCGTAGGTGTCATCAACCATCCTTGTATGGGAATCCTCATGATCCTCCATACATCCTCTGGTGTAGGAGCCATCTCCCCTGTCGGTAACCAAAAGCAAGATGACCTCGGATACCACCTCTCTACTAGGGTTGTCAGTAGCCCCATGTCCATCGATACTTGTGGCATCTCTGCCACATGCTGTAAATCGACTTGAGCCAGTCGGTCGTGCTCTGGTTGATCAAGCATGGCTATGTCATCTTGTAGCCCGCTATATTTCCATTCTCAAATCTTTAGTAATCCCCTCTACAAAACAAACAATAAAACAATAAAATTCATTAATAACCAATCATTAAAATAAAATTAAAAACATTTTAATCAAGCTTAATTTCTTAAAAGTGATGATATCGTCCACCATTGGATGCTATCGTCCCAAATTGGGCAAAATCATCCTTTGTAGGATGAAATCGTCTCTAATTTTGCAACTTGGGGATCGCCCCTTGTTGAACGGGATCACCCCTAGGTCGCTGATTTCCCCCTCCAACGAAATCGACGATCTATGGACGATTCCGACGAAATCGGGATGATTTCGTCTCGACGTCGTCGACGGTCTAAAAACGGTCACGATGCCCCAAGCAATCAAAATTTAAAACAAACAATTGCACAACTTAAATTCAAACCTAGTTTACTAGGATTAGATCCTTACCCATAGCCCACACCATACCTCTATCGATCGGTGCGTTTTCTCCACCATTTTTTTTGTCTGTAGAGCTTTAAAAACAATAACAATGAACAGAAACAATGAATTAGGGTTTTTCCCTATTTTTTTTAATTTTATTTAAAAACAACATTTTTTTAATTTTTGCTTTTTCGCGTTTTTACCTCAAAACGTTCGAATTGGGTAAAAACACTGAGGGGGCACCATAGTCAGCAGTCATACGATTCGACCAAGAATCGTCGTCTAAAAAATTGAGTACATTTTTTTATTTCTCGTAAAACGGGAAGAACTCGTCTTTAACGCATTTTCTTCAAAAAATTCGCTAAAGAGGGGGCAAAATGTAGCACCCTAAAATTGGCACAGTTAAACCTTAGTAAAAGATAAAAATTCAAATTTTAACCCCGAACCGCTCGTTAAACCGCATGTTACCCGCTTTCCTCATTTTCTGCACCATTTTTAGGATTTTTTTTTACCGTTGGATGATATCGTCTAAGATCTGACGAAATCGTCCCAGATATGACGTATTCATCTAGAACAGAACATCCAGATGATTTCATCCCAAAACCAATTTTTCATACTTAGCTTATGTTCCAACAACCTCTCTAACCTGGGTAGAAAGCGTGTCTACGCAGTTAGAGTCTCCCCCATTGGAGATCTCCCAAATTGGGATGATCTCCAACCTCCTAACCTCTCCCTAATCCTATATAAACTAAGATTTTCTTAGTTTATCCCCTTGACTCTCTGCCTGAAACCCTGATTGACTCCCCTGAACCCCCCTGAGCTTCCATGCACCTCAGAGCATCCTCACACCATTATTTGCATTTTGTATTTCATGTTTTCTTGCAGGAACTTTACTGTTTTTCAGTCGAAGCTAGCTCGGATCATCGCAAGCAATTCCAAGAAATTTTGGATGATCTTGTCGAGAAGCACAGATGATCTCATATGATTGGAGGCAATCCCGACTGTAGTCTAGATTAGGGGTAATCAGAATCCAGAGTTTGCATCTTTTATTTGTTTTCTGCATTTCTTTACACATTATTTTAGTTATTATATTTATGCATCTTGGAGTTCACCTCATTTAGGATAACCGCATGGTAAAGTTAAAATCAATCATTAAATCTACTACATTTCTCTTATTTGCTAGTTGCATTTATTATTTAGGCCTATTTTTTGTAGTTGCATCTTTGATATTTTGTATCTATTCTTGTGATTGCAGGTTTCTGATGAATTTGTCAGATTGACGACGATCTTGTCTGATATCAGACGATTACGTACGAGTTGAGATCATCTGGACTGTTACAAAACTTAGAATCTTCATAAGACATATGAAATCAGGTATGTACTGTTCTAGTTAGCATATTCTTTGTATTTAGAATTCATTCCTATTTTTTGTATTCATCTAAATTTGTAGTGGCATATAAAATAGTTTAGATTCATCTTGGCCAAACCTAGGAATTGAATGATTAAAGCGCAAAATGAACACATCAAACTTACTATCAACCTAGGTGTGGAAACTACCACTCAAAATTTTCTTGGTGAACCCACCATCCGTCAAAAATTCACCCTTATACTCCTCCCCCGAGAGGCGGGACCTTCAAAGGGCCTCTCAGTCCGAGGTATTGTCCCATCCTTCTCACATCCCCCTTCCGGGCACGGATCCTATGGCCTGAAGGTAAGGATGCAAAAAATTTGGAGCGATACATATATATATATATATAGATAGATATATATGCGGTAAGGTTGAGAGGCATATATTTTTTTTTTGGTAAGTAGTGTTTGTATTTACAGTGGGTTTTAACAAGGATCTCAAAACCTGATTACATAAGCAATGGGTCTAGGGCATCAATCCCTTGAAACTGAACACCAAAACAGAAATCCCGCCGCTTGTAACAGTAAGCATGAAATAATCCCTCTCAGCGGGAAATAAACAAATAAGAAAGAAAGTAGTTTTGGAGATCCCACCCAGCGGGGAGTAGCCAAAAACCACCATCGAGAAGATCTCGCCCAGCAGGAAGTAAATAAAAACCATTACAATAAAATCCTACCTCACAGGAAGCAGTAAAAACCACCACAAACAGTCCCGCCTAACGGGAAGCAGTAGGGAAATCCCGCCATCCGGGAAACCAGCAGAAAAGAAAGGATCCCACCTCGCGGGAAAACCGACGGATTTGGCGGATCTTGCCCTGAGGACAAACCATCCTGCCCATCGGGAAAACATATCGTTCAGCGAGAGCCATCCTGCAGGAAGTCGACAGCCAGCACAGAGAGAATCCAGCCCATCGGGAAGTGACCAGAGAGCTGCACCCCGCTCCGGGAAAAAATAAGAGGATCCCATCCCGAAAAAACAAAAAGAAACAACAGGTTAAGGGACCAGGGATCTAGGGACTAGGAATCTCGAGCGGGAAGAGGAACCAGTCATAGGGATGGGATCCTTAGGAACCAAAATAGTGGGAAGCTGTCCAAACCCTAAACCATCACCTCCACCGCACCGAGAAACACAGGGGACCAGATCCACGTGAATAACCTGCAAAAAACCCCAGGGGGAAGCCTGAGGGAAAAAGGGAAGGGATCCCCAACCAAACAGGGATCCCTGGGAAGCACCAGTCCAAAAAAACAACCAAGGAAACCCTAGCCGGCCGGGAGGGGCGCAGATAGTGGATAAGGATCTCCCTCCAGGAGATCATCTGCAAACAACCACTCCCTGGGAGGGATGACCTGGGTTGAGCCAGGGACTGGGCAGGAACCAGGAGCCATGGGAGGGGGAGCAGGGGAGGGACCAGAACCCTCCCCTCTCTACTTTCTTCCCTCCCCGCTCAAATCCTCGAGAGGTATATATTTTAACTATATACCTACTATAATACTTTAAAAGGAAAATGTTTTGTTTTTATTTTTTATTTTTTTTTGTGATTATACTATTATTTTGCAAGAATAAAAATAACAAACAGCATGCTAGTTGCAAGAAATAACAATAGTAAAAAGAATGACTTAGTTTTCTATGAATAGTTTATGGATATCATTGATAGGGTCAAGTTCATCAGGAGTCATGAAATGCTCCTCTTCAAATTGGAAGTGGTTTTTCAAGAATTTGACAAAGTGTGCTATGGTAATATGATCTACTTTAGACCTTGACATGTAAAAATAAAGTTCATGGCAATACTCTCAATACAACACAGCTCTAGGAACTCTATTCCATCTCTTTCTATTCGTAAGAATGACTTCTTGATCCTCTATATGAGCTAGAAATTTATGCACTACAACTGCGTTCTCAAGGTATTCCTCAAAGGTGTATAATTTAGAACACACAAGTGCTCTTTTATCTGTTAACCACCTATGGCAAGCTCTCTGAAGTTCATGATACAAAGTCACCTAATCAGGATACATAATTCTATCTAGGACAAACATCTTAATTTGCCTAAGTTCTACAGATCTGGATTCAATAATACCTAATCTCCTATCAAGTTCGTCCCACAAATATTGGGCTCTATTTTTTTGAGGTACTCTAAGCACAGAAGTAATATCTATAGCTGATAATTGATTTTCAACATTTATTGTGATGGCTTGTCTCCTATTATAATCTACCATCTAAGTATTATATGCAAATTTAATGGTTGTCTAATGATTCTAGATGTTCTTAATAATGTGTTTTTTTTTTTGGATTGTTTTCAAAAGGTGTTTTAGTATTCACGTCGGGTTCACCAAAATGTATCACCCAAATTTTTTCACACCCTTACCTTCAGGCTAAATGATCCGTGCCCGAAAGGGGGATGCAAGAAGGATGGGACAATACCTCGGACGGAGAGGCCCTTTGAAGGTCATGCCTCTCGGGGGAGGGGTATAAGGGTGAATTTTTGATGGATGGTGGGGTTCACCAAGAAACTTTAAGTGGAAGTTTCTACGCCTAGGTTGAGAATGGGTTTGATGTGTTCATTTTATATTCAATCATTCAGATTCCTAGGTTGGCCAAAAAGAATCTAATCTATTCTATATGAAATTTCTGGTTTATATGAAGGCAACAAACATAAATGAATCCTAAATACAAAAAATATCTAAGATGGAGAAGAGTGCACCTGATTTCTGATGTTTGATGAAGATTCTGAAGTTTGTAGGAGTCTAGATTGTCCCGGATATGATAGGATCATCTGTAATTGTACAGAATCATCCAGATTATAGGAGATTGTCTGAGATCAGTCGAGATCGTTAGTGACCTGACGAATTCGTCAGAAACCTGCAATCATGAAGATAGACACCAAAAACCAAAAATACAATTGCAAGAATGATACAAAATGATAGAAATAATAATATAAATGCTTAAATGATGGATCCAGATATCAAATCAAATGGGATGCAATGTTTTAATAATTTATTTTGAATTTTATCATGCAAATATGCTAAATGAGGTGAACTCCAAGATGCATAACAGAAGTGAACTAATCTAATGCACAATTAAATAATAAAAGAGATAGAGAATGTCAACTTAGGGCTCTGATTGCCAACAATTTAAACTGTAGTTAAAATCATCTTCAATCGTACGAGATTGTCGCCAACCTCAACAAGATCATCTGAAATTATGGTTGAATTTTCTACGATGATATGAGCTTCCTCCGGATGAAACACAGTGAGATCCTGTAATAAAACTTGAAAACACAAGTGCAAATGATGGGGGAATAGGATGTTCTAACACAGCAAAAACCAAAGTTGCAGGGAAATGATCAGCCAGGGGGATAAACTGGGAAAATCCCAAGTTTATATAGGATTATGGGGAGGTTATGAGGTTGGGGATCATCCCAATTTGGGAGATCTCCAATGTAGGAATCTTCAACCGCACAGACACGCTTCTGCCCGAGTTGGAGAGGTTGTTGAAACAGAAGCTAATTATGAAAATTCAATTTTAGGATGAAATCGTCTGGACGTTCTATTCCAAATTAATTCATCCGATTTGGGATGATATTGTCAGATTGACGATGATATCGTCCAATGGTCAAACAACTTCTAAAAATGGTGCAAAAAATGAGGTGAGCGGTTAACGGGCGATTTTGGGGTTAAAATTCAATTTTTTTATCTTTTACTAAGGGTTTAACTGCACCAATTTTAGGGTGCTACACAAGGTTCCTGAGTCAATTATTTGGCATTCAGGACAATGATGCATTGCTTCTGATAATGTTCATAACCACGTTCGTAGGCCCTCCCTCAGATTGGTTTACCCAGTTGCCAAAGCATAGCATCAACAATCTAGACCAGCTACTGGATGTGTTCCTTGAATGTTTTGCCTTCAAAACCAACAAGAAGACCTCCTTGAGTGACCTAGTTGACCATAAGCAGTATGATGATGACACCATGGCTACTTATGGGAATCGGTGGAGGAAACTACTTTCAAAGCTTCCTTACCTCCCTCCTATGGGCGACATGACTCAAATGTTTTCAAAGAGTTGCATAAGGTCGATCTTCGTGCTATTGCAGCTGCAGTAATATGCCACCCTCGAATAATCCCTAGTGTAATCTAGGATAATCGAGATCAAAATACAAGATAGTGATATTGCCAAGCCACGAAAGAAAGAGTGGACCAAAAATGCTAAAACTGGGCCCACGCAACCAAAACCCATCGTGGTCAATTAGGTTGCCATAACTATACCAAATCTTGCATGAATGACATAGCCCCTAAAGGCTAATTATCAGGCAGTTCCTCTTGATAACTATGAAAAGAAAAATCATAAACAAGAGAGAAATCAGCAGCATCGCCCTAGGTGACAATTCACATAAATCATTGACTCTAGAGACTCCTTGTTTGACCGCTTGTTCATGGCAAACTTGATAAACTTGCCAGAAAGTCGACCCATAGACCCTAATGTGCCAAAACCCAAGGGCTATAGGGAAGATTTATATTGTATATTTCATCGACAGAAAGGACACGACATCTTCACTTATTGGAAATTCAAAAACTTAGTGTAGGACTTGATAGATAACAAAATGCTTGCGATAGATAATCTCATAGCACTGAGCAACCAATATATGGAAGTCTTCAAAGACCCCCTGCTTGCCCATGAAGTGTAGGAAAAGACTTTACAAGTGAACGAGGTGACAAAAAACTACCCCATGTAAGGATACGTAGGGACGATAAGCATCATAACACAGAACAAAAGATACCCAAACATGGTTGCTCTTGCTGCAGCTACAGGAGATGTTCCATCAACGTCACAACCTCCACAACACCCTACACAACCTCCCCCACCTAGACCAGTGGCCACGATTCATACTAAGCTTACTCAAATTTTAAGGACCACGTCGGCTAGCCTCTCCATTTATGAGCTCATCCAACAATCATCGCCCCATCGGGAGGCTCTGATGGAGATACTCAAAGCCATTGAGCTACAACCCCATGAACCCAATTCTTTCAACAATTTTGTGGGACATATGAGACAATGCACAGAACCAGTCATAACCTTTATGGAAGACGAACTAAAATTGGTGACTGGTGATATGGTGGATCCACCCCTGCATGTCATCGTATGGGGTCAACAGGATTTCATTCAAGAGGGTATTGGTGGAAACTAGCTCGTCCAGCAACATATTCATGATAGTGGCATTAAAACATCTTGAGCTGCCAGCATCCCACATTATGGCACAATTGTCCTACCCATACAAGTAGGACAAAATACCATTCCTATGTTGTGTCACATCCTTGAGGGTGAGATGGCCTACAATATCTTTCTAGGTCGGCCTTGGATCAGGGACATGAAGTGTGTCCCTTCGATAGCCCATTAATGCCTCAAATACACATACGAAGGGTAAGTACATGTAGTCCTAGCAGACCTAGAACCCTTTAAGTTTTGCAATGCGGTGTAGCTGATGCCAAAATTGACCCTCCCATCGACATTTGGACTTTCAATTGAATCCATCCACTCAGGTTTTGATTTCGTGTACATTCCCACTATTGAGTCTCTCAACTCACCAACTTGGCTCATCTTCATCATCTGTTCCTTCACCCATGATTCCACCTATGGTGGCCACACCGAAGGACAATGGGAAGAAGCCCCTAGAGGAGGTACCACCATTAGTCTCAACCATGTCTATCGAAGAGGTGCCCAACTAAATGGAATTTGAGACACCTGGTTCACCCAAAATGGAGTGGACTCAAGGAGAACTCCCATTCCCCCCCCCCTCAACCACCGATGATTACCATTGAGATGGCTAATACAGGCCTGGGGAGTACCTAGTGTGGAACATTGTGGCAACACCCATGCTCAAATCCATGCAAGACATGGGGAGACCTTGCCTCCCCATCGACACTATCATCCCTTTAGGCTACCCATAAAATCAGACCAATTTTGTATATGGGGGCCTCAAGAATGACCTTGAATCCTACCTACAAGAGGAAGAGGACGAAGAGCCATTTTTTGAGAATGTTAACTATCTGTCCAACCCAAACTTTACCTTGAAATACCTAGACCAATATAACTGGAATGGATATGGATTGGGCAGATACGAACAAGGAATGTGCACTCTTTGTCAACCGAGATACCATATGCAATATGATAAATTAGGAGTAGGGTTCAACCACCCTTTACCCCTCGACATTTTGGTAGAAACCATGCAAGGCCTAGGTCTAGGCAATAAGGATGGGTTGGCATAAGATCCATATGTCAATCCCAACACTACATACACATTGGGGAATTATTTCCTATTTTTGACAACAAACCTTGTTGACCTCAACAACCCCTGCCCTTTGATCGAGGAAGGAGAAATTTCAAGAAGTAACATCCAAAAAGGATATAAAAAAAACCAAGGGGGGTCTTCTGAAGATGATTCAGATTATGAAGTAGCACCTTGGGACCCATTTTAGTCCGATAGCAATCACTTACAGGTGACACCCATGGATGATTATTAGGAGGACCTCATCAAAATGTTCTCCTTTAATGTTCCAATTGGGCAATTGCTACCTCTAGAGAATCCAGCTCTCCTACAGAGAGTGAAACAACCCAGAAGGGATCAAATCAACATGCTCGAACAAAACGAGCCTCCCACATCGGCCATAAGGCCAAGTGATCCACCAGAGGAAGAATATCAGGAAACACCTAGTGAGAGGCTATACCAGCCAGAGGGGCACATAGTTGTTGAAGCCAATGAGGACCTATGGATATCCGATAGCGACTATGAGGATGAGACTGATATGGCATATCTCAACCATAGTAGGCAATAGGAATACCTCATAGACATCGATGATATGTTTGAACATCTAAATATGGTACCAAGGCATAGGTGGCACTTAAACCAAGCATAGTTAAACCAAGTGCTTCATCCACCACTTCATGCATACAAGGAACACCCCCCACCTAGCGACCCTATAGGGCCATCAGTGCCTAGAGCAGACCCTATCCTTCTATCTGCATGTAGGGCCGATCCTTTTGTGCGAATACCCACAGATCCAGATCCACAGCACAAGGATCACCAAGAATGTCCAAATCAACACCCACATGGTAATGGAGACCAAACTCAGTCCATCAACATGATCTCCATTGATTTAACCGCCCCCATCCACAACCTAGTTGATCCAACGTGACCATTGTATCTAGACCTAGATGCCATAGACTGGGATCATGCTGACTCACCACCATCCACATCAGAGTACTGCCCTTGTAGTGAGATGTTCCATTTCACCCGAGGATAGACTCAGGATATCTTTCATGTTGAAAAGGAACCAGACATTCCCAACATAGATCTAAATTCAGCAAATTATATCCACCTGATCCCAACTCCACACCAGTTGGAGTACGGATCCCACATTTCAATCGAAGAAACAATTGATGTAGATATCGGTTCTGATCTAATCAATCTACAAATCATCAAGTTGGGGGTAAGTTTATCCCATGAAGAGCAAGTCAAATACATTGCCCTTCTCAAAGAGAAGAAGGAGGTTTTTGCATGTTCCTACAAAGACATGTCGAGGCTATACCCATAGCTAGTCACACATAATCTAACACTTGATCTGACAGTAAAGCCAATCAAGAAAAAGCTACATAAGATGCACCCAACAGTGGCCTTAATGGTCAAAAATGAGCTACAAAATTTTTTGGATGCATAGTTTGTCATCTACGTAGATTACCCACCATGGTTGTCCAACATGGTACCCATCAAAAAGCCTAACAAGAGGATTTGCATATGCACCAATTTTTGAGATTTATACAAAGCCAGTACCAAGGACGATTTCCCCTTGCCTAGCATCGACGCATTGGTAGATGCTACAACAGGCCACAAAATGCTTTCCCTCATGGATGGTTTCTTGAGATACAACCAGATTCGTATCAATCCCGATGATCAACTAAAAATGGCATTCACAACGCCTTGGGGGACATTTTGTTATAAGGTCATGCCCTTTGGCCTTAAAATGTTGATGCCACCTACCAACGCGCTATGACATACATCTTCCACGATAACATGCATAAAACTTTGGAATATTATATGGATTATTTGTTGGCCAAATCTCTTTTGCAACAAAATCATCTCGATGACTTATGCAAGATCCTTGATCGCCTCATCAAACACAAGGTTTGGCTAAACCTCAATAAGTGTGTATTTGGCATCACATCTGTAAAACTCTTGGGTTTCATAGTCTCAAAATGAGGCATCGAGGTAGATCAAAATAAAGTCAAGGCAATCCTTGAAATGCTTCCCCCAACCACCATTAGGCAGCTCAGAAGCTTGCAGGGTAAGGTCGCGTCGATCAAGCGCTTCATAGCATAGTTATTTGACAAGTGCCAACCCATGAATAAATTATTACACAAAGGGGTAGCATTTCATTGGTATGACGAGTGCCAGTCAGCCTTCGATGACATCAAACAATACTTGGCTTCATCACTAGTATTGGCACCACCTAGACTAGGAGTGTCGTTCTATTTATACATCTCAGCTACTGAGGTGGCACTAGGCACCTTGCTAGCCTAGAAAAATGAATTACATAAATAATATGATAATTATTATCTTAGCCGCACCCTGGTCAATTATGAACTTAACTATGCATACGTTGAGAAGCTATGTTTGGCAATGGTATTTGCCACCAAAAAGCTACACCATTACATGCTGAGCAATACGACGTATGTTGTGTCTAAGGAGAATCCATTGTGGTACATGATGAGTCATACTTATCATAGTAGTCACACAACAAAATGGAGCATGTTGTTGACGGAGTATGACATCGAATTCATTGGACAAAATTTTATAAAAGGTCAAGTCATCACTGACCAACTAGCAGAGGCTCCTCTTGAAGACGATCAGCCTCTGACCGTAGAGCTACTCGATGATGGGGTCTTCCATGTCTCATAATCGCTTGATTCTGATGAGCCTGAGTCACAGGCCGACATAACCTTATTTTTTGATGGTTCTAAATGTGAGCAAGGGGGTGGCATGAGAATCATGTTTTTCACACTGTAATGGGCTCCAATGCCTCTATCATTTAAACTTGACTTCTCGTGCACCAATAACAATGCTGAATACGAAGCCCTGCTCATAGGTCTTTAGACAGCCATCACCATGAACATCAAACACTTGAATATCTTTGGTGATTCACTGTTAATTATCAACCAAGTGAAATGGGTATTCCAATGCAAATGCCCAGTTTTGCAGACCTATAAAGCCCTTGTGGATAAATTACTAGCAAAGCTTGAATGGTACGACATCGAGGCACTCCCTCGATCATCGAATCATTTTGCGGACACTATGGCCTCCTTGGGGTCACTAATACCGCAAGACCCTTCTAGTGAAATGACAACCATTCAAGTCAAAATGTTATCGCAATCTGTGATGGAGCATGCAAGCTCTGACATAACGCTAGGTCCATATTGAACCATCTTAGGATAGGTTCTCTCTAATTCATGATAGTCTGAATCACGCCAACTGGGGGTTTTTGTTCTCTCCAACCCCTCTTAATAGTAACACAACGCTATTTCTACAAGTTCTTTCCTGCTCAACTTTTGCTAGGGACGAAATTCAAGAGGGATCGGTCGTTCATACCATCGAGGTTTCTGATCAACATGATTGGTACACACCCATAAGAGACTATCTCAAGTTAGGTAACCTCCCACTTGGATTGTCGCATGTCATGAAAATATCAGTCAAATAGAAAGCGGCCAAACATGTCTTGCTAGGAGACATCTTATACCATCAAATCTACGAAGGAATCCTCCTTCGTTGCTTGGACTAGTAGGAGTCCACTTGGGCGATCACCCAAGCGCACGATGGTACATGTGGTGGCCACTTCAACAGTATAGCCATTGCAAAGTGCATTCTTTGTATGGGATATTATTGGCCATATTTAGAGTGAGATTGTTGTGCATATGTGTGAAAGTGCATGAAGTGTCAACACCATGCTAACTTGACACACGTACCTTCTCAGGCCTTGCATTTGATTCAAGCGGCTTGGTCATTTTTTCAGTGGGGCTTAGATATCATCAAAAATATCTCCCCTGCATCGTCAAGTCGTCACACGTTTATCATAACGGACACAAAGTACTCCACTAAGTGGGTGGAAGCAATTCTGCTTACCTCTATGAATAGGCCCCGCATTACAGAGTTTATTTTATATAACATCATATGTCATTTTGGTATTCCATCCAAGATCATCTCGGATAATGGGACATCATTTAAGAACAAATATGTGCATGCTTTGACAACAAAGTACAAAATTCAGCACAGTTTTTTGACACCTTATTATCCGCATGTAAATGGTTAAGTAGACGTGTCAAACAAAATGCTAGTTGCCATCCTTAAAAATATGGTCACAGATAATCATAAGGATTGGCACATCCAAATACCACTTGCCCTATGGGCTTATTGCACTAGCATTCGGATGCCCACTAGGGCAACTCCATTTTTGCTACTATATGGCTCCGAGGTAGTCATGCCTCTCGAGTTGGAAATACCCTCCCTATGCATATCAATGCAAGACTTCATCGATGATGACACTGTATGGCAAGTGCAGTTAGACCAGCTTACGTTACTCGATGAATGATGCGTCAATGCTCTCGAGCATTTATGTATCTATCAAGAGCAACTTAAGAAAGCATACAACATGAAAGTTCACCTGAGGGACTTTCAAGTTGGTGACTTGGTCTTAAAAGAGAACCAACAAAATTCTAACTTGCCACCCCATTTAAGGGACAATTTTGTGACAAATTGGTTATGTCCCTATGTAATCGATAGTAAAATAGGACCTGGAACATACCGGCTCGCCTATCTTGAAGGAATAAAGGAACTAGAACCCTTGAACATTAGTCACTTGAGGCCATTCAATATTTAGAGAGCCATCACCCACACCAAAACCCCCAAGGGTTCTCACAATCGCTTGGTCAAACATAAACGCCCCAAATGTCTCCATAATCCCTTTGGTCAAACCATAAACTCCAAGGGTTCCCGCAATCGCTTGGTCAAACTAAAATACCCCAAAGGTATCTATAATCCCTTTGGTCAAACCAAAATCTCCAAGAGTTCCCACAATTGCTTGGTCAACCCCAAAACACCCCAAAGATATCCATAATCCCTTTGGTCAAACCAAAAGCCCCAAGGATTCCCACAATCACTTGGTCACCCAAAACACCCCAAAGGTCTCTACAATCCCTTTGGTCAAACCAAAAGCTCCAAGGGTTCCCATAATCGCTTGGTCACCCAAAATGCCCCAAAGGTCTCTATAATCCCTTTGGTCAAACCAAAAGCCCCAAGGATTCCCGCAATCGCTTGGTCACCCAAAACTCCCCAAAGATCTCTATAATCCTTTTGGTCAAACCAAAAGCCCCAAGTATTCCCGCAATCGCTTGGTCACCCAAAACTCCCCAAAGGTCTCTATAATCACTTTGGTAAAACCAAAAGCCCCAAGGATTCTTGCAATCGCTTGGTCACCTAAAAAACCCCAAAGGTATCTATAATCCCTTTGGTCAAACCTCCAAGGATTCATAAGAATCACTTAGTCTGCACCCATTCGGGTTCAACCGTCCATAACGAATATTCAAAAACAATAGATAATCCAAAATAAAAAAAAATTTGCATCTGAATTTCATGCATATTCTTAAAAATCAAAACACAAAAAAGAAAATAAAAGTTGCATTAGGCATCGCATACATACATTGCATATTTGCTGGTCATACATGTCAAAAGCACCATAGACTGTAATTACTCGGCAATTCCATCATTTTCCAAATTTAGTCTATTTTGTAAAAATATCCATCAAGAATAATGCCCTTCGCATTTTTTCCATATAATAGTCATTTGTCTTCTAATTTCTTTAGGGTTTTCGTCATTCAGTCATATTTAGATTTCTATTCAAATGTTGTACAAAGTCAGACCGATTTTTACAAGGTAGAGTTTTATTTGGATCACGCCTTGTTACATAGCATCCCAACACAAGCTTAAAAACACATAAAAATTCCCAAGTTGTGTGAACGAAAGATGAAACCTGCATAATGGACTAGGTTACCATCAGTGAAATGGTTATCTTGCTCATCCCCATGTGCGAATGACCCCAAGAATGTTGATATTTGGCAAAAGGACAAACATCTTCCCTACCCAATTCCCCAAAATAAATAGTGGTTCTTACCACTATCAGAAATCCTAAATTCTCAAAAGGTTGCAAACATGAAAAAATTGCAAAATTCAAAGTACAAAATCCAAAGTTTAACATCAAAACCCTCAAAGTGCACACATAAAAAAGCACAATAATTAGTGATCCCCATCACCCAAAATTCAAATCCCTTGCTCAAAAACAAAAGAAAAATAAACAATGATTTTTATCACTATATATGAGAGCAAGTATCCCAATAAAATTGAAGAAAAGAAGGGAGTCGAACTTGAATCCTTGGAACTCTCAGCATTCGAAAGGTCATGAGGTGATCCTCAGTCTCGGTTTGGTGGATAACCTGTTGGCACTAGTGGAAAACCTCCCGCATGACGATATATCTGTCACATTAGTTGTTGGGCATATGTACAGATCAATGTTTGCATATGGATGAGCTAGCTTATGGTATCCTAGATTGCACCGTAGATTAATCTTACTAAATGCAACAAATGAGTTAGTGGAGATAATTAGGTGATCCTCAGTACAGGTTTGGTGGACAGCCTACCTGGCACTAGCAGTATCCTTATAAATACCACATCAACGAACTCAATCACACACATAGGGATGTGAAATAAATTGGTCAAACTCAAGTCTAAATTCATACCTTGTTCGAAAGTCTTGTAAGATAATGTATAGTTTTGACTATTTCGTTAAAGCATCTGAGTCTCAGAAAAACCTTAACCACATTCTAAAAACAATTGTTGTACATTTCATTATTTACATCACCATCAGAAAATACAACACAAAAATTACAAATGCAAAGTTATTTCATAAAGCACTCACATAGTATAGAAAGCCAGTAAATCCTGTACAGTCTATGGTGCCACCGCCTGTATACCAAAAAATCATTTCATCCATTCCATATGCATACATCTATATCATATAAGCTAACATCATCCGCAGTCATAATAGCATATGCATACATCAACATAAATAAACATGCATAAAGAACAATAAACCATGACAAGCATATCAACAAACCAAAAATGAGTCATGTATATATATCAAGTCAAAATTCCCTCAGGCTACAATAATAAGGTCCTCTGACCTCGCAAAAAACCAAAAACTCAAAATCCCCAAAGCATAGGGAGTCGTCCACCATGATCACGCAGGATCTGTGCGACTAGAACTACCCCCAGTAGTATGGGTCCTATGGGACCTCTTAGGGTGGTTGCTGCCAGCCCTCGCATCTTGCCCACCAACACTACCTTCACCTAGCCACCTACAACGAGATTATGCAGACTGCTCAGTCTCACTACCTCTCATACAGCATGATGACCCACCTCCATCAAGCAAAAGCAATTGTCCATCGAGATGGACAACCTCCATCTCTAACTCTACCCGATATCGACCCCACTCTATATATCGTCGATGATACACAACCAATGCATTATCCCATTGTACCAACTGAGTCCACAGGAGATCCCTCTCCTATAAAACTTCTCTATGCTCCTCCTCCCGTCTCTATAAGAGACCCTTCAATTGCACTATATTATAAATAAACCCAGCCTCCACATCCCCTGGGAACCTCACACCTGAGGAGTCAGGAAGTAGCATATTGGAAATGAGGGCCATAAGCAAAGCATGCCTCACCCCTAATACGCTCTTCTAGAGCCACCACTGCACCAGATTATCGCCTATCTGGCAATCAACCTCTACCCTCTCCACAGCCCTCTCCACCCCCCTCTCCCCCACCCAACCAAAACATCATGTCAGTACTATTGTCCGTTGGTCTCGATGGGTCGTCCGGATAGGCAGTCCATCTATCGAAATCTACAGAATATGATACACATCCTCCAGATTCACAGTCATCTCCCTTGTTGGAAGATGAAAAGTGTCTGTGCGAGGAATCCACAGATTGATCAGGGCAGTCAAATATGATCGATCCCCCACCACAGGCTCCAGACTCGTCATGTGCTTGAGCCCAAGGGCATCAAGACACTCCCAATCCCTAACTATCAAGGCATCCCGGGCATCAGATAAAATAGTCGATCGATGGTATCGACTCTTCACAACCTGAAAAATAATAAAAAGCAAAATATATTAAGTACATACTTAATATAAACAAAAACATTACAATAAAATTGTACAAAAGAACAACAAAGTACAGGAAAACAATTGTACAACAAAAGTACAGCATAAAAAGTACAAAAAAATAAAGTACAACAAAAGTATAGAAACATTAACAAAAAATTATATAGCAATGACAGCAGACATAAAAATAATTGTACAAAAACAAAAACAAAACAAAAAAAAATCATACTAAGGTTGCAACCTTAAGGTGAACCAAAAACAAAACAAAACAAAAAAAATCATACTAGGGTTTTGACCTTAACATGAACAAAAACTACAAAATAAAATGACAACGTGTTGGGTTTTAAACCTAAACACAATCACAAACAAAGTACAAATAATAGTTGCGTATTAGGGTTTTGACCTTAATCTACGAACAGTCAACAAAATAAAACAAAAAATCATACTAAGGTTTCAGCCTTAATGGGAACAAAATAAAACAAAAAATCGTACTAAGGTTTCAGCCTTAATGGGAACAAAATAAAACAAAAACAATATAAAAATATAAAAATTAATATTAGGGTTTCAACCTTAATATTAACGCAAAAAAAAACAAAAAAATAATAAAAACAAATCATATATTAGGTTTTCAACTTGATATACGGATAAAAACAAAATACCGCAAACAAACATTTATATGTAAGTTTTTAACTTCATATAAAACAAAAATGAATAACAGGTAGGGAGAAGGAACATCATACCGGTCTCACCTCGGCTCCTCCACTCGAAGATCCGGTTCTCACACTCATGATATTCACGAAATTTCAACAGAAATCCGCTACACACACTCGCACTCCTTCTCACTACTCCAAATCGCCAAGAAAAAAAATGTTGCAAATGAGCCCAAAACCTAGTTTTTGTCCTTATATAGGCTATTAGGCCTATAATAATTCCACCCTAGGAAGACCACTCTAGTTAGTGCTCATACCACCTTGGGATGATTACAGCATTGCTATTTGTCCCACCCTAGGACGATTATAGAGCAAGCAATAAAACAACAAAAAATGCATCAAAAACAGCAATAAATCTGCCTAACAAAGGTGCCTTTGCACCTGACATTCATGGCATGAAAAACCACCATAGGGGTCACAAATACTCACTATCCTACTCCCTAAGAAGGCTAGCATAGCCGGACTGCTCCACAAGAAGGAGGATTTTTGTTAATTCCTACCCCAATTGGCATCACAAAAGGGTCACAACCCACCAAAAATAGGTTCGATTGTTGGAAAACTGCAATGAGCGTTCAACGAAAAACAACTGAAGACACCCTTACAAACGTCATCTTGAGTCAAGCGACTCGTCGCTTTTCTCATTTTTGGTCATTCCCTCATTGATTCATCGCTTGAGGGGGTAGTCACACTTAGTCACCAAATCAACAAATACACACCCAATCAAGGAAATGGCATGCATTCGAAGAATCATTGACAAAAACAATCATGCTCCTGCTTGGGGCAGCAAACAAGCAATAATCACAAGCTAAAAAAACACTTGGTATTCTGGAAGCATGAAGAAAAGGTTCCTTAGACAAAAGGTTGCGCCCTTTGCCTATTCATGACTAAACAATGTCCAAGATCAAGTACACCTCACTAAAAAAGGTTACACTTGAGTTAAGCTCCTTAGCTCGTCAGAAGTAAGGATTCAAGAATGTGTGCCCTTTCCATACTTGGGGCATCAAAATTTGGTTAGGTTACTAAGAAACCCTAATCATTAAGTGCTTTGGTCATATATTTTTGCTCAACACTGCGCCACACATAGCGCATCCCAAAAAGGGGTATCTGTAGACACCAAAACAGCACCAATCCAATTATGTGACTATAAGCATTAACCAAATTGGCATACATACCCCTTAGGGCAGCCTCCAGAGGTTAAACAGTGGTCCTGACCACTCCCAAATTAGTTTTGGAAGGTCAGAGGTCAATTTGGCACCTTTTAAGCACTTTGTTCCCTACTCGTCTCACCCTGGGATGATTAGAATCCTATTCACCCCACCTCGGGATGATTAGCAGCAATCGCTCTAGGGTGGGACGATTAGCATGTTTGATTGGAAAAAATTGAAGCCTTGACAAATGGCACCTAGATCCGCCACCCAACTTCGCCTTCAAGGCATGCAATTGCGAGGAACGGTTTCAAATCTGAGAGAGAGACTTCAGTAAAGCATACCCTGATCATGGAGGCTCTAAATCGGGGAGGAATTTTCTCTCCCCCCCTAAATTGCATAATGAGCCAAGTGGCACCCTAGAATGCGCATTCAAATGAGACCCTCAGGTCTATAAAATGGTGAGCCTCCTCACCCCAAAAAAAAATAGATCTAGAGCATTTGGAGCAACGGAGTGCTGCCAAATTATACCCCCATTCCTCTTTGTGCTTCCTACATCCCTAATTTCTCTTTTGGAAGAGAGGTTATCGGGTGGACACTAGGAACACATTCCAGACCCAAAACCCAAGCAATCAGCCACAATACCACACCAAACTCGTATACATAACCCCCTAGGAGTTTTTGGACCCATCCCACTTGTATTGGTGCCAAAACTAAACCCCAAACGGTGGGTGTCCTGCCCTCGGATGCCCCCCGCACTACTGTAGTCCTAATCGCCCCACCTCAGAGCGATTATAAATTTGTATATAATTTCTCTACTATTATTTTTGCATTATTTTTTATCTAATGTACTTATGTTGTTGTCCAAGTTTCATTGCTCTCTGACATGATTTGACCTTGTTTTTATCATTTTGTGTTTACTAACCTACAGGGATCACCTTCAGATATAGGACAATCTGGGCAGAATCTGCTAAATATGACCTTTTGGGTCATCTCAAAATGCCCCATTTAGCCTAACCCCAAGTTTGCAAGAGTTTTGGAGACCTCTAGGTAGGACATTTGCAAGGTCACATTTGCACATTTTGTGATAGTCCCCAGCATCCCACCCCGGAGCGATTAGAAATATGTGCATGATTTCCTGACTGTTCTTTTTGCAATGTGTCACTGATGATGTCTCCATGCCTCTGTCAAATTTTGAATTCATTATGACATGTTTGACCATCATTTCATTCTTTTACATATTAACTAGCCGAAGGCTTTTAGGATTGCATGTTTTCCTATATCCGCATATGCTATTAACCATTTGCTATTTTTTTGTGCATAGGATCTCACTGCCAGGAACACCAAAGGAGCAGCAAAGAATGATGAACACATGGACGCAAGCGGCAGCAACCTTTGGCCCGCCCATTTTGAATGTGGGCATGCGAAAGACACTAGAAGCGTACCATCCATTGGTGTAATGAATTGTATCAAACGTTCTGAGACTTAGATGGGGGGACGTATTGTAACTAGATTAAAATCAAACATTAATAAAAGAGGCCCCGCTTAATTTTGCTCACATCTTGTTTATACATCGTTCCCTTCATGCATTGCTCTTCGCATTCGTAGGACTTAGCATCTGTACCATATCTATTTTGTTTGCATCATATCTAGTACGTCGTCATTCTGCATTCTCTTTCACTAACCATCTAAGTATTTACAAAAATGTAACTATGAAATTTGAACCTTTGACATCAAGCATGAGAACATGAACTTGAGGTGAAGATCAATGTATTGCTCCTTTCATTCAGCTCTTTAGGAATATTTACAATGGTATAGGCAAACACGCTAGATCCAACCCTTCAAAATGAGGGTTCGACCTCTACTTATAGTTTTCTTATTAGAATAATCAAGAAATAATACACATAATCTTGTTACAATAGTACAACAAATATTTTAGCTGGCATCAGCTCATTGGTCCATCCTCCTAGAAATTTGCTGAAAGAAAGTTTGCCATGACAGCTTGGGATCTCTGCAACTTGCTGATATTTCAATGGAACTGAAGCTCAAGTCATTAAATATCATGCTTTTCCATTGATCCTTCTTGGGAGTGAATTACCATCCTTGATCTGTAACTGCCTCTGGTTTGATCTTCTTGGAAACCCTTGATGCTTCATCTCTCGATCGACTGTTACAATTCTGATACAGCAATATCTTTAAAGCAACCAAGATTTTGCAGCTTAACCTAAATCTTTGATCTTCTTCATTACATGATTTAGATTCAATATGGCACAAGCTAAATGCCATTTTGCTTTAAAAATTATGACATCGACTTTCTTATCAAAAACAACAAAATCTCCAATCTAGACCTCTAAACCTCGAATCCGCTCCGAGATATTAATATTTAGCATTATATTCTTCAATCCAGGTTTGGAGCTAGTCACATACTTCTTTCATCATGAGTTCACACTTTCATTATTCTGCCACCCCGTCTTATCTTCATTCCAGAATGGGAAGACTTGTTCATTCTCGAAATCGTCATTTCACACTTTTTCACCGCTGACATCATCATCTCTTAGGAACTTTTGTGGATTTGATATTTATCTTCATTTTAGAGTCGAAACAAAAAGGACCTTCTCGGAATTGCCATTTTGCACTTTTTTGTCGCTGACATCATCATCTCTTAGGAACTTTTGTGGATTTGAGATCTCTCTTCATTTCGGATCCAGAGTAAAGTCACCCAGAATCACTCCAAACATGAAAACTTCACTAACTGCTGAGTGAATTCATATCTTCTAACTCGATCTTGGATAAAAGCATACTGCAAGGTTCACAGAATGATGATTTTATCACTTAGTCAAATTTATACAAAATTTTACTAAGTATGTGTTGGCAATTTTGGGTACCTTGGGTACATTGTATTTGCTCAAGTGTTTAAGTTGTCATTGATGTCAAGAAGCTTTTGAAGGAATTTGATTTTATGTAAAATAATCTGTTTTGATGAAGGGTTCGGCATGACAAGTTCGAAAGAAAGCTTTTTAGAAAAGTGTCGCGATATCGCGACATGTCGCATTTTCGTGACTTGAGCAGGCGAGAGAAAGCTTTTTAGAAAAGTGTCACGATATCGCGACATGTCACAGTTTCACGACTCAAAGAGGAGAGAGAATGTTCGAGTCAAAAATGTCATGATTTCGTGACATATTGCAAGGAAGGTTGGTCGGACGAAAAAGTGTCACGATTTCATGACATGTTGTAGGAGAGAGAGTCCGAAAGAAAAAGTGTCACGATTTCATGACATAATGCAAGAGAGAGAGTCCAGGAGAAAAAGTGTCACGATATCGTGACATGTCGAGTTTTCGTGACCCGAAGAAAAGAAAAGCGCTAAGGAGAAGAAGTGTCGCGATTTTGTGACATGCTGCAGAACTCAAAGTGAGAACTGTCACGATTTCATGACATGCAGCAAAGGGAAGAGTCTGAAATGAGAACTGTCATGATTTCGTGATAGGTTGCAAAGAAGACGTACGAAAGCTGAAAGCGTCGTGATTTCGTGACAGGCTAAAAAGAAGTCGTACGGATGCAGGAAGTGTCACGATTTCATGATAGGTTGAAGAGAAAGCTTATGGATGCAGAAAGTGTCACGATTTCATGACAGAGATAGTAAGCAAGTCTTCAACAGAAGAAGCGTCACGATTTCGCGATGAATTCAAGAAGGAAGAGCTCGAAGGCGAAAGCGTCGTGATTTCGTGACATGTTCCAGTTTCACGGGCGTAAGGCAGAGAAAAGCATAAGGCAGCGAAAGTGTCACGATTTCATGACATGTTCCATTTTCGCTAGTGCAAGCCGAGAAGAGTGCAAGGAAGCAAAAGTGTCATGATTTCGTGACATGTTCTGCTTTTATGGGTGCAAGCCGAGAAGAGGTTGAGAAAGCGAGAAATGTCATGATTTCACGATAGAAGTGAAGATGACGTCAGCAGAGGTAGAAGTGTCACGATTTCATGACAAAAGCCAAAAGAAAGTGTTCGGAGGCAAAGGTGTCACGATATCATGACATGTTGTAGTTTCACGAGAAAAGCTACAGAACCACAGAGGCAGTGAAGCCGACAAAGTTAAATTTGGGCCGACGAAGATTAGGGTTTGTAGTCGACGTAGTTTAGGGTTGTGCAGTCGACTAAGATCAAGGTTTTGATCTTGAAAGTATTAGTATAAAAGGAGGGTTGTTTGAAGAGTTAAAGTATCAATTTTGAATGTGCGTCGAAGTGTGCGAGATGCAGCCGAAAGAGCGCAAGAGTGCAGAAGTGGCGAGATGATGTCGAAGCATGCAAAGTGAGCGCAATAGGCAAAGACGAACGAGGACATTTGTGCTAGACCGAAGGACTATGTTTAGTGCAAATTCGAGGACCAGCTTTGGAGGTGATAGAGTTGAGGACAGAGGTCTCCAGCCAGAGCAGGGAGGACAAGTGTCTTCTATGGATAGAGTTCCATTTGCTAAGGGCAGCGGAGGCAGAGGTTTTCTAGAGGATCACCAGCCAAAGCAGAGCTAGGGGATCGGTGTCTCCTGTGGGTTGGTGCCCACGAACTCGAGTTTAGGGGATTGGTGTCTCCTTTGGGTTGGTGCCCATAAACTTTGTAATCGGGAAAGGTATTCCCAGAAATTGGATTGATAAAATTTAGTGAAAGATTTTATCCGTGGATGTAGCCCAACCATTCTGGGTGAACCACGTTAAAATGGGTCTTCAATGTGTGATGCTTTCTGTCTTGATTAATGTTGTGTTGATGCCTCTGTTATCTAAAGTTAAAATTATCAATTGGTTAAGTCTTATACTATTCACCCCCCTCTCAGTATAAGCTTGTGTTCTTCAATTGGTATCAGAGCGGGTTTCTCCAGAAAGAGCCTAACAGCTTGGAGAAGGATCTATCAGAGGAACATTCAGATTCAGAAAGAGATGAAGAGGTTGGGTTCGATCTCAAAGGTGAATTCTTCTTGGCTTTAAAAAGGCTTGAGAAATTCAGGGAAGAAAATTATGTTCTCAAGCATCAATGTCAGGAAGAAGAGATTGCAAGATCAAAATTGTCTCAAAGAGTTATAGACTTCAAAATTCTAGTCGAAGAAGGAAAGAAGGTTGAACGAGTTCGACAGAGGCTTTAAAAGGAAAGGAAACCGATTGCGAGAAACTAGAAGAAGAGGTTATGTCTCTTAGAGTGAAGTTGGAAAAATTGGCTCTCGGACATGAATACTCCGTATGACAAGCAAAAGAAGGATGGTATCACTATTCATGAAATAGGGTCTTCAAGCAAGACCAATCTTCATCCCGAAGAGCGGTGGATTCCAGTTGGTCACAAGAAGAACAATCATCCAAGGCATCAAAACAAGGTTACATAATACTTTCCATGGCTATTGTTTTTCCTGCAAGAATTTTGGTCACAAAGCTATGCATTGCAATAAATCCTTGAATAGCCATAGTAAGGAATATGTTAACTCTTTTGCACCACTTATGAATAAAAATTTCATGTGTTACAAGTGCAAGAATTTTGGGCATACAACAAGGATGTGCAGTTTGGATAGATCTAGCCTTGAGTTCACTAAAAAGAAAAATGAGATCAAATCTAAGTCAATGATAGTTCAAACTGCTTTTCATGCTCAAGACAAAGTAGAAAAATGGTATCTTGATAGTGGTTGTTCAAAACATATGACTGGTGAAAAGGAAAAGTTTTTGGTCTTAAAACAAACAAACCGAGGAACAGTCAGTTTTGGAGATAATAGGTCAGCTAAAATCTGTGGTAAAGGGACTCTTAGTTTGGATGGGAAATCCAAAACAGAAAATGTGCTTTATGTAGAAGGCCTAAGACATAATCTTCTAAGTGTGAGTCAACTTTGTGATCAAGGGCACATAGTATCTTTCTTTTCAGATAGATGTGAGATAAGTAAAGAAAAAAATGGAAAACTCATTGCGAGTGCTACAAGGACTCCAAACAATCTTTACATGCTGAGTGAGATAAAAAGGGAAAAGTGTTTTCTAACTCAAGAAGATGAGAGTTGGCTATGGCATAAAATATTGGGGCATTTGAGCTTTGATAATCTCGTCAATATTAGTAACAAGGAAGCAGTTAGAGACTTGCCCAAAATAAAGAGGCCCCATAATATCATTTGCGGTCCTTGTCAACATGGAAAACAGACCAGAACCAGTTTCAAATCAAAAGGGTATACTTCTTCAAAACCTTTGGATCTTATTCATACTGATTTATGTGGCCCCACCAGAACTCAGAGCATTCAGGGAGAAAGCTACTTCATGTTGTTTATAGATGATTATTCTAGAATGACTTGGGTTACTTTTCTAAAAGAAAAATCTGAAGCTTTTGAAAAATTTAAAGCGTTCAAAGAAATGATTGAAAATGAGACTGACAAGAGAATCAAATGCTTAAGATCAGACAGAGGAGGAGAGTTCACTTCAAATGAATTTGTGGAATACTGTGAGCAACAAGGAATCAAAAGAGAATATTCAGCAGCAAGAACTCCTCAACAAAATGGAGTAGTTGAAAGGAAAAACAGAACTATTGAAAATATGGCTAGAGCTATGTTAAATGAGTCAAAACTCTCAGATGGCTTTTGGAAAGAAGCAGTCAGTACAGTAGTCTACATTATCACCAGGGCCCAACTTAGAGTCAATCATCATAAAACTCCTTATGAGTTGTGGAAAGGAAGACCAGCTACAGTAAAATACTTCAAAGTGTTTGGGAGTAAGTGCTTCATTAGAAGGGAAGATCAGAATCTGGGTAAGTTTGATCCTAGGTGTGATGAGGGAATCTTTCTTGGATATTCCAGCAGAAGCAAGGCCTACAGATGCTTCAACAAAAGAACGCATACAGTCGTAGAGAGCATAAATGTAACAGTTGATGAAAAGACAGGGATAAGAGAACCAGTCAAGGAACTCAGTGATGAAATTTGTCAAGAAGAATTCAGAGAGGTTTCAGATGAAGAAGAGGAAACACAACAATCGCTTCCCAAAACTCCTTCACGATATGTTCGAAAACATCATCCCAAAGATTTGATCATTGGTGATCCAAACAGCAGGCAAACAAGAAGAAGAGTCATTCCTTCACACGATTCTACAAATGTTTCATTATTATCTCAGATTGAGCCAAAAGATTTCAGTGAAGCATGTGCAGATAAATTTTGGGTAAAAGCAATGGATGAAGAGCTAAATCAAATAGAAAAAAGTGAAACTTGGGATTTGGTTCCAAGACCTAAGGACAAGAATGTCATTGGCACAAAATGGATATTCAGAAATAAACTCAATGAGGATGGAAATATTGTCAGAAACAAAGCTAGGTTAGTCTGCAAAGGTTATGCTCAAGTAGAAGGTGTTGATTTCGAAGAGACGTTCGCTCCTGTTGCTCGTCTTGAAGCTATCAGAATGTTTTTGGCCCTTTCAAGCTTCAAATCATTCAAGGTATATCAAATGGATGTAAAGTCAGCTTTTCTAAATGGGGTGTTGGTAGAAGAAGTCTACATAGAACAGCCAGAAGGAGTGTCTCTCACAGAACAGTCAGACTATGTGTGTAAACTGAAAAAGGCCTTATATGGGTTAAAGCAAGCACCAAGGGCGTGGTACTCAAGACTTGACAGTTATCTTCATGAGCAAGGCTTCAGGAAAGGCGTGGCAGATAGCAATTTGTATATTAAGAATGAAGGTGATGATATGTTGATTATGGTTGTCTATGTTGATGATATTATTTTCGGGGGAAATAATACTCAGATGTGCAAAGTTTTTGCTAACACCATGCAGAAGGAATTTGAGATGTCTATGATTGGAGAGCTGTCATTCTTTTTAGGTCTTCAGATTGCTCAATCAAAAGACGGTGTATTTCTCTCTCAAGGAAAGTATATCAAAGAAATGTTGAAGAAATTTGGGATGATGGACAACAAACCAAGTATGTACTCCAATGATTACGGGGTGCAAGATGAGTAAAGACGATGAATCTCCAGTGGCAGATCAGAGGTTGTACAGATCAATGATTGGCAGTTTATTATATGTTACGGCTACCAGACCAGATATCATGCAGGCAGTTGGGTTAGTAGCAAGATTTTAGGTAGCTCCAAAAGATTCTCATGTTACAACAGTTAAGAGGATATTCAGATATCTGAAGGGCACTATGGACTTTGGGCTTTGGTATCCCAAAGGTGATGATTTCACCCTCACGGCCTATTCAGATGCAGATTGGGTAGGCAATATGCGATGACAGGAAGAGCACTAGTGGTGGAGCATTCTTTCTGGGAAAGAGTTTGGTTTCTTGGCTAAGTAAGAAACAACCTTCGGTTTCCTTATCTACAAGTAGAGGCTGAATACATAGCAGCAAGTGGTCGGGTGTACACAGGTTTTATGGATGAAAACCACCTTGGAGGATTTCAAAGTCAAGCATGAACAACCCATCTCCATATTTTGCGATAATACGAGTGCCATAAGTATTTCCAAAAATCCGGTAATGCACTCAAGGACAAAACATATTTCCATCAAGTATCACTTTCTAAGGGAGAAAGTGCAAGACAAGCAAGTCAAGCTAGAGTATGTGCCTACTAAAGAGCAGATTGCGGATATCTTCACCAAACCTCTTCCAAGAGATACGTTTGAGTATCTAAGGGAGAAATTGGGAGTTGTACTCCCACCCCAGAATTAATCACCTCATCGGGAGGTGGGGGAGGGACCAAGCTAAGAGGCTCATTCTTAGTCCCGAGCCCCAAAGGTGACCCTTTGCCATTGATGACAAAGGGGGAGAGATATGAGTAAGGGGGAGAGCTTCAAGTGAAGAGGAAAGCTTCAAGTCAGGGGGAGCAAAACTTCAGAGGAAGATTCTCAGTTGTGGGCACAGTTTCTTAGTTGTTAGCACAGTTGGTTTCAGTTTTGGCTCTTGAGACGTGTTTTCAGTAAAGGTTTGCCATCAATGACAAAGGGGGAGATTGTTGGCAATTTTGGGTACCTTGGGTACATTGTCTTTGCTCAAGTGTTTAAGTTGTCATTGATGTCAAGAAGCTTTTGAAGGAATTTGATTTTATGTAAAATAATCTGTTTTGATGAAGGGTTCGGCATGACAGGTTCGAAAGAAAGCTTTTTAGAAAAGTGTCGCGATATCGCGACATGTCGCATTTTCGTGACTTGAGCAGGCGAGAGAAAGATTTTTAGAAAAGTGTCGCGATATCGCGACATGTCGCAGTTTCGCGACTCAAAGAGGAGAGAGAATGTTCGAGTCAGAAATGTCACGATTTCGTGACATATTGCAAGGAAGGTTGGTCGGACAAAAAAGTGTCACGATTTCGTGACATGTTGCAGGAGAGAGAGTCCGAAAGAAAAAGTGTCATGATTTCATGACATAATGCAGGAGAGAGAGTTCGGGAGAAAAAGTGTCGCGATATCATGACATGTCGGGTTTTCATGACTGAAGAAAAGAAAAGCAATAAGGAGAACTGTCATGATTTTGCGACATGCTGTAGAACTCGAAGTGAGAACTATCATGATTTCATGACATGCAATAAAGGGAAGAATTTGGAATGAGAACTATCATGATTTCATGATAGGTTGCAAAGAAGACGTACGAAAGTTGAAAGCGTCACGATTTCGTGACAGGCTGAAAAGAAGTCGTACGGATGCAAGAAGTGTCACGATTTCATGATAGGTTGAAGAGAAAGCTTATGGATGCAGAAAGTGTCATGATTTCATGACAGAGATAGTAAGCAAGTCTTCAACAGAAGAAGCGTCATGATTTCATGATGAATTCAAGAAGGAAGAGCTCGAAGGTGAAAGCATCGTGATTTCGTGACATGTTCCAGTTTTGCGGGCGTAAGGCAGAGAAAAGCATAAGGCAGCGAAAGTGTCACGATTTCGTGACATGTTTCATTTTCGCTAGTGCAAGCCGAGAAGAGTGCAAGGAAGCAAAAGTGTCATGATTTCGTGACATGTTCTGCTTTCATGGGTGCAAGCCGAGAAGAGGTTGAGAAAGCGAGAAATGTCACGATTTCATGACAGAAGTGAAGATGACGTCAGCAGAGGCAGAAGTGTCACGATTTCGTGACAAAAGCCAAAAGAAAGTGTTCGGAGGCAAAGGTGTCGCGATATCACGACATGTTGTAGTTTCACGGGAAAAGCTACAGAACCACAGAGGCAGTGAAGCCGACAAAGTTAAATTTGGGCCGACGAAGATTAGGGTTTGCAGCCGACGTAGTTTAGGGTTGTGCAGTCGACTAAGATCAAGGTTTTGATCTTGAAAGTATTAGTATAAAAGGAGGGTTGTTCGAAGAGTTAAAGTATCGATTTTGAATGTGCGTCGAAGTGTGCGAGATGCAGCCGAAAGAGCGCAAGAGTGCAGAAGTGGCGAGATGATGTCGAAGTGTGCGAGATGCAGCCGAAAGAGCGCAAGAGTGTAGAAGTGGCGAGATGATGTCGAAGCATGCAAAGTGAGCGCAACAAGAAAAGACGAACGAGGACATTTGTGCTAGATCGAAGGACTGTGTTTAGTGCAAATTCGAGGACCAGCTTTGGAGGTGATAGAGTTGAGGACAGAGGTCTCCAGCCAGAGCAGGGAGGACAGGTGTCTTCTGTGGATAGAGTTCCATTTGCTAAGGGCAACGGAGGCAGAGGTTTTCTAGAGGATCACCAGCCAAAGCAGAGCTAGGGGATCGGTGTCTCCTGTGGGTTGGTGCCCACGAACTCGAGTTTAGGGGATTGGTGTCTCCTTTGGGTTGGTGCCCATAAACTTTGTAATCGGGAAAGGTATTCCCATAAATTGGATTGATAAAATTTAGTGAAAGATTTTATCCGTGGATGTAGCCCAACCATTCCGGGTGAACCACGTTAAAATGGGTCTTCAATGTGTGATGCTTTCTGTCTTGATTAATGTTGTGTTGATGCCTCTGTTATCTAAAGTTAAAATTATCAATTGGTTAAGTCTTATACTGTTCACCCCCCTCTCAGTATAAGCTTGTGTTCTTCAAGTATGTGGCCATTTTGGGCCTACAATACCCAAGTCCAATATCATCCTGACTTCATACACCCTCAGGGCTTTTAATGATGCGCTATGCACCATAGTAGGCATGATCATTTTACCTATAGAAGTGGGACATAAGACCATCCCTGTAATGTGTCATGTGTTGGAAGGGAAAATTCAATATAACATTCTTATAGGGTGCCCCTAGATTAGGGACATGTAGTGCATACCCTTGATCCTGCACCAATGTGTTAAGTATGTGCATGAGGGACAAGTGCATGTAGTCCCATATGATGAAGAGCCATTTAAGTATGTGCACCAAGTCAACTTACCCAAAGGTTTCGACCTCCCATAAACACACTTTTACATCAGACCATCATCACCAACCATGCATCCGGGAAGCCAAATTAGATCAATGCGAGGTGACCCATCAACATTGGCACCACCTCCTAAAACCAAAGCAATGGGCACTTCTGAAAGGCTTTTGACTGACAAGGCCAAGGATAAATAGAATTTGAAGGCACCCTTAGTGGAGGAAGAACCCCAAGAGCATCTAACTAAAGTAGTAGAAGAAATCCATGTTCCCATGGAGGAGGAACATTCCCAAGAGAGATGCGAGAAGGTATCACAACCTACCTCACCTACATCATCGATAGCATCATCAACCCCCCAGGTGATACTAAATCTAGCCAACACTATTCTAGGAGAGTACCTTATGCAAAATGTGACCTTCACTCCAATCATTGAGTCTGCACAAGATATGTGACGACCAAGAGTCCTAAACTTGCCAATAGGGATGGTGGTACCCTTAGGGATTCTGCCCAACTAGACCAACTTCATATATGCCTGGTTGGACTATGTCCACACTACTCCTAACTTGGAGAGTGATGAGGATGAGCCATTCACCATGAGTGTACATTACTTATCAAACCCTGAGTTTGCACTAAGATACTTTGAACAATGTCATTAGCATGGCTATGGCCTAGGCCTATATGAACAGGGGTGCAGGCAGTCGTGTCAACTATAGTATCAACTACCTACTGATAGGTGAGGCCTAGGATATCACAAACAATGCTAGAATAACTCTTTATAGGTAGCCTTATACGAGCTAAATATTGGTTTTGAAGAGAACATTGATTAGAATCCACTTTGACCCTCTGGAAGAAACTTGTGGGTGACGAATGGTTTTCAACAGTTAATATCGCACCCCAAGTGACATATCACCCTGAGCCTTCCCTCGAAGCAAACCCATCATGATTCATTCTACAGGAGGAAAATTTTTTGCATAGCTATGAGCGAGAGGATTATAGATATGTCCCAAGCATGGATGAAAAAGAAATTGATCTAGCCTACCATGGGCCTTGATATATGCAAAACCTTGCTTAGACAGGCCATACAGAGAGTGGCTACATCTCAAATGAGAGTGAGTACATCTTAGATAATGATGTATGTACATCAAAATAAAGCGACTATGAGTCAGAGGACTCAACAAAGAGGGCCTACTTACGGCCAAGACATATAGGCCACGTCGTTGGGCCAGAGACAAACATTAATAATTTTTTCATAAGTGACAATGACTATGAAGATGAGATTGAGTTGGCCTATCTAGGGCATTCACAAGAAAGGCATCAACCCATCCTGGGGGTATAAACAAATGTAAATGGTTTCTAGATAAGCAATGATAACTTCAAATATGAAACATAGATGGCTTATCTATGGCCTCACCACTTACGCCCAGTCGACTTGCTTGTTGAGAGAGAAGCAACACTCCACGCCATATATCCTGGTCTTCACTTCTGGAGGAGACATCTAAACTTGGATGCCATTTATCGTATGGTCAATCTGGATACACTAATGTTTAGAGAACATATGTTGCCTAACAATCCCATCATTTCATCCGTCCATCGCTCGAATCCTGAGGTCTCGATGCCTCCTGAGCCTCATCACAAGCATATATAGCCCCCCCTTGAGGTAGAGTCACACCCCGATGGTCCTGGATATTTTTCCATGTCCACCAATATGATCTGCATTGATTTGACCATGCCACTCCATAACCTAGAAAATACTTCAAAAGCACTATGTATTGACATAGATGCTATCGATTGATCATGTTGATTCACCCCTAGAGCCTGAGGATTTCTTCCCCAGTGAAGAAATGTTGTAATCATTCCATTTTGCATCAGGTTTTAAACACAACATCTATCACACTGGGTTGAACCTTGAGTCAGTAGGGACTATAAATCTAGCATATGACATTCATCTGATCCCCACTCCTCACCAACTAGAGGAGGGATCACATATTGCTATAGAGGAGACTTTCAAAGTAGACATTAGCGATGATCCATCTCAAAAAAAGAAATTCAATTTTGGAGAAAGGTTATCTCCAAAAAAAAAGACCATCATAATTCCCTTACTGAAACATAGACTAGATCTCTTTGCTTGGACCTATAAAGATATGCCAGGGGTAGATCCTAATATGGTTGTTCATAACCTATCGCTAGACCCCACAAAGAAGTTGGTCAAGCAAAAGCTAAGAAAGATGCATCCAATAGTTGCTTTGATGTTTAAGAATGAATTGGTCTTTATTGTCCCCATCAACTATCCAGAGTGGGTATCAAATATGGTACCTGTAGGAAAACCTGATGGAAGAGTCTGTATTTGCACTGATTTTAGGGATCTCAAAAAGGCAACACCAAAGGATTTATTCTTGTTTCCCAACATAGATGTTCTTGTAGATGTATCAACAGGTCATGAGATGTTCTCCCTAATGGACGAGTTTTCTAGTTATAATAAAATTTGGATTAAAGTTGAATATCAACATAAAACTACATTCACCACTCTGTGGGGGACATTCTGTTACAAAGTAATTCCATTCAGCCTTAAAAATGCTGGAGCCACTTATCAACGAGTGATAACATACATTTTCCATGACTACATGCATCAGATCTTGGAATATTACATAGATTACTTACTGACCAAGTCATTACTTCGTGAAGAGCATGCTGAGACCCTCATAAAGGTCTTTGATCACCTGATTGAGCACAATTTTAGGTTAAACCCCAAGAAAAGCATCTTTGGCATGACTTCTAGAAAACTTAGGATTTATCATTTCTAAACGAGGCATCGAGGTGGACCCAAAAAAGATAAAGGCTATCCTGGAAATGGCCCCACCTACAAACATCAAGGAAATAAGAAGCCTACAGGGTAAGGTAGCATCCATAAAATGGTTCATCACACAATTATTGAACAAATGTTGACCCATGAATCGACTGGTACACAAGGGAGTCCCTTTTCGGTGGGATTAAGAATATTAGCAAGCCTTTACTGAGATTAAGGAATACCTAGCAACACCATCATTTTTAACTCCACCAATGCCATATGTGCCTTTCCTGTTGTATATATCTACCATGGATGTTGTTATGGGTACCATGCTGGCTCAAAAAAACATGCAAGAAAAAGAGTAAGCAATATATTACATCAGTAGCACATTGGTGAGCTACGAAGTTGTATATGCCTATGTAGAGAAACTATGTTTAGCAGTGGTCTTCGCAACCAAGAAATTGCACCACTACATGTTGAGTCATACAATGTATGTAATATCCAAATAAAATCCTTTGCAATATATGATGAGCAAGACATATCATAACACACATAATGCAAAGTGGATCATGCTATTGATAGAGTTCGATCTAGAGTTCATAATCTAAAAGTCCATCAAGAGACAAGTCATAGCCGATCAACTGGCTGAGGCACCTCTACATAATGGTAGGCCCCTCACCATAGAGCTTTTTGATGATGCGGTCTTCGCACTATCAGAGGCACCCAAGCTTGAAGAACCAGGAAATGAAGTTGACATGACTTTTTTCTTTGATGGTTTGAAGTGTGAGCAAGAAGGTGGCACAGGAATCATATTTTTCACACCACAAGGCGCTCCAATGCCCTTGTCATTCAAGTTATACTTTCCTTGCACTAACAACACCGAATACAAGGCCCTAATCCAAGGTCTTTAAACAGCCATATCCATGAAAATCAAAAGGTTAAATATCTTCGATGACTCCTTACTCATAGTCAACCAAGTCAAAGGATTATTTCAATATTGGGATCCAGTCCTAAAGGTTTACAAAGAGCTTGTTGACACTTAGCTAGCTAGGCTTGAGTGGTATGACATCGAGGCTATCTCCCATTCATAAAATAGGTTCATAGACACCATGGCATATCTGGGGTCCTTGATACCTCAAAATCCATCTGTTAATTTCACTACCATTCATGTAAATATGCTTTCACATTCAGTGATCCAGTGTGAGGCCTTGGATAAAAAGGAATTTGTTAACAGTATTCATATAGAGCTAGACCAAGATTATTTTTGTAAAGCAGAGACTTCTTAAATAATGCATATTGGGGAGCCTTGATCTCCCCAGGTCATATGGGGAATGGCACCACTATTCACCATAATATTATCTCTCAATCTGCATTTGTGCAAAGTGAATCATAAGAGACACAAGTTGTCTTATAAGTCGAGGCAGTAGTATATCAGGACTGGCTCTCCTAGTTGCAATATTTCCTAAGTTGGTAGTGTCCCACAAGGACTATCATGTGCCAAGAAGTGAGCATTCAAGTAGAAAGCAACAATATATATCTTACTATGAGGCATAATGTATCATTGAAGTTATGATGGAGTCCTTCGTTGCTTGGAGCCCTACGAATCATCTTGGGCTATTTATTAAGCTCATTATGGTACATGCGATGGCCACTTTAGTGGCATGGCCATTGTCAAGTGCATCCTTTGGATGGTTTATTATTGGCCCACCATGGAAAAGGATTTTTGCGAATATGTCAAGAAATGTGTTAAGTATCAGCATCATGCAAACTTGACACACTTGCCATCTCAGGCCTTATAGCCCATCCAGGCAGCTTGGCCCTTTTCGTAGTGGGGGTTTGATATAATTATAAATTTTTCTCCCCCATCATCAGGTTGTCACACATTTATCTTAGCAACTATGGAATACTTCACCAAGTGGGTGGAAGCAGTCCCCCTAACATTGACGATTAGTCCTCAGATTACGAAGTTCATGCTCCACAATATCATTTGTTGTTTCGGGGTACCTTTCAATATAATATCGAATATCGAATAATGTACCATTGTTCAAAAACAAAAATGTGCAAGCATTAACAACCAAGTACAACATTCAACATAGTTTTGTGACACCATACTGTCCATAGGCGAATGGGCAAGTAGAAGCCTCAAACAAGACAATAGTAGCCATTTTGAAGAAGATGGTGAAAGAGAATCACAAGGATTGGCATCTGTAGATACCTCTAGCATTATGGACTTACAGTACTAGCATGTAAACACCCACTGGGGAAACACCTTTTCCACTTGTATATGGCGTTGAGGCCATGATAACCTTAGAGTTAGAATTTCTAACATTGCATGTCGCATTGAAAGAGTTCATCAATGACGACACTACATGGTATTCTCACCTAGATTAATTGACCTTACTGGATGAGAGGCACATCAATGCTCTTGAGCATATTTATGTTTACCAGGATCGTCTAACATGAGCATATAATACTAGGATCCACCTAAGAGACTTCAAGGTTGGGGATCTTGTGCTTAAAGAGAACCAACAGAACTCAAACTTACCGCCACATCTATGACACAATTTTATGGCTAATTGGATAGGGCCCTACATCATATCTGAGAATATTGGACCTAGGGAATATTGCTTAACAACACTTGAGGGTGCTGAGGAGTCAGAACCTCTCAAAATCATTCACTTAAAAGAATTCCACACATAAAACAACAAACTATCAAAAATATTTGAATAGCTGTAAAATTTCAAAAACAGTAGAAACCATCAAAATCCAAACAAGTTAGAAAACATCAAAATCAAAAATAAACACAAAAAGCTCCAAAGGCATCTTGAAGCCCTTTGGTCAAATCAGCACAAAAATCTCCAAAGGCATCTTGAAGCCCTTTGGTCAAATCATCATAAAAATCTCCAAAGGCATCTTGAAGCCCTTTGGTCAAATCATCACAAAAAGCTCCAAAGGCATCTTGAAGCCCTTTGGTCAACTCATCACAAAAAGCTCCAAAGGTATTTTAAATCCCTTTGGTCAAATCATCACAAAAATCTCCAAAGGCATCATGAAACCCTTTGGTCAAATCACCACAAAAAGCTCCAAAGGTATCTTGAAGCCCTTTGGTCAAAGCATCACAAAAAGCTCCAAAGGCATTTTAAAGCCCTTTGGTCAAATCATCACAAAAAGCCCCAAAGGCATCTTAAAGACCTTTGGTCAAAATAAAAGCATCAAAATGCCAAAAACAACTTAAAAAGAAGAAAAGTAAAAAATAATCAAAATGCCAAAAACAACCAAAAGCATAAAAAATACAAAAATATTTCATTTGCATTCACATATTTGCATCATAGACATTTGCATCCATCACATTCCCATACACAATGCATTCACAGTATCATGAATGACACCATGTTTGTACATCAAAATTGCATCTCTGAATACCATCATCATCCATTATCCGTGTGTGAAATTGTGTTTTTCAATGCAACCCTCTCCTATTGCTATAAGGAATATACTGAGGTTTTCCGGTCACTCAACCATACCTAGTGGTTATATCAAACTTAGTAGAAGGTTGTATTTGCTTTTGATATGTAGAGTTTAGCTTCATAGCGCCTATAGCTCAGAATCCAGTCACTAATCAAAACATTAAAATCCTAGTTGGAACGTGGGAAAGATAAATATTGCAAAGTTGTATTAGGTATCCTAAGATGAAGAGTTTACTTTCTCATCCTCCTATGCGGCTGGTTCGTAAATGCTGAGAATTGACAAAAGGAAAAATGCTTCCCTACCTAAAATCCCTTACTTTAATAAAAACAAGCAAAAATATCGAACACAGCAAAATTCAAGATTCCAAAGTCAGTTCAAAGTACAAAATATGTAAAAATAAAAGTGAATAGTGATTTTCATCACTACATAAAATCCCTTGCTCAAAACAAAGGAAATCAAAAATTAAAATAAATAGTGACTTTCGTCACTATATCATGATCAAGTATCCCAATAAATATGAAGAAAAGAAGGGAGTTTGGAATTTGAATCCCTGGAATTTCCAGCATGGTCAAACCTCACGCATGATGATATATTTATCACATTAGCATCTTGCTTCTGTATAGACCAATTTTTGCATGTGGAATAGCTAGCCTTAGGTGTCCTATACCGCCTAGTGGTCTAATCCAACTAATTCCAACTTAGGATCAGGATAAACATTTGAGGATCCCAAATATAGGAATGGGTTGAATGAATCCCTCCTGGCACTGGGGTATGCTTATGTTTTATCTAATATATTTATTTGCACACAGGGATAATGAGTATATAGGTCTTCATAACAAAACTTTATCCTTCAGAAGCTCTGTATGGTCTGTATACAACTTTTGATAAAGTAACTAGAGTGTTTGAGTCTCATGGAAAACCTCGAAAACCATCCATAGCAATAAATCACATCCTCTCATAATCATACATAGCAATGACTCATCTCATAATCACATGTCCTACATCATCTCATCATGCATTTGAATGTTTAAATAATCAAATCTAATGTTAAGAATCATTATTTACATTCATAATTGCTTATACATTGTGGTTTTATCCATCTAGATTGTTAAAAATCATGATTAATCATCAATATGTTTTAAGTGATTAAAACATACAAGTTCATCTGCACTAGACTATCATCACATAAATAGTGCATCACCAACATTGCATTCATAATATCAAGACATCAAAATTAAACATGCATAAAACAAATAGGTATTAACATCGTCCATAACACCATCTGCATCATATCATCTAAATTAGTCACATCATAGAACATAAATCATATAAACTAAACCATCCGCAAATATCATAAATAATACACCTGCACATGTAGGTAAAAGCATTTAAGCATACATCTATCATATTGCATCACATCACAAAGCGCTAAATTACATCACATCATAAACCATGAAAGCATCTAACATGAAAGCATAATACTGCATCACATAAACATAAAAACATAAATCATAAGGAAATACACATAATGAGTCTCAAAGGCTAGATATCATATGATCATGTGTCAAATAAGTAAAAAAATTGCCAATAAGGCTAAATGTGTAGGTCATACGACCTCACACCCAAAAATAAGTATAAACTATCAAGTAAGCCATAACTATTGGGAATTTGAGTTAATTTGAGGTATTTTATGTTGTCATTGATGTCACATGGATCATTGATGTCACATTGATTTTTGGTGGCAAAAGCACTTCATAGATAATCATCTATGATAGTTTGGAGAGCATGGATATATACAAGTTTTTTATGAAAACCAAGGCAGGAAAAATAAAAAGTTTATTTAAAACCATGGTGGGCTTATGTAGAAAGGGCTTTTCTTAAAATCCAAGTGGAATTTTATTTCATTGAAAAAGGACCTCCGATGATAAAGCTATTAAATTTTAAAGTTTAAGTTTAAATTAATGGAGGGGTGACCTATGTGCAATTAATGGAGGTTGGCATATATATATGTAAAGGTTTCAATTTATTTTGGAAAGGGGGCATATTATATATCGTCAAAAATATTATTTCAAGGGCTATTTGACTAACTTATTTAGAAGGAGAAATAAGGTGTGTGTAAAGAGATATTTCTGATTTTTCAAAGGGGTTTCAAAAGTGAAGTTTACCTTGTTCTTTTTCAAGAGGATTAATTCTTTCATGAGGTGACAAGGTATGCAATATTGTGATTTATTTTATTTTATGGTATAAGTGGTTTTGGGAGTGAAAATATTATGCAATGTTGTGATTTATTTTATTTTAAGGTACAAGTGGTTTTAGGAGAGATAAGGAAGTTGTCCAATTAAAGGCCTTGGTGATGATTATTGAAAAGTGGAGTAATGTTGATTATTTTATGATCTACTAACCCTTGTGAATATTGGCAAAAAAAATTTGTGATTGTGGCAGATTTACAAAGAGGTTTTTTCATCTTCAAAAAGGTATGGGCACATTCTCCTATTGATTGTTTATGGTGGTTGATTTCTGAAATATCATTGGAGGGAAAAGGATTGTTTGTGGTTTCCTTTTCGGAAGTGGTTGGTTGAATGCTTCAAGGTTTTTCTGATTTGAGAGTTGAGTTTAAACCTTGTTTTATAAGCATAGTTGTTGAAGACAATTGGTTGTGAAATAACTTGAGTTAGAAAAGAATGTGAGTATCATTGTAATGTTTGTTGGAAACATTTGAGTTGGTTGATAAATACTTGGACTAGGATTGTGTGAGAGAGAGTTGTCCCTTGTGATGATTGGTTGAGTTGAGTTGATTGAGCCTAGTCAAGTGATGTGTGAAGTGATTGTTCAAGTTATATAAAATAAACTATTCCATCATTCTATGTTGAGTTGAGATTGAGGTTAGAACATATTGAGTCTCTAACAATTCTCTGTATGGTTCTATAAGACTTGAATTGAGTTGAGGTTGATTTGAGTTGAAAGTGAGATTAGAACATATTGAGTCTCTAACAATTCTCTTTATGCTTCTATGAGATTTATTTGAGTTTATTTGAGATTGATTTGAGTTGAGTTGAGTTGAGATTGATTTGGGTTGAGAGTGAGATTAGAACATATTGAGTCTCTAATAATTCTCTTTATGTTTCTATGAAGTTAATTTGAGTTGATATTTCCACTCATTTTTTAGTTCATTTTGAGTACTACTTGAGCATGATTGATTGAGCCTTTGAGAAGGCCTTTGGGATAGATTTGAGGATAGTGTTGGGATAGATTTATGGATAGTTTTGGGCAAGTTCTTGGTGAGCTTGCTAGAGCAATTTTGGGCAAGTTCTTGGTGAGCTTGCTAGATCATATTTGGACAAGTTCTATGTGATATTGTTATTCAGTATTTGACAAGTTTTGTGTGATCTTGTTAAGCAGGTTTTGTGTGAGCCTATTGAGCAGGTTCTTAGTGATCCTATTGACAGAGCTTTGGATGTGATAGAGTATAGAGGATAGAGTCTTAGTGGATAGAGATCCAGCAGCCAACACAGTTGAAGATAGATCTGAGTGAGGAGTCTTCAAGTGGAGAGAGGTCCACCAGTCAGTGCAATAGAGAGATAAATTCTTCTAAAATATCACATAGCTAGAGCAGAAGGGAAAAGAGTTCTCCTATGGAATAGATCCATGAACTTGATATTAGGGGATTAGCATCTCCTTTGGATAGAGATCCATAAACATTGTAATTGGCAGTGATTCCCAAAGATATTGATTGAGAAAGTTTTAGTAAAATATTTTCTCCGTGGAGTAGCCCATATTGGGTGAACCACATAAATTGTGGTGTCTCTATTGTGTATGGTATTTTGTGCATTGCTTTGATTACTGCTATTGATACTACTATCTATACACAACATAATATTGAATTGGAAGAAAAAGTAAAAAGTGGTCTTATATTGTTCACCCCCCTCTCAATATAAGCTTGTGTTCTTAAATTGGTATCAGAGCGGGTTCCTTCAAAAATGCTAACAACTTGAGGGTAGATTCTACAAGAACACAGATGGATTCACATAATATATTATCTACAAATAGGGCTCCATTGTTTGATGGTAATAATTATGCTTTCTGGAGCATGAGGATGAAGAACTACTTGATATCATAAGGATATGAGGTATGGAAAATGGTTGAAAAAGAGTATAGGGTTGAAGGTGATCCCGAGGAAGATAAGACTACTAGGAAATTGGTTGAGATCAATGCAAGAGCAATGAATTGTATTTTGAGTGGGCTTCATGAGATAAATTTTGCAAAGGTCATGGTATGTACTTCAGCTAATGAGATGTGGACCAAGTTGAGGAATACTTATGAAGGATATTCTAAGGTAAAGTTGGCAAAAATACAAATTCATAGAAAAATATTTGAGGAATTGAAAATGGAAGATTCTAAAGATATTTCAAAGTTCTTACTTTGAATTGATGAGATTACTAACACTATGAGAGGCCTAGGTTTTGATATGAAAGAATCAAAAGTTACTCAAAAGGTTTTGAGATCACTTCCCATGAAATATGATGCAAAGGTTTTAGCAATAGAAGAAACAATGGATATCAACAAGTTAACAATAGAAGAATTGCAAGGTACTCTCACAACTTATGAGATGAGGGTAAGTAAGCATCAAGCTCCAATAAAATATATTGCTTTCAAGGCTTCAAAAAAGAGAAAGGGAAAGTTTCATAAACAGATAGAGTTTTATAAAATGATGAGGAAGCTAACTTCATCAAAAGGAATAAGGACTCTAGGAATTTCAGAGATATAAGGAAATTTAGGTGCTACAAGTGTGGTGATCTTGGTCACTATGCATACAAGTGTCCGCATGAAGAAATCAGTGATGATGAAAAATAAGGTCACAGAAGAAAATAAGATGGAAATCATAAGCATGACAAAGATGTCAGATTCAAGCAAAACAAGTATGAGAAGAAGAAAATTTTTCATAAGGTAAAGAAATCTTACTACATTATAGAAGCAAGTGATAGCTTAGATCATAGTGATAGAGATAATTCAGATGATGAAACTGAAGAGCATTTATTCCTAGGAATAGAAGGTGAAAGAGAACAAATATTTTTTGTGTGGTCAAAGAGATCACAGATCAGGATATTACAATGGTTTCAGTGATAGTGAAGATGAGATGACACATCAAGGAAATAGGCATGGTAAAAGAAATCTTGATAGTTTGTTTGCTATAGAAGATTATAATGATCTTAGTGACAGTGAAGATGAAGAAGGGTTTTTCTATGGAATAATAGAAGTATAATAAGAACATTCACTCAAAACTATTGAATTTAAAGAAGAGGATGTGCCTATTGAAGAAATACATGAAGAGCTTACCATAGCCATTAAGCAAGCAGATAGGTACAAGAAAGGTCTAAGGATACTAAAATGCTTCATATGTGGACATTTTGGGCATATAGATGATGATTGCACATACTACAACAATTACAACAAGGAAAGTGTATTTGAAAAAGAAAGCAGCAGTTCTAGTGACAATTCCAGCAGCAATAAATACAAAGAAGTCTCATTTTTGATAATAGAAAAGGAAGAGGATGAGCCAAGTAAAAAAAAATCAAAAATAAAAAGGTTAAAAGAAGAATACAGGAATATTGAAAACAAGATTCGAACAGATGTTAAAATCATAGAAGAACTACTTCAAACAATCAGTAATCTCATAGAAGAGCTTCAAAATGCAAAAAGGATAGAAGAGAGGGTTAATGAAGAACTAAGGGTAACAATGACAAGACATGATACATTAGATGAAAATATTAAAAAAGGAAAGGAAGTTGTAAAATATGAAATCAAGGAAGCACCTAAGATTTGTGAGGAAAGATCCAAAGTTCCTATGGCTTCAAATATTCAGTTTGGTTCTTGTTTTGAGATAGGTGAATCAAGCTCAAAGGGAAAAGAAATTATTGAAGAGAAATGCAAGGAAGAGGTTTTAGATGCTACAAAGGAGGTTCAAGAATGCAATGCACAAGTTGAAGATGATCATAAGGATAATGGTCAAGAAAGGTATGAACAACCAAGGTATGAACAACCAAGGCATGAACAAAGGGCTTTTCAAGGATATTGTTTTTCTTGTAATGGATTTGGACACAAGGCTATACACTGTAGGGTTTATGAATCAAAGAAGTTTGATTTTGCTAGAAGAAACTTCAAGGGAAGAAGGTATGTTTTTTAGGGACATTGCTTCTCATGCAACAAGATTGGTCATAGAGCTTTTCAGTGCAAATAAAATGAGCAACATGGTTTTGGTTTTAGAGCTTCACAATACAGGGTTCAGGAAAGGAATGGATATGGAAATTATTTTAAGAATAATTTCAGGACATGGGCACCAAAAAAAGGCTATAATATCAAGTGTTTTAATTGAAATAACTTTGAGCATATTGCAATATGGTGTAGGACTCAATTCCAAACAGGTTCAAGGCAAGAAGGTCAAACAGGTTCTAGACAAGAAGATCAAGTAATTCATCAAGAGAAGGATATCAAAAAAACATGGAAGGAAGTTGATATAGGAAAGAAACAAAGTGATATGGGAGTAAAATTACTCCCACCCCAAAATTAATCACCTCAAAAGAGAAGGGAGTGAGGGTTCTAATCTTAAGAGTAATATCTTTTAGCCCCACAGGTGTCCCTTTTGCAATTGATGTTAAAGGGGGAGAGATTTGAGTAAGGGGAAGAGCATTGAGTTAGGGGGAGTAGCCTCCAAAGAGAGTATTGTGTAAGGGGGAGCAGCCTCAAAATATAATATTGCATTAGGGGGAGCAGCCTCCATAGAGAGTATTGATTCAGGGGAAGCAGCCTCCATAGAGATTATTGAGCCAGGGGGAGCAGCTTTGATTCTTAGAGATGGTTTTTACAGTGATTGTGGTGTTTTCATTAGAGGTGTTGCCATCAATGACAAAAGGGGATATTGTTGTAAATTTGAGTTGATTTGAGATATTTTATGTTGCCATTGATGTCACATGGATCATTAATTTCACATTGAGTTTTTATGGCAAAAGCACTTCATAGATAATCATCTATGATAGTTCGGAGAGCATGGATATATACAAGGTTTTTATGAAAACCAAGGCAAGAAAAATAAAAGGTTTTATTTAAAAACATGATGGGCTTATGTGTAAAGGGTTTTTCTTAAAAGCCAAGGTGGAATTTTATTTCATTGAAAAAGGACCTCCGGTGATGAATATATTAAAGTTTAAAGTTTAAGTTTAAATTAATCGATGGTCGACCTATGTGCAATTAATGGAGGTTGGCATATATATATATATGTAAATGTTTCAATTTATTTCGGAAAGGAGGCATATTATATATCATCGAAAATATTATTTCGAGGTCTATTTGATTAACTTATTTAGAAGGAGAAATAAGGTGTGTGTAAAGAGATATTTCTTATTTTGCAAAGGGGTTCCAAAAGTGAAGTTTGCCTTGTTCTTTTTCAAGAGGATTAATTATTTCATGAGGTGACAAGGTATGCAATATTGTGATTTATTTTATTTTATGGTATAAGTGGTTTTGGGAGTGAAAATATTATGCAATGTTTTGATTTATTTTATTTTATGGTACAAGTGGTTTTATGAGAGATAAGGAAGTTGTGCAATTAAAGGCCTTGGTGATGATTATTGAAAAGTGGAGTAATTTTGATTATTTTGTGATCTACTAACCCTTGTGAAGATTGGTAAAAGAATTTTGTTATTGTGGAAGATTTACAAAGAGGTTTTTTCATCTTCAAAAAGGTATGGGCACATTCTCCTATTGATTGTTTATGGTGGTTGATTTCTAAAATATCATTGGAGGGAAAAGGATTGTTTGTGGTTTCTTTTTCGAAAGTGATTGGTTGAATACTTCAAGATTTTTCTGATTTGAGAGTTGAGTTTAAACCTTGTTTTATAAGCATAGTTGTTGAAGCCCATTGGTTGTAAAATAACTTGAGTTATAAAATAACATGAGTATCATTGTTATGTGAGATTTGTGGTTGAGCATTGTTGAAAATATTTGAGTTGGTTGATACATACTTGGACTAGGATTGTGTGAGAGAGAGTTGTCCCTTGTGATGATTGGTTGAGTTGAGTTGATTGAGGTTAGTCAAGTGATGTGTGAAGTGATTATTCAAGTTTTATAAAACAAACTATTCCATAATTCTATGTTGAGTTGAGATTGAGGTTAGAACATATTGAGTCTCTAACAATTCTCTATATGGTTCTATAAGACTTGAATTGAGTTGAGGTTGATTTGAGTTGAGAGTGAGATTAGAACATATTGAGTCTCTAACAATTCTCTTTATGCTTCTATGATATTGACTTGAGTTGAGTTGAGATTTATTTGAGTTGAGTTGAGTTGAGATTGATTTGGGTTGAGAGTGAGATTAGAACATATTGAGTCTCTAACAATTCTCTTTATGCTTCTATGAAGTTAATTTGAGTTGAGATTGCCACTCATTTTTTAGTTCATTTTGAGTACTACTTGAGCATGATTGATTGAGCCTTTGAGAAGGCCTTTGGGATAGATTTGAGGATAGTGTTGAGACAAATTTGAGGACAGTGTTGGGATAAATTTGTGGATAGTTTTGGGCAAGTTCTTGGTGAGCTTTCTAGAGCAATTTTGGGCAAGTTCTTGGTGAGCTTGCTAGAGCAAATTTGAGCAAGTTCTTGGTGAGCTTGCTAGAGCAAATTTGGACAAGTTCTATGTGAGCTTGTTATTCAGCATTTGACAAGTTTTATGTGAGCTTGTTAAGCAGGTTTTGTGTGAGCCTATTGAGCAGGTTCTTAGTGAGCCTATTGACAAAGCTTTGGAGGTGACAGAGTATAGAGGATAAAGTCTCAGTGGATAGAGATCCAGCAACCAGCACAGTTGAAGAAAAATCTAAGTGAGGAGTCTTCAAGTGGAGAGAGGTCCACCAGTCAGTGCAGCAGAGAGATAGAGTCTTCTAGAAGATCATATAGCCATAGCAGAATGGGAAAGAGTTCTCCTATGGAAGAGATCCACGAACTTGAGATTAGGATATCAACATCTCCTTTGGATAAAGATCCATAAACATTGTAATTGGGAGTGATTCCCAAAGAGATTGATTGAGAAAGTTTTAGTAAAATATTTTCTCGATGGAGTAGCCCACATTGGGTGAACCACGTAAATTATGGTGTCTCTATTGTGTATGGTATTTTGTGCATTGCTTTGATTACTACTATTGATAATGCTATCTATACACAACATAATATTGAATTGGAAGAAAAAGTAAAAAGATGTATTATATTGTTCACCCCCCCTCTTAGTATAAGCTTGTGTTCTTCAATAACATGTCAGGAGTTGCCTGCACCACTAGCATCACCACCATCCTCACCACCCCCTCTGGGAGTCGACATGGAGCTGGCACCTCTAGTACGCTCTGTCTAATACCTGGTCCTATGACTTGATCTAGGTGAGGGCTGCCTAGAAGTGCTATGTGCACTATGCTTTGAACCTCCTACTATGGGCCTCTCCTAAGGAATAGTACTTAGCCATTGTACCTATGATCTAAGGGTAGCAATGTAGGCGATGTATAAGGTCATCTAAGTGTCATCCTCCTCTATGATCCTCTGTAGTCATCACACCTCAGCCTTGAGATCTGGACATGTAGCTAGGATAGCCTAACTTTGAGTAGTGTCTCTCTCAGTAGTGACCTGAGAAAGCTATCTCTAAAGATATTCTATGGTAGCATCTCGTTGTTGAACCTACATCACAAAAATATGTAGCTTGGCCTCAACCTGGTGCAGCTAAGCCCAAAGAGGAGACTCCTACTCCTCAAGATCTGCATCGTCATCCCTTGTGGGATCAACCTGCTCCTTGATAGCCTACTCCTCGACCACCTACTCTTGCTGCCCTGCCTATCCCCAGTCATATATTTGAGCTCACACTTGATTTCCATCAGGATCCTACACCTCAATCGCATCAAAAGTCCATCCCAAATGACCACCACCCTACCATAACCACATACCCCACCAGAGGGTGTACGCATCTATCACCCCTGCATCAGCCACTCTAGGATAAACTATAAGAGGATCATTCTCCTCAAGAGTTACTATAACACATGGTGGTGGAAGGTTCTTCTCAAGGGAAATTTGGTGATAGACAACCGACTCGAGAGGAAAATCCTATCGAATCTCAAACTATTGTAGCACCCAGTAATAATATAATAACTCCATAATAGTGGCCCTACAGCCAATCAACCATTAGTCACAGTGAGTCCTCGTTGTGAAGCTGACAAGATCATCGCAAGCAGGACACTCGTAAACCTACAAAGGATGCGCTATAGTGAGAAAGCTCCCCTACATAAGGTTGGATCTTTCATTCCTCAAGCACCCTGGGCCACTTGGATCTATAGCACTGTACATCTTCGCCCAAATCAGCAATCTCCACTAGAAGTCCTCTGGCGGTTGATCTTGATGTGCTCCCAACCCCAGACCTGAAGAAGTAAACTACATGTAATTTTGGCCTGTCCATGACGTTGGATGTGGTATAACTCATCATAGCACTATGCCAATAGTGCACTCCCCCAGGAATATATGATAGGTTGCTCATTATCCAACAAGTCTTGTACCATTGATAAGAGGTTCCATAAGAACCTCATGTCAAAGCAATTATGAAAAAGGGTGTTGCAGATGAACATCAGAAACACGACATGCAATCAGGTGAAGACCTCCTCATCATACCAGCAGGAAATAGATTCCCCTCGAGCAAGTATCCTTGGAAGCAGCATCAGCGTGCTCACCAAAGACCCTCGCAAATACTACACATCATGCAGTAGTGGGGGAGGAGATAAGGGGAACTCCATTAAAATGCAACCGAATAATCCTATAGAAATCCTTCGATGTGATGGTCATCTCACCAATGGAAAAATGGAAGGTGTTGGTCCTAGAATCCCACTGATGTGCCAGGGACCATCAGGTATGCCTGATCTGACATGATCATGGGAAGGCCAATAGCAAACTATAGCCTGTGGACCTTGAGCCAAGCCCACTTTGAATCAAGCATCTCCTTGATAAGGTCATAGATTAGCTTCGGGTCTCGAGCCCAAGCAGATAAAATCTAGAAAGTGCAAAAGGAAGCCTAAATTAATGCACTACAACTACATAAATGCAATAAATATGCTAAAACGATGCAAAAAAAATTGAACTGCTCTAAGGCTACATGAGCTACACATAAATGCACCCTATCATGCAAGAATTTTCATAAAAGACACTCAAATTTTCAAAAAAATTAATTAATTGGCCTAAAAAATAGAAAATTTAAAATTTAGCCTAAAGTGCCTTGGTCGCTAAAGCTAACAATGACCAGCTCCCAATGGTCAAAAAGTGACCACTGGAAATTCAAATTGGCCACTGACAGCAACAACAACCAGCCTCATAGTAGGCTAGCTACTCTAAGCATCAACGACCAGCAAGAGGCACGCCAACGGTGTCCCTCTCGAGCCCAAAACACAAAAACATTGTAGAAAACTAAATTCAAATGAAAACCCACTTAACTAAAACCTGTGATTAAGCCTAATTGTTGGTGAGGTTCGTTGCCGACAAGTTTAATGAGGTTATTTTTTTGAATTACTTAGTTTGGTTTTTTTTTTACCGCAACAACAAAAATAATAAGGTTTAGAGAGGTACCCGTGAAGCACCGGCTCCTTCGCTCGTCAAAGCCTTGCCCTACTCAGCCATGACATCTAGCAAAAAATGCATCAATTACAAAGGCCATTTTCACCTCAGAGCTCCAAAAAGGCAAAATGACAAGCTGGCAACAATGATAGCTCAAAACCCTAATTCTATTTTATTTTTCTCAAGTCACACCTTGGCCATTGTTGACCTCAGTGGCCCACACTTATTAGCCGCTGGACCTAACAGTTGCCATGAGCAGTAAATTGGGGGCCGCTGGACCTGACAACGACCACAAAATGAGGAGAAATCATAAAAAAAAATCACCACATAGTGCTTCAAAATAGGGTATAAAGAGCATAATAATCCAAAAACATCATAAAAATCAAAACTAAAAATCAAATAATCAACAAAAACCCAAACGAGCCTCATACCTAGTCACTTGTTCTATACACTTGGCGATTGCAGCGACAAACAATCCATGCAATTCAGCAAGATGAACAAATGACCATAAGGCCACTTGGGGTAAACAAGTTATGGTAGAATTGAGACGGTTCATCTCAAACCTAAAGAAAGCCATGATGGCTGGACCGCCCCACGGGAGCGAGAATCCTCCTCTTTTCCCCCATAATAACTAGTGCTTCAACACATGCTCAAAAAGAATTGCTAAACTTGATTCTCTAAGAAGGCCATTGAGGTCGACTGCCCCACGGGATAAAGAGGTGCAATCACCAAATAGGGTTGAGATCACACCTGGATGGGAACTAAGCTATAACAACAATTGCAACCCTCTAAGGGGGTCCAAATCATTCATTTTGGTCGAGCGACTCATCATTTTATGAATGTTTCTTTCCTCATTGACTCATCATTTAAGGAGGTAATTAAGAAGCTTCAATATATCATAGTCAAAGTCAACAAAAGATCATCTCGATCATGTCAGAGTCACGTTCGTCTTACGAATCATTGCCAACAACTATCATAAGCTTACCCTTTGCTAGGGCAAAAAGTAAATATGACAAGTTTGTTTGTAGCTCCCCTCTCTTCGGATCTATAGTAGTACTAAAGTTATCTGATCGTCTGATGTGCAAGTGCAAACCTCCATAAATTTAAGCCTTCCATCCCTTTAGAAGCAGTGATTCTAGGATTCACGCCCTCCCACATGATTGGGGCATCCTATGTTGGTCAAGATCAATGATCATCATGCAAACCTATGATGTGGCCCTAGGTGGTCTATTTTTGCTTTGTGTTGTGTTGTCCCATAATGCATCCCAAAAAGGGGCATCTGTAGATGCCTAAAATACGTCATGTTTAGGGGACTACCCATATGGGCACATTCATAAGCCATATGAACCCTCTTGGATCTCTCCAAGATCAATCAGTGGTCCTAACCACTCAATCAGGGTAGTTCTAGCCCATTCAGGATTGGTCGCTCTCAGGCAGAGTGGCCAAGAAGCTTTGTTGTTGAAGACTACAACAGCTAGACCTAGCTGCTATACCTGATAGTAGCCAGTATCATAAATAGTATGGTCATGAATACGGGCCCATATCGCGTAGTTTAACTACACCTCTGCATGGAATTTGGGTAGATTTTGATGAGGAACTCCCTAAGTTCCTCCTAACTGCCCCTTCAATACAAAATTGTGATTAATGCGTTCCCCCGAGAACGGTTAGTCGCATGTAGATTTGGACTGAAGCTTCTTTAGGAAGCCAAGGTCCAAACCCTAAGAGAGTAGTCTACATATAGACCCTTCCACAAGAATAAAACAATCTGAGAAGTTTGAGAGTTGAGCAACGGAGCCCTGTTGAGACGGAGAGCCAAAATACGCCCATAGAGAAAGCATCAAAGCACCGTTCGATTGAGTCGCGTTCACATAATGTGATTTATATTCATCGTACCCAATCACCAATCAGTGTAGGAGACACATCCGATGACCCTTGAATATCAATTTGAGCAAGGAATCGACTGCCACAACCCATAAGACCTAAAGTAACCTTTAATTTATGGTTGATTCCTTTGTTCTTAGCAATAGATCTTTATTTATCATTATTACATTCACATGGCTTTAGCATAGATCTGAATCTTTCATTGCATTTAGATTAATATTTATGATTTTCATATGCGTATTGCTTACATCTGCTATATTTCAATGCACATTATGCTTATTTATTTGGATTATCATATTTGCTAATAAGAGCCTCTTCCAGAGAGGTGGCCCGTACTATATATTGTGCTTTGTTGTTTCCATGAATGCAGATATAGGTCTACAGGATCGGATTGAAGCATCAGGAGCACAAGAATCCCTTTAGGAGCATATCTGGAGAAGGAGGCACCTATGAGCCCTCGTACAGTTTCGTGTGCAGTACTAGGAAGCCTACGCAAGCACACCATCCTTTTGCAAGGGGACATTTTATTCACCTGTAATTCATTGTATCGAAATGGGTATCCCTTAGAGGGACCAACATGTAACCGAGTCTCAATATAAATAAAAGGATCTTTCTTTGTTGTTTTCATGTTATATGCATTTCATCGTTCATATGTGTGTTGTTTCCATGTTTCTATAATTATGAGCATTTCATGGTTTTAATTTCATGGATTGCTTGTCACTTCAATCACCAAGTGTATAGAACAAGTGACCATAAGGCCACTTGGGGCAAACAAGTTATGGTAGAATTGAGATAGTTCATATCAAACCTGAAGAAAACCTCAACGACTGGACCGCCCCACGGGAGTGAGAATCCTCCTCTTTTCCCCCATAATAACTAGTGCTTCAACACATGCTCAAAAAAATTTGCTAAACTTGATTCCCTAAGAAGGCCACTGAGGCCAGACTACCCCACGGGATAAAGAGGTGTAATCACCAAACAGGTTTGAGATCAAACCTAGATGGGAACTAAACTATAACAACAATTGCAACCCTCTAAGGGGATCCAAATCATTCATTTTGGTCGAGCAACTCATCGCTTTATGAATGGTCCTTTCCTCATCGACTCGTCGTTTGAGAAGGTAGTCAAGAAGCTTCAATATATCATAGTCAAAATCAACAAAATATCATCTCGATCATGTCAGAGTCGCGTTCGTCTTACGAATCATTGCCAACAACTATCATAAGCTTACCCTTTTCTAGGGCAAAAAGCAAATATGACAAGTTTATTTTTAACTCCCCTCAGTTTCGTGTTGAGCAAGGTGTAGCGACAGTATTGTCATTATTGTCAACATAGTCAGATAGATAGGTTGATGCAGTGGACAGGATTTTAGAGGTTATTCAGAGTATGTACAGTGATGTTAAATGCTTATGAGGATGTTTTTGATGTTTGGGTGAAGTTGTTACAGGTTGTCCAAGAAGACCGAAGTGGCCCATATGCTAAAGATCAAATAAAAATCAAAACACCGCATCGAGAAAAAAGTGTCGCGATATCGTGACATGTTACATTTTTGTGGCCAAAAGAGAAACGAAAAAGCAAAGGGAAAAAAGTGTCGCGATATCGCGACATGTCACATTTTTGTGACTCAAAAAGGGCAAGCAGGCAAAGAAACAAAAGTGTCGCGATATCGATACATGTCGCATTTTTGTGACTCAAAAAGGGCAGGCATGCAGAGAAACAAAAGTGTCACGATATTGCGACATGTCGCATTTTTGCAACTCAAAAATGGTAGGCAGGCAGAGAAACAAAAGTGTCACGATATCGCGACATGTTGCATTTTCGCCAAAGGAACAGAGTAGTTGACAGTGCGTTTGATATTAGTGATGAACACCAGGATGGTGAAACTAAAGACTGCATAGTGACGTGGACCCATAAGGAATCTTTAATGATTTGAAATCATTTAAGATGGTCGTTACACATGGAAAGAAGTGGATGCATGCCCATGTGGAGAAAACGAACAGTCGTGGAAGGAGAAAACGAACAGTCATGGAAAGAAGCGGATGCATGCCCATGTGGAGAAAACGAACAGTCATGGAAAGAAGTGGATGCATGCCCATGTGGAGAAAAGGAAATGAAGGGCCTCAAAATAGAAACAAAAAGCCTTTTTTGGAAACCAAAACACATGCATGCATAAGGGAAAGAGAAAACGAACAATCATGCAGGGAGAAAACGAACAATCATGCAAAGAGAAAATGAACAGACATGCAAAGAGAAAACGAACAATCATGAAGGAGAAAATGAACAGTCATGAAGGAGAAAATGAACAGTCATCAAAGGAGAAAACAAATAGTCATAACCTAGAAAACGAACAGTCATGGTAGGAGAATATGGTGTCAATTATTTGCATGTGACGTGTTTGACAAAATGCCTTCTCAAGATAAACAAAAGGAGTTACATAAAGAAGTAGTTACAATTGACAAGTGGCATATGAGAATATGAAAGGAGTTACAACTGGAGTTACAAAGAGAAAGGATTGTTATAAAAGGAGTGTTGCTTGGAGAATTTTAAAATAAGAAGAAGAGAGCGAGAGGAGAGCGAGAGGCAAGCGAGAGGCGAGCGAGAAGGGTGTGTGTTTTGTGAATTGTGGTAGACATTGGGTAAGCAATAGACCAGTCAGGGTCTTGTAAAAGTGAAGGCATTTTTATGTCAATCTTCTAGTTTCAAAATGGAAGTCCAAGTTGGTGCTTGGCATTAGGGATTGGTGCTCCTTCCAGTTGGTGCTGGTAAATCAGGGGTTGGTGCTCCTTCCAGTTGGTGCTGGTAAATCAGGGGTTGATGCTCCTTCTAGTGGGTGTTGGTAAATTGATTGTAAAGTTGGTGCTTTGCATAGGCTGGATTTGGATGGGAGTCCAAACAGTCATTTTTAGGAGTAGCCAAATTGATGAACCTCGGTACATCTTGTGTTGTGTGATGTTATCTTGTTATACTTGCTTTATTTGGTTTTAAGTTTTCATTGTTTTGGCTTAAAGAGTTGAAGATTTAAGTTATAAATAGCTACACTGATTCACCCCCCCATCTCAGTGTCATTGTGAGACTAACAATTGGTATCAGATTCAGTTTCCCTTGTCAGGCTAAATCAGCTAGGGTTGATCTTGTATTAGTACGCAATGGGTAAGAAGAATAGATCCTCGTACAATAAGGCATCTCAGTTAGTTTTAGTTCCTGTGGAAGAGAAAATTGAACTACAAAATATAGGAGTGAATTTTGAAGTATGTGATGAAAACCTTGAGGTTGAAGTATCTAGAAGGTGAGTTGATCGTTGCACTTGAAGAGTTGAATATAGAAAGGAAAAAGAACAAAATATTGTCCAAGAAGTTGGAATAATATGGGGATAAGATTGAAGATCTCTTCTTACAAATTCATAAAGCCAAGAAAATAGAAGCCTTGAAGTCACACCTGGATGATAAAGTCGATGTATGTAGCAAACATGAAGAGGAATCTAACAAAGTTATTAGTGATCTAAAGCTGCAAGAAGAAGAGTCCAAAAGGATTGAAGAAACTCTTAGGTCATAGATCAATAAGAAAGAGATTTTTTGTTGCAAACAAGAAGAAGAGATTGTTTTTTTGAATAAACAACTAGAAGAGGCCAATACAAATCTCAAATTTGAGAAGAGCACAGAGTTGCTAGATGAAATGAAAAGGCAACAAAGAAGCTCCAAAGCTAAGCTTGGTCTTGGATATGAAGCTGAACAACCTTCATCTTCCAAATATGCAAAGAAGAAGAAGTTCAATGTTGAAGGATCGAAGCAAAAAAAGTTTGAAGCTAAATCTTCAAAAGGAAGAAAATATCAAAGGAGATCTATAGCAAAGCAACCACAACAAAAGAGGTTCTATCACTCTCACTCTATTCATAATAATGCTTTTAATGGCTATTGTCTTAGATGCAACTATTATGGTCACAAGGCAATTTATTGTGGATTGAATAATAGATCAAAGAGTTATGATGGTAGAAATACATTTGCTTTTCTGATTGAACACCATATTCAATGTTTTAAATATAATGGTCATGGGCACATAGTAAGGTTTTGTCCAAGCACTTTTGTATCTAATCTAAGGCAAGACAGTAGATTTCATCAGACACAAAGAATGCAACACAGACAGGGAATAAATCATGTACATAAAAGAAAGGAAAATAATCATCCATCAAGGATGCACAAGAGACAACCACCCAAGAGAAATGTTCAAGTTCACGAAAAGGTTCAAAATAGGGATGCAGTTGAAAAACTCAAGCCCAAGTTCAAGGAAGCTTGGAGAAAGAAAGAAGAGAGGAAATCGTGTCTCCTTGGACTGAAGGAGACTACTCCTCTATTGCACTAAGCAGCTCCAGTTAGCACATCCTCAGGGGGAGCAATCTTAAAGTTTTATTTTAATGCTCCTATGTTGTTTGGTTATCTAAGGATGAAAGGCAAGTAGTCAGGGGGAGTTGTCGTATAGTTGTCAAAGTGTGTTTTAGTTCATGTAGTTATTTGTGGAGGTGCCATGAAGGTAGGGAACGAGTAATTAGCTATGAAGAGAACTACCCAATTTATGAAGATATTATTGAAGGAGATGAGGAAAATGAAACGGAAAAGAAACAAAAAATTGACTCAGATGATTCAAACAGTGATTCAGAAGTGGAAGAAAATAAGAAATTCAAAACAGGCAGCTGTCAGAAAGATCATTCTAGAGAGAAAATAATTGGAGACCCCACAGTTGGTGTTCAAACAAGAAGGAGAGTAGTAAGTAACTACTCTCTATTATCCAGCATTGAGCCCAAAAATGTTGCTGACGCAAGCAAAGATGAAAGTTGGATGAAGGCAATAAATGAAGAATTAGATCAAATCGAGAAAAACAAAACTTGGGAGTTAGTACCAAGACCTGCAAATAAAAATATAATTGGTACTAAATGGGTCTTTTGAAACAAATTGAATGAAGACTGACAGGTAGTTAAGAATAAAGCAAGATTGGTGTGCAAAGGCTATGCACAAGTTGAAGGTATTGACTTTGAGGAAACCTTTGCACCTATGGCTAGACTAGAGGCAATTAGAATGTTTCTGGCTTTAGCAGTTTACAAGAATTTCAAAGTTTATAAAATGGATTTGAAATCAGCATTTGTGAATGGGAAACTTGAAGAAGAGGTTTATATTGAGTAGCCAGATGTTTTCCAACTTGGTGATGATCCCAACTTGGTTTGCAAGTTGAAGAAAGTATTATATGGCTTAAAATAGGCAGTATGCATGGTAGCACGATTTCAGGATAGTCCCAAGGAGACTCATGTGACAGTAGTGAAGAGGATTCTTCGATATCTCAAGGGTACTATGGAGTATGGGTTATGGTATCCGAAAGGTAAGGACTTCACTCTTATTGCGTATTCAGATGCAGATTGGGCAGGATGTGTAGATGATAGAAAGAGTGCTAGTGGAGGTACATTCTATCTTGGATACATGTTGGTCGCGTGGCATAGTAAGAAACAAGAGTCAGTCTCCTTATCCACAACAGAGATAGAATATATTGCAACGACAACGTGTTGTACGCAAGTATTATGGATGAAACAAATCCTGAAAGATCCTGGTATTAACTTTAGTGAGCCAATTTCATTTAAGTGTGATAACACCAATGCCATTAACATCTCAAAGAATCCGGTTATGCATTCTCGCACAAAACATATTGCTATTCGGTATCACTTTTTGAAGGAGAAAGTTGTAGAAGGTGAGGTTAAGTTGGATTTTGTTCCAACAACAGAGCAAGTAGCGGATATCTTCACAAAACTGTTGCCCAAGAAATTCTTTGAGTACCTTCACAATAAATTGGAAGTGGTCACACTTCCCAAGAATTGGCTAGCTATCGGGACCACATTCTCAGGGGGAGCATTTGTGTATTTGTTTATATTTTTGCTCATGTTTGTGATTTTTTCTAAGTGTAATAATTATTGCCTGAGAATGTTGTGCATGGACTCAGGGGGAGTTTATAGCAGCCCTTTTGGTATTGTTGTCAAAGGGGGAGAAGAGTTACAGGAAATTGCACAAGAGTTACAAGAAATTGCATGTGTATTGCCAACAATTCCAAAGGGAGAGATTGTTGAGCAAGGTGCAGCGATAGTATTGTCATTGTTGTCAACACAATCAGATAGATCGGTTGATGCAGTGGACAGGAGTTCAGAGGTTATTCAGAGTATGTACAGTGATGTTAAATGCTTATGAGGATGTTTTTGATGTTTGGGTGAAGTTTTTACAGGTTGTCCAAGAAGACCGAAGTGGCCCATATGCTAAAGATCAAAGAAAAAGTAAAACAAGCATCGAGAAAAAAGTGTCGCGATATCGCGACATGTTGCATTTTCGTGGCCAAAAGAGAAGCAAAAAAGCAAAGGGAAAAATGTGTCGCGATATCGTGACATGTTGCATTTTCGCGAACAAAAGAGAAGCGAAAAAGCAAAGAGAAAAAAGTATCGCGATATCGCGACATGTTGCATTTTTGTGGCCAAAAGAGAAATGAAAAAGCAAAGAGGAAAAAGTGTCGCAATATCGCGACATGTTGCATTTTCACGGCCAAAAGAGAAGCGAAAAAGCAAATGGGAAAAAGTGTCGCGATATCGCGACATGTTGCATTTTCATGGCCAAAAGAGAAGCGAAAAAGCGAGAAGGAAAAAGTGTCGCGATATCGCGACATGTTGCATTTTCGTAGCCAAAGCAAAGAGAAAATGCAAGGAGAAAAAAGTGTCGTGATATCGCGACATGTTGCATTTTCGTGGTCCAAAGCAAAGAGAAAATGCAAGGAGAAAAAGTGTCGCGATATCGCGACATGTATTTTCGTGGGCCAAAGCAAAGAGAAAGAGCAAGGAGAAAAAGTGTCGCGATATCGCGACATGTATTTTCGCGGGCCAAAGCAAAGAGAAAGAGCAAGGAGAAAAAGTGTCGCGATATCACGACATGTCACATTTTCATGACTCAAAAAGGGCAGGCAGGCAGAGAAACAAAAGTGTCACGATATCGCGACATGTCGCATTTTTGCGACTCAAAAAGGGCAGGCAGGCAGAGAAACAAAAGTGTCGCGATATCGCGACATGTCACATTTTCGTGACTCAAAAATGGCAGGCAGGCAGAGAAACAAAAGTGTCGCGATATCGCGACATGTCGCATTTCATGACTCAAAAAGGGTAGGCAGGCAGAGAAACAAAAGTGTCACGATATCGCGACATGTTGCATTTTTGCCAAAGGAACAGAGTAGTTGACAGTGCGTCTGATATTAGTGATGAACACCAGGATGGTGAAATGAAGACTGCATAGTGACATGGACCCATAAGAAATCTTTAATGATTTGAAATCATTTAAGATGGTCGTTACACATGGAAAGAAGTGGATGCATGCCCATGTGGAGAAAATGAATAGTCGTGGAAGGAGAAAACAAACAGTCATGGAAAGAAGCGGATGCATGCCCATGTGGAGAAAACGAACAGTCATGGAAAAAAGCGGATGCATGCCCATGTGGAGAAAATGAAACGAAGGGCCTCAAAATAGAAATGAAAAGCCTTTTTTGGAAACCAAAACACATGCATGCATAAGGGAAAGAGAAAACGAACAATCATGCAGGGAGAAAATGAACAGTCATGCAAAGAGAAAACGAACAGACATGCAAAGAGAAAACGAATAGTCATGAAGGAGAAAATGAACAGTCATGAAGGAGAAAATGAACAGTCATCGAAGGATAAAACGAACAGTCATGACCTAGAAAATGAACAGTCATGGTAGGAGAATATGGTGTCAATTATTTGCATGTGACGTGTTTGATAAAATGCCTTCTCAAAATAAACAAAAGGAGTTACATAAAAAAGTAGTTACAATTGACAAGTGGCGTATGAGAATATGAAAGAAGGAGTTACAACTGGAGTTACAAAAGAAAGGATTGTTATAAAAGGAGTGATGCTTGGAGAATTTTAAAATAAGAAGAAGAGAGTGAGAGGCGAGCGAGAGGCGAGCGAGAAGGGTGTGTGTTTTGTGAATTGTGGTAGATGTTGAGTAAGCAATAGACCAGTCAGGGTCTTGTAAAAGTGAAGGTATTTTTATGTCAATCTTCTAGTTTTAAAATGGAAGTCCAAGTTGGTGCTTGGCATTAGGGGTTGGTGCTCCTTCCTGTTGGTGCTGGTAAATCAGGGGTTGGTGCTTCTTCCAGTTGGTGCTGGTAAATCAGGGGTTGATGCTCCTTCTAGTGGGTGCTAGTAAATTGATTGTAAATTTGGTGCTTTACATAGGCTGTATTTGGATGGGAGTCCAAAAAGTCATTTTGAGTAGTAGCCAAATTAGTGAACCTCGGTACATCTTGTGTTGTGTGATGTTCTCTTGTTATACTTGTTTTATTTGGTTTTAAGTTTTCATTGTTTCAGCTTTAAGAGTTGAATATTTAAGTTATAAATAGCTACACTGATTCACCCCCCCTCTCAATGTCATTATGAGACTAACATTTCGTGTGCGATACCAGAAAGCATGCGCAATCGCACCACCCCTTTGCGAGGGGACATTTTATTCACCTATAATTTATTGTATCGAAATGGGTATCCCTCAAAGGGACCGATATCTAACTGAGTCTCAATATAAATAAAAGGATATTTCTTTGTTGTTTTCATGTTATATGCATTTTATGGTCTTTCATTTTGTTTTGGTATAATATTTACAAGTAAGAGTACGGGTGCGAGAAGAAAACAAGAAACTGAAGCTACCCGATCGTCTGATGTGCGAGTGCAAACCTCCATAAATGTAAGTAGTGGTCCTAGCCACTCAATCAGGGTAGTTCTAGCCCATTTAGGCTTGGCCACTCTTAGGCAGAGCAGCCAAGAAGCTTGGTCGCTAAAGACTACAGTGGCTAGACCTGGTCGTTAGACCTGATAGCGACCAACATCACAAACAGTCTGATCATGAATACGAGACCAGATCGCACAGTTTAATTGCACCTCTGCATAGAATTTGGACGGATTTCGGTGAGGAACTCCCTAAGTTCCTCCTCACTGGCCCTTCAATGCAAAATTGGAATTAATGCCTTCCCCCGAGAATGGTTAGTCGCATGCAGATTTGGAGTGAAGCTTCTCTAGGAAGCCAAGGTCCAAATCCTAAGAGGGAATTCTACATATAGACCCTCCCACAAGAAGAAAAGAATTCGAGAAGTTTGAGAGTTGAGAAGCAGAGCCCTGTCGAGATGGAGAGCCAAAATACGCCCATAGAGAGAGAATCAGAGTGTCGTTCGGTTGAGCCATGTTCACATAATGTGATTCATATTCATCGTACCCAATCGCCAATCAGTGTAGGAGACACATCCGACAATCCTTTAATATCAATTCGAGCAAGGGATCGACTGCCATAATCCATAAGACCTGAGGTAATCTTTAAGTTAGAGGTCGTTGTCTTTGACACCGGCCCATAGTCATAGCCAATTTTTAAAATGGTCGATTCCTTTGTTCTTAGCAATAGATCTTTATTTATCATTATTACATTCACATGGCTTTAGCATAGATCTGAATTTTTCATTGCATTTAGATTAATATTTCTGATTTTCATGTGTATTGCTTACATTTGCTATATTTCAAGGTACATTATGCTTATTTATCTATCGTATTTGCTAATAAGAGCCTCTTCTAGAGAGGTGGCTCGTACTATTTACTATGCTTTATTGTTTCTATGAATGCAGATACAGGTATACAAGATCTGATTGAAGCATCAAGAGCATGAGGATCCCTTCAAGAGCACATCTAGAGGAGGCATCTATGAGCCCTCATACATTTTCGTGTGCGGTACCAAGAAGCCTGCACAAGCGCACCACCCCTTTACGAGGGGACATTTTATTCACCTGTAATTCATTGTATCAAAATTGGTATCCCTCAGAGGGACCGACATGTAACCGGGTCTCAATATAAATAAAAGGATTTTTCTTTGTTGTTTTCATGTTATATGCATTTCATGGTCTTTCATTTATTTTCGGTATAATATTTGCAAGTAAGAGTACGGGTGCGCGCTTCTCAGGGTCACACACTTGGAATCATTAAAAGTGAATTATAGGGAACCTAAGCAAAATTTTAAAGTGAACTTTTGAATTTCTTGCATATGTTTTTTTTTGGGGGGGAGGATTTCCCCATTATGGTCTATAAATATCTATCTCTTCTCCATTATAAGGCATCAAACAAATGTTGTATTTGTGCCTAATCTCTGGACTTGTATGTAGATCTTTCTTTCACCCTCTCTTCCATATAGTGGTTTAGCCCAAGCCTTGAGTTGTTTTATTGATAATTTTTAAGCCTCTTCCTCAATCATAAATGTAATTTGGGTGCGATATATAAGAACTTGTGATTACTTTTTTTCCTATTTATTATGTACTAACTAGTCACCTTTCACGTTTGGTGGAACCATGCTCCTTGCACATTTTCAATCAATAATACATGTGTTTAATCCCACTATTATGCTAAAGATATTTAGGATTTTGATGCATCACCTCTTTTAGAATAGAATTTGCTTTCAATTTATTTACCTTTTGTTTATCGTTTTCTCTCTATCCCTTTTCCTCTAAAAAAACCTGATAGCTTAGGAGTAGCTTAGAAATTTGAGCATCAATATCACACCTAAACAAGAAGTCAGCCTTGCAAAAAAACATAGAGGTTTTTCTCTAAATACAATTCCTTTTCATAGGACTTACAAAACTATGCACTCTTTGTGAGGTGTGAGCACCAAGCACATCCAACAGATGCATTGGATGGTCATTGTGCTCTAAGCATGAATCAAGCAAAAATCTAAATAAACAATGTCCAACCATAGTCAAATTTTGCAAGTGCATAGGCTAGCATAAGTTGCTAAACTCATGGAATTAATTAGAAATTAAAATGAAATTAGATCTAGCTCATCATGGAACTACTTTAATACCATATTAGGATCTGTAATATCTCTACATATACTTGTAAACACATAGGATCAAAGAATTCTTGGTAATATATTACAATGAATTTAAAGTCTTTCTATCTATGGATATGTGTTTCATTTTTATAAGAGAGAGAAGGAAAAACTACCAAGCTAAGCTTAACAGCTTGGATTTTAGTTTAAAGTAAAGATTTTGTTATGAGTAAATCCTAAAAAAATTAACCTTCGTATGAGAAGGTTATATAAACTCAAAAAATGGGAATTTGCACAAAAAAATCATTATTCACCATTTAATAAATCTAAGTAAACCAAATGTAAAGGTAAATATAAAGTAGTTTTAATGTCCATGTGACCATAGGTCATATGAGATGACCCTCATAAAGGATGTTATTTACCCAATATATGTTTATCCAACTAAACTTTGGTTACCGAAGTATAGTGTACAAATTTAACCCCAATTGGATTAAAACCTTGAACCTCCTATTTGGAGTTCCAAAGCCTTACCATTAGGTCATTCGTCTTGTGATCACATTTTCAATAGTGAGGTATTTAAGGTTTTCTTTGTAAATTTTCAAATTTGACGATGAAAACATATAGGTGTAATGAATGTTGAATTTTCATAAGCAAAAATAGATAAAAAGCACTTGAGATTAGATCCTGTATAGGTCAATGTTATTATTTACTTTAAAAATAACATTAAATTAAGATGATTTGTAGTAAATTATAATTACCACATAATAATACTTTGCCTTTGAAAGATACAAGCAATGAAATTATAAAAACTTAATACTAGAACCTAGGCAAAATATAAAATTGACTTTTGATCGTGTTGCTCTGGTGAACAAGGATCCTTCAAATATGTTAGACAATCATATAAAATGTACAAGTAAATGACATATTGTTTTCTCCTCTAACATATATGTTTCACTATTGATTGAAAATAAAGGAATGATTATTTTCTTTGTCATTAGAAGTCCTTTATTCTTGCCCATGACAATATGAATGATAGGCTTATCCACAAATTATAGATGAATATGTTAGAACCATTTAAAATATTCCTACAAATGAATTCGAAATAAAATTTGGTGATGTTAATATGAAGTCATTAAAAGAGTATGAATTTGCATAAAAGGAAGAATTTTTTATTTATTTATTTGGTTAGTGTGAGAAACCCCTACGACCAACACACAGGATTGAGCAATCTCCTCCCAACCATGACCCCTGTAAATTTGAGAGCTATGCTTATCAATAGAGAATTTAACACACACCCACCCCCTCACACACTCGCCCACGTCGCGGTTTGAACCTTGGACCTCCCGAAGAAGAACCAAAGCCCAAAGAAGAACCAAAGCCCAAACTATTGTGTTGTCCCCCTTGAAAAAAAAAAGAAGAAAAATTACTAGATGAGACTGATTTATTGTTGATTCTTAGTTTTTAATGCTTGAAATATGATTTGAATTTGGATATGTGTCTCACTTACGGAGAATTTATCACATTACTATCAATTGGTTTTGTTTCCATTGGCCCCTAAGGGCCTAAAGTGCTTTTTTATAAAAGGATTCTTCCACTAATGGGGTTATAAAAGAATAAAGGGATGAAATGATGTCTCTAATAAGTTTAATAAATGTCAATGTTTTCTTACTAATTTGACACACTATGTTAGAAATATTTTACAAAGTGGTCCTCATAATGATCTCCACAATATAATGATATTTTGATCTATGACAACAATGTTCACCTATGCTTTTAGTTCCTTAAACCAAAGATAAATCTCTATGTTCCTAAAAGCATCCTAATCCAATTATCACAAATGAGCTATCATCTATAATGAGTTGTTAGATTAGTCACTTGCTTCCAACTTCTAAGGGAAATTGAGAATCATTAAAGCATGACTAGAATATGATAAACTATGTATATTTGATGATCAATTGTCTTAATGTTTTAACAATGATACTAAAGTTACTAATAACACCAAGAAAAACAATTGTAAGAAAAACTAGTAAGGAATATAACTAGGAGATAATAATGAATAAGGTTCTAGATATACCTGGCAAATCTATAAAACCAAAATAGATGCTTCAATGTTTTAGGACTATTATTCGATAAATTTGAAATCAAAGATACCACATATAGCTAGATGCATTCAAGAATTCAAATTCTAATGAAGCCAACAATTGCATAAAATTGTTAGTTGTGACTTCCAAATTAAAGATTTTAATCTTTTCCAAAAAGGTTCTTTGAAGGTATACTTCCATTTTTCATTTAATTAAAAAAAGATAGAAAGATGAGGAAACAAATGGCTATAGAAAGAGAAAGAGTTAATTAGCTTAAAAGGCCATACAAGCTCTTCCAACATAGGTAATATTGATCCTTGGCAAAAAGACACTAGAGTATACATCTTCAAAATAAGATGATCAACAAGACAATATATGGTCAATAATCTTATAATAATGTTTTAAAGAAAATTATTTAAAAATATATGGTTATTACTTCTAAGTTTCATCGTCCAAATATTTATGAATAGTTTGAGTCATATTTTATTATTATGCATAGACGTAACATTAAAGTTAGGAAATAAAGCCAATGTTCCAAATATCTATGAAGAGTTTGAATCCTATTTTATGCATAGACGTAGCATTAAAGTTAGGAAATAAAGCCAATGGTTTGCAATTCCAAATAACCAACTTGTTCCACAAGATAAAAGTAGAAATAAAGTTAATTCCTTAACAAAACCGTCCCAAAGTTAACATTTTAACAATTGTCTACCACACATATCAAATGTCATAGATAAAAAATAAATCTAAAATGAAAAATTAACAACATAACACTTATATCAATAACTTTTTCAAAAGAATACCTCTATATTTATCTATATCTATCTATATATAACCATAACGTAATAGAGCTCTAATAGCCAACTTAAACAAGAAGTAATAATAGAGCTATAATAGCCAACTTAAACAAGAAGAAATAATAGAGCTATAATAGCCAACTTAAACAAGAAGTAATTACCCTACATCTATGGGTCAATAAGACCAAATCCTCCTATATTTTGTACCTAAAAAATTGACCAATAAATGGAATCCATATAGCTAGTTTGATCCCACTTGCACCATAAGAATCTTCTTACTATGGAGGCCATCAAGAAAAATACATCGAAAGTCGTAAAAAAAAAAACCTATCGTGACACTTGAATTTTGCCAATCGAAGAAATATAATTGGTTTCCAATAAGAAATATTTCCCCTTATGCTTGACATTTAGCAACCAAAGCAAGATATAATTGGTTTTCCAATTCTCAAGCTCCTTTTGAAACTTCATAAGAAAGCATTACCACATGTCAAATATCTCCTAATCTTCTTGTCACTTGTTTAAGGTTGGGATAAATGGAGACTGTAATCCCCAAGTGATGTCCATGTCCATGTCCACTAAAAAGAAATGAAAATTAATTGCGTTGTCACCATTCTAGGGGAAATTAAAAGAGAAGCCACCTCTCAAGAGACTTTAATTTTCAAGTGATGTCCATGCCCACTAAAGAGAAATGATTGCATTGTCTCCATTCGAAGGTGAAAGAAAAAAGAAAACCACCCTTCACTAATCCAACTTGATGACCTACCTAAAAGAAATAACCCAAAGCATCAACCATTAAAACATACCTAAAAGAAATAACCCTAAGCATCAACTGAGAGCAGGGCAACCCTACCATTGACAACAAATTTAGTGTAGGCAAAAGATTCCCTTGTTAAACCATCAAATCATTGGTTCACTTTTATGCTTCAAGGATTGAAAAAGAAAGAAATGTGGGAGCAAATGCTATCCTCAAATTAAAACATCAATTCACCTTTAAAAAAATGTCGGAACAGTTCGATCATCAAATTAAAACATCAATTCACCTTTAAAAAAATGTCGGAACAGTTCGATCCTCAAATTAAAAACCTTTAAAAAATGTCGAACAGTTCGGTCCTCAAATTAAAACATCCATCCTCAAATTAAAACATTGAGATGCATCCATCCTCAAATTAAAACATCAATTCATCTCAGTGAAAGAGGCAGGCCCCTTATTTGGATATAAAAAAGATAGACCCTGTTACTTGAAAGTGTGCCCAATAAAAAAAAGGATTAATCAAGAGAATACAAAGGAGCCATTAAATGACAGATTTCCAAACCACCAAGGGTCGGGCCGGATTAATTCAACAGAATACAGAGGAGCCATTAAATGAAAGCCATCCAAACCACAGAGGAGCCATTAAATGAAAGCCATCCAAACCACCAAGCGTCGCGGGCCGGACAGTAACCAGATACTATTTTTAAATAACCAGTGCGTCACATGACCCCTAACATTTAATAACAACAGACATTTTCATGGTCGTCTATTCTTATCCTCTCTGAGTTACATGACATCATTACACCGATTTATCAAGATCGGTGGCATTTTTGTCTTCTATTCCTCCAACGGAATTAGACTACAGTAAATGAAAGCCATGTTGGGGTTATTACCATCGCGACCGTAGATTAACACAAACACCGATACAGCCCCAGCCCCAGCCCCAGCCCCATCCCCGGCCCCGGCCCACATAAATGCTGGACGTGACTCGTTAGAGTCAATTGATAAAAAGTGGGACCCTTTCAAATACGTGCCCAAAACTTCTTCGTCACCAACGCGCCGAACGATAATAATAAACATTAAAGATAGCTACGCCTGCGCTGGATAATAATAAACATTAAAGATAGCTCTCAAACTTGGATAAACATAAATACGTGTCAACAAAATTATCACAAAAAAAAGGTACCTGTATTTTCAGTCGTCGATTATCCTTTATAGCCCGGGTATTTTACAGGTTTCCAAGCCGTCCTGGTTATTTACAGCCGCCCTTTGTAAACAAATTTCACAAACAAACAAATCGACGTCACGGCGGACTCTAAATTTAACCACGGGGTACGCCTAATCCGGACTGCTTCGTCATAAGATTGCAATTTGTTAGATTAATTGAATGGAACAAACAACATGAGAGTGTGTTCAAAATTCTACTCAGGCAAAACTTCGTCGGTTTCCAGTTATAAAATATATAATCCATATTTAATTCAGACAGTTACCCATAATATAAAATAGGACTGATGTCCAAATTGGTCCCAGCAAACGGATAATACAAAAACCGTGCTATTTTTCTTTTTCTTTTTTTTTAATATATAAATGAAATCTATGAATCTACACCACGTCCCTTCATTGTCTATGTACAAAGTATCTTCTAGAAGACATGCTCATTCCCCACTTTGGCTAGTGGGACCATCTGGTACCCCCCCCAACCTACAGAGAAAGCTCATGGTACTCGCATAATTCCTATGAAGGGCTATACTTTGTTTTATCTTAACACCAACCAGTTAAAGATATTTGAAAGCGAACACTCAAGTCTCAAATTTCCACAGTGACAGCCGACTGAACAAAGCCAGAAAAGTACTGTGGCCTATTTACCGCAATCCACCTCCTGGAACTCTCCTCTTCTTTTATGTTTGGATCAAACATGTAAGAGGCCTGATCGCCCCCATTACAGACTGTTCCGCTCACAAATATCTTGTTGCGCCAAACAGTGGCGCACATAGCGACGCTAACACTATCAGGAACAGAGTCTACCACGCCCCAAATATTCTCCTTTGAGTTATACTGCATGACCCCCTGCTTCTGAAAGAAATACAGATTTCCTCTACAGACCACGCACGCCCTGGGGCAACCCCCGACGCTCCACATGTTCTCCAGCCTGGACCAGGACCCCGTGGAGGGGTCGAAAACCTCCGCGCTCCTCTCGAATCGACCCTGCGACTCTGTGGTGTAACCGCTTATGACATAGAATTTGGCATCTAGGTAGACACCCTGGCACTCGTCTCGCTCCTGGCTCATGGGCGGCAGAATTTCCCACTGGTCCTCCTCCACGTTGTAGGCCTCCGACGCCCTGAGAGCGTTCTTGCAGTCGTCATGGCCGCCGGCCACGCAGACGCGGCCGTCGGGAGAAACAGAGCAGGCGAAGAAGGAGCGCAGGGTGGGCATGTCGGCGCCCTGGCGCCAACTGCCGAAGGAGAAATCGTAGACGAAAACGGACCTCATGGCCTCCCACTTGGAGGGATGCCACCCGCCTATTAAGACCAGTTTTTGGTTTACCGAGACGCAGTGGCAGAACAGGGGAACCCCGGAGGGAAACAGGGGAATGGAGGGCAGCCTGTCCCAAGCGCCCTGGATTGGATCATAGACACTCAGTCCATAAGAAGGGGCTCTGTGCCCCTTATCCTTCATGGATTTCCCCTGAACAAAGGCCTGAATCAGTCCTATGCACTGCTCGCTGGTGCCAGAAATCTTTCTGTCGTGATAGAACCCAGGGCTACTCACCATACTCTCCCAGTTCCTGCATACAGCCTTGAGCTTGCTGTGCGCCTTGTAGGACACCCTGAGTAGGCACTCTCGTCCTATCTCTTCTGGAAGGTTCGGAATCAGCTCCATGATAACAACAGCAAAAAAATTCAGACCGACCTTAAAGCCCAAACAATCTCTGAGCAATACCCAATTTGAAAATTCAAATCTTGTGGGAAAGACATGAGAGCAAAGGGGGGGCTAGAAGGCTTATATGAGAGGGAAAAGTCGATGAGGGGGCTCACCGTGGTGGGCCAAGTACAGTTGCGGGATGCCGAAGGCCATCGGTTTATCGAAGGGGACAACGATTTTTTTCTGGATGATGGCATGTCGTACGCCCTGAAAGCGAGAATCTTCGGTCAGATGTTCTAGAAGCCATAGCCTATTGCCTAGCTTTAATCGGCTACCGGACAAGGGAAAGATGAGGCACAATATTTTATGCGGAATGGACGGAGCCAGGCGCTTGTTTTTCCGGGCGCTTTTTCGTGGAACCCGCTACTTGTTTCAACTGACAGCAGGCGGTGCACATGGCCTGCCCACGGGCGATGATGACATAGACACAAATAATTAGGTAACTTTACATCCAAATGGCATGCCGACCCGTGGTAAACGGTTGGATAAAACCGCAGCCGGTTGATTGCATTTAACTCAAGTAGTTACCGCTAAGTAACTACGCTTTTATATTTAGTAAGGGGCGTGCTCGCCGAGATTTGGCGTCTAGTAACGGCTGCATGGGGCGTTATCAATGCTAAAGTTGTAAGGAGTTGTCGGAAATTACCTCCTCTTCCTATGGGAATGTCAAAGTTATTTAATACATTGATGAACTCTTAGAAAAATGAGAGACGGCACATCACATCGTTATTCATTTTATTGATTTAGGAATTGATAACTTTATCGTTCTACGCCTTACAGCTTGCTATAGTTTGTTTTGGTCGGGGCTAACGATTCCTTTATTATTATTATTTTTTTGCCCCCTTCCCAATTTATACGTTTTTGCCATTCGACTAAGGGTGTGGTATTGTTTAAGTTAGGCATTAATTGTCTCTGCCCGCTGCATAGGCCGGTCAGACCAATATTGATCTTTTTGATGTGGGATACCATTTTTAAGTTCAAATCCAATCTTCTATTTTTTTGTTTGGAATTTACAATTTTAATTAAGTTTGAAGTGTCATTAAGTTATTATCATTCGTTCATGGATTATTCACTCGTGGATTTCGATGAATGAAATCCCGGTGCAAAACTAGTTCAATAAATTCATTCCAGGTGTAAAACTAACAATTTTAAAATATTAAATGACAACGCTTAGCCAAGGTTATAAGTTAAAGAATTGTCTATATATGTTAAATTAATATGCGGATTGGTTCATGTTAAATTAACAACTTGTCTATAGTTGGACCCAGTATGTTAAATCAATATGTGGATTGGTTCATGTTAAATTAACAACTTGTCTATAGTTAGACCCCAAATTTTGTACATATATGAATTAAAGCAATTCCACCATGGATAAGATTTCAAAAATTAGTTATCATCCATCATAACAAATATTGAATTATCTCATCTATAGGGTTTGCATTTTAAGTAATGTCTATTCAATCAATTCAGATAAAATCAACCGTATATTTACTATATTAAATCGAATTATCTCATCTATAGGGTTTGCATTTTAAGTAATGTCTATTCAATCAATTTAGATAAAATCAATCGTATATTTACTATATTAAATCGAGTAACACTCTCTTTTGAAATGAAAGATCGTTTACTTCATTAATATTACTGTCCGAAGGTTAAAGACTACAGAATATATATATCAATTATATAAACAAATATTATAAAAACTAGAACTATGAACAACTACCCAACAAAACCCATTACAAAATATCTTTATCATCCCAAAACCCAAGGCAGCAACAGGAAGGAACCTCGGATCTGCATAAAAGAAACTATAAGCTGCGATCATTTTTGGCATTGTAATTTGAAACAAACATCTGAAGATAATGTTGAATCAAAAGCACCTGAGAATAGCCGTCAATATGAAAATATGAAAATGAAGCTTTTGAAGATGAGGAAAGAAAAGAGAATTCTTTGATCTGAATTTGGACTTGAAAGTTATCATCACACGAGCAACCTGTAGCAAAATTTTCAGCCTTGTGAGTCTCCTCAGAGACTCAGTAAGGATTCTCATAACTTGCCGAAATAACTCATCATTTCTAGCAGACCAAATATGCCATAAAATCTCAGTAGATAACATTAACCAAAACATATTAAAACAGTGATGCATCTGAGGAATGAAGCCAAATAAGATATGTTGTCTAATAGGCACATTACTGATGTTCCAACCAGTCATAGTAGAAAAAAACAAACTCCAAATTTCACGAGCATATAAACAATCAAAAAATATATGATCAAATGTATCTGGAACCCGACATAGAGAACATATAGAATAATTATGAGGCTCTCTACTGATTGGCAGCCTCTGTAACAAAAGCATCCATCTGAAACAAGCCTTTTTAGGCTCTAATGGATTGAACCATAAGTGTTGGAAAATGCTTTGAATCTGATTAACAATGAGAGCCAGTTGCCAACTACTGTTGACATGACAAACAATACCAAAAGCATCCTGTAAGAGAATATACAATAGCTTAGCCTTAGTGCACTTGAGTCTGGTACCATCGGACCACTTACAAGAATCATAAAACTGCTGAAGATCATCAATAAAAACATGTCGTCCATGCTGAAAAAAGGAAAGCCTTAGTAAAGAATATGTCCTCCACTGAGATTGTGGAAGATCATACACGAAACTAAGACATTCCCAAGGCATGATATTACCGTTGACCAATATATCATTAAAAGTATTAAACCTGCTGCCCATTTTTTAGAACACCTGATAAGAGCAAGAGGCTTATTATTGTACCAAAGATTCCACCAAATAGAACCAAATTTAAAATAAAAATCAACATTGTGCCCAGCAAAATTCTCAATAACAATTTTATCACGAACCATTTCCCAGGCCCTCCAAATACTATGAAAAACTGCTGAGCCAACAGGTACAACATGAAACTTTCCAAAGAGAATATCCGTAATGTGCAAGTTTTTCCAGAATTTAGCTTTATGAGGGACAACATTGGAAAGATTATATCTGACCAGAACCTTCCAAGGTTCACTGCCATCTAAACATTTCACAATCCACTTAACGGATAATGCAATGCCTTGAAATTTAAGATTTTTCAGTCCTAAACCACCTTTCAACTTTTCAGAAGTACACCACCTCCAATTAACTAAGTGCCTTTTAGTCCCACCTTGACCATCTGACCATAAAAATCTATGAATATATTTCTGAATCACATCCACCTGATAGGCAGAAAAAACCAAGTAGAAGCAAAATAAGTGGAATATGAGGACAAATGTTTTTGGCAGACCTGAAACCGACCAGCAAAAGACAATGGAAATCTGTTCCATTTGCATAATTTGCCAATTATTTTGTTTTTAACCCAGTCCCACATATCTTTGAGGCAAGGATCCACTGCAAAGGGAATACCAAGATAACGAACCTGCTTCGTAGGTCCTCCCCATTGAATAGGAAATCTAGAAAACCAAGAAGGAGGATTCCAATCCCAATCGAGCAAAATTGATTTGGGAAAGGAAATCTTAGCACCATAAGCACTTTGAAAAATGGATAGAACATGAAACAAATTATTCATATTTTCCTCATCTAAGGAAACAAAAATGTTAGTATCATCAACAAATTGCACATTAAGAAGGTCATCACCATTCGGAAGAGTAATGCCTTGCACCTTAGGATAATATAAAGAATGTCTGAGCAAATAGTAAAGGGCATCACTGGCAATAACAAAGAGAGTTGGCGCTAAAGGACAACCTTGACGAATAGACCTCTGAAGATAAATAGGATCAAAAAAGGAGCCATTAACATCTATATAAGTGACAACATCGGATAAAAGGACCCTGACCATCTTACAAAAGTTTGGAGGAAAGCCAAAAGCTTCAAGAGCCATCAAAATAAAATCCCATTCAATTCTATCATAGGCTTTTTCAAAATCAAGTAGCAATAGCCCAACATTCTGCCCAAAAATCCTGGCCCAGCTCATAGCCTCCCAGCAAGTTATGAGATTTTCAAGTATAAATCTACCCTTAATAAAGCCAGTCTGAGTAGGGCTAATAAAGTCTTGCAAGACAGTAGTAAGCCGCAAAGCCAGCACTTTAGCAATAATTTTATAAGAAACATTTAATAAAGTAATAGGACGCCAGTTTTTAATAAGATATTTATCTCCTCCTTTAGGCAAAAGTCTAATAATACCTGTATTAATTGACTGGCCCAAATATTCCAAACAGAAGGCCTCAACATAAACCTCCAAGAGATCCTCACACACCCAATTAAGATTCTTTTTATAAAACTCAATGGGAAACCCATCAATACTAGGTACTTTATCATTGCTAATAGCCTGAATGGCTCTGCAAATTTCATCCTTTGAAACAGGTTTATCCAAATCAGCACAATGCTGAACAGAAAGCTTCTTGGGCAAAATTTTCTTACATAACTCTCTATCCAATTGTCTTTGATGTGAATTTTCAGAAGAAAATAATTCTTTATAATATTGATAGATAATATTTTTAATCATTCCAGGATCACTGGTCAGCTCATCCCCATTTCTAAGGTAGCTGATATTTTCTTTAAAACCCTTGTCCTTCAGAAACTGAAAGAAAAATTTTGACCCTCTATCTCCAGATTGGAGCCAATGCAGCCTGGACTGAGCCCTTTGAGCTTGAATTTTCCTAGTCTGAAAATGTTTTAAATTATTTTTAATAACAACAACTGATTCTTGCCAATCAATACTATTAGGACAGAGCTGCAAATTCTCTTCAGCAAAAGTGAGGCAGGAATGCAAAAAAATTTCTTGCCTTTTAGAATCTAAAACTTTTTTCCTTCCAATAATTTGAATGGTCTTCCTCCAACCATCAATATTCCTGTTCCATCTTGAGATGACACTGTCATTCTTATAAATACATTTATTAATTTCCCTAAGAGTAAACAAAGCTTCACAACAGTCCTCCATCTCAAGCAAGGACGTATTAAGAACAAATCTACCACAATGCCTCAAACCATTGCTAACTTCATCAATTAACAATAACCGAGCACAAATAGGATAATGGTCTGATATGGTGGTAGGGGTGACAAGCACCCTAGTAGATTGAGCCACATTGTCAAAAGTAAAGAAAGGATTGGAAGCATAAAATCTGTCAAGGCGAGAAAAAATTCTATTATTACCCTGCTGAAGATTACTCCAGGTGAACCAAATGCCAGGAACCTGTCTATTAGAACCAGCCAATGGATCAACAAGACTAAACTTAGTTTTAAAATTCAGCCACATCTCATCTTCATTGCCCTTCCAAGAAATAGGTAAACCACCTAATTTGTCCTCATTAGATTCCACCATATTAAAATATTCGTAAACAAGCCAGGGGATATCCGGCAATAAGGACAACCATTGCCACAAAAGGCACCTTTCCTTGTAATCATTGGAAGCATAAATAGAGCATATTCCAAAACTCATAGTGTTAGATCGTAAAATAACCCAAACACATCTATTACAAGGAGAACAACCATAACTGGTAATCTTAGAAGCCCAAAAGGGAGATAATAAAATAACAGAGCCACCCCTACCAGGAGTATGTAGGGTACTGATATAATAAGCTTGACTCCATATCACCCTCATAGCAGATTGAAGAAGAAAGCCATTAGCTTTAATCTCATTTAACATAATACAATCCAACTTACCGAAAGACTTAATATAATTTCTAATAGCATATTTTCGCTCGGGGGACTCTAAGCCCCGAACGTTCCAACTTAAACACTTAAGAGGCATTGCAAAAATTAGAATTTCTGCCCCTGGCAGCAGCCTTACTAGCTCTAATAGACGAATCTTTCAGATCATAATCCTTAGACCTTCTCCTTTTATTGGAGTCAACTTTAGTCCAACTACTATCAAGCATAGTAATATCATTATCAGGAGAAGGAATCAAAGCTAAACTCTCATTAGCAGCCTCAGAAGACCCAACCACATTAGGGATATTCACTTGAGGAATGAGTCTCAGCTGCAACTATTGGCTCATTAGTAGACCTAGTAGAGGACGATTTAAGGCTTAAAGCCCTCTGATTGATGGTAGCAAGAGCAAGCTCTTGAGCATTAGGTCGTTTACCCTCAGATGCATTATGAATCTTATCAATACTATGCATATCTTTTGAAGAAAAATCAATATTATTATTATGATCCACTGTATTAGCCTAACACACACTCTTTGCCACGCGTCTCTTTTATTGTTAGTTTGTTTTACATGTCTAGGAATTCCTCACGGGTCAATGTTTTAACAAGGATTGTACACCACAACCATGGTTATAATATTATAGAAAGTTATCTTATATTAGTTATATTTTAAATAGTTTGTTCCAAAGGGACAACGTAACGTTTTAGGTTTTGGTTCTTCTTGGAAAGGTGTTCAAACTGCGGCATGTTCAAACTGCGACATGGATAAGTGTGTGAAGGGATGGGTGTGTGGTAGTCGTGTGTTAAATTCCCTATTGATAAGCATAGCTCTTGGTTTTACGAAAAGTCATAATTGGAAGGAGACTGCTCAACCCTATGCGTTGATTGTAAGAGTTTCTCACACTAACCAATTATATATATATATATATATATATATATATATATATATATATATATATATATTTAAATAGTTAAAAATATCTATTTGAACAAACTTAAAGCATATGCTTAGAATTATATATATATATATAATATTTTAAATAGGTTGAAAAAGTGGGTACATTGGAGTTATCTTTCACGTGAATTAAAAGAGCCTAGTACCCTTTGCTATTGCAATGTCTTTATCAAATTATATATATATATATTATATATATATATATATATATATATATATAATTTTAATATCTAAATTACCTTTTTAAAATTTATTAAATTTTAAAAATTAAATAATTAATTTATATTTTATAAAATTATAAGTTAAAAATTTCATAAAATTCAATTATATATATAATATTTTAAATAGGTTGAAAAAGTGGGCACATTGGAGTTATCTTTCACGTGAATTAAAAGAGCCTAGTACCCTTTGCTATTGCAATGTCTTTATCAAATTATATATATATATATATATATATATATATATATATATATAATTTTAATATCTAAATTACCTTTTTAAAATTTATTAAATTTTAAAAATTAAATAATTAATTTATATTTTATAAAATTATAAGTTAAAAATTTCATAAAATTCAATTTTTTTATTTGATCTTGGTTAGTGCGAGAAACCTTTATGATCCATTTTGAGTATCTTTATCCTCAATCCCACCATGATCTCTTATAAGGGCGAAAGCTAAATTTATCAATAAGGACCAAACACACAGTCATCACACACACCCCTCAAACACAGAACCATCACACACAAACACACCGTAGTTTAAACCTAAAACCTCCGAAAAAATCAAAACCAAAACCATTACATTGTTCATAAAATTCAAATTAACAACATTACAAAATATAAATGCTATATATAACAGAGGGACCAATTACTATACAACCATATCTCTTTAGTCAAATGAAGTTTTAAAATAAAATTTGTTGTTAAAAAGAAATAAAAAAAAAACAAGTGCTAATTTTAATGGATAAGTTATATGTCCTTATTAAAGAGTCATATGAAGTTTTAAAATAAAATTCGTTGTTAAAAAAAAATTGAAAAAAAAAATCAAAGTGTGAAGTTTACTAAATAAGTTATAAGATTATATTTGTTTAATTCAATTTAAATTTTATTTTTTTTAATAATTAATTTTTATACAATGATAAGTTTAGTAGTATATTTTATGATTGGAATTTAGTTTTACCTTAATATTTGTTTCTCTATTTATGCTTGAGGTTCTCACTTTCTGAATTATACTAACACGTTATTTTATAACCTGTTTGTATGTTTATGCTTGAGGTTCTCACTCTCTCGCTATATCACCTCATTATTTTATAACTCAGTGTGAAGAGGACCACTAGTCGCTCAGGATTTGTACTTTTGTCATATGTTTGGCGGTACTCAAAAGATTCAGTGCACACTATTACTTTGCAAACAAGCATGTCCCCAAGGTTTGAACCTAGGTCAATTACCAATCCACCTAATCTTTAGGAGAAAAAACTTTTAGATTAGACAGAAATCTCGAAAACCACTCTAAGTGGTCAGTAATATCGTTCCATCCAGGTATAACACTATCTAGACGGAAGCTATGTACGAAAGACAAACTATGAACCTCTCATTCAACAAGGTCAAGCTTGCCTTCTCCACTTATGCTACAAAGATGGACCAACATAAAATTTACTATAACATCAAAACTTTAACTATAAAAAACATCAACTTCAAAAATCGACGTTAAGGTATGGTCTTTACTCCTGATTCACCTCATTTTATTTTTTAGCTGGTGGACAGTGCCAAAACATTGTAATGTTTCGGTTAATAAAATAACATAATCTATTTTTTTTTTTAAAGTAATAATAATAATTGAAATATGATCAAAATAACTAAAATTAATTATTAATTAAAAAACATCTTTAACCATTAAATTTTTTTAAATACAAATAATTAAAAATAAATTTCAAAATGGGAATGGTAACACTTTTGCCTAAAAAATTATATAAAATTAAGGTAGGGTCAAAGTAAATAAAATTAATTATTAATTAAAAAGCATTTTTAACCATTAAAGTTTTTTAATACAAATAATTAAAAATAAATTTCTACATATTTTTTAGGGGAACGGTAACACCTTTTGTTTAATGTCATGCATAACTTTGAATGGAACTCACACTCCTAAGTAAAAATTGAGTCAACGGACCAAAATAACACCTAATTTTGGGCCACTATAAACCTTAGCCCCCACTAGGTAAAGAGGAAGTCAACATGACCAAATAACACCTAATATTAAATGTGTCAATAAATTTTTTTTTTGGTAATTATTATAATAAATTAACAGTGGGTTTTTATAGAGGATCCCAAAACCTTATGTACAAAATTAGCCAACTTTCTAATGATGCATCATACCTCTTGGCTGTAACAATAAACCTAAATGAAAATAAAACCATCCTAATGCCGCAGACTTGAAAACAACAAAAAGGGCTTTTAGGCCCTGGAGACCCAACAACAAAGAAAACAGGACAGACCCGAGAGAAACCCAAAAAGAGGCCAAAAACAAGGAGACAGACACCATGGACTGCTAATCACGATCCTCCTGTCCTCCCGAATTTGGGCGCTTCTGGTTCTGCTTCAGGATAGAAATCATGGAGTTGACAGAAGTAAGAATGGAAGCAGCCAAGTCCAGGAGAGAATTACCGCGACTCTCCTTGTCGCTCTCCGTGTCCGACGGGATGTGCTGCGGACGGACATCCTTCTCCACCTTTCTGACTTTTCGCAGGCGCTGGGAAGATCTGCCAGGAACGGACAGTAGCTTCTTTGCCACGCCACCCCAAAACACGTCGGAATGGGCCTTCCAAAAATTGCGCAAGGAAAACATCAGGAAGGGATGTCCGCCTTGGCCAACCTTTCCACCTCGGATGGGAAGCGAGACCGCCACACAACCGGGCACGTGGTCGCGAGCCCTTTATTGGCCATGTGGTCAGCCACGCGATTTCCTTCTCTCAAAATATGATTTGCTTCCCATCTACAACGATAGGAGAGAAGAGATCTAGCCTCGAGGATGATGTTGTAGACTTTCCAAGATGGATTTTTGGTACCAAGAAGGTAATTCACGATGTTGAGCGAGTCACCCTCAATGATAAGAGGTCGGGGATCCTCAGAGAGAATTCGAATACCATTCAGAGCGCCTCGGGCTTCAGACATAGTGATTCGTCCTGGGAGCCCAAATCTTCACAATAGGCCATCACAATATTCCCGTCATGATCACGGACAACCCCACCAGCGCCAGCGGGCCCAGGATTCCCCTTAGCCGCTCCATCAAAGTTTAATTTAATCCACCCCACGGGGGGTTTGGTCCACACAACATTCCTTCGACAAGGCCCTTTAACAACCTCCAAAAACGGCCAGAGATTCATCATTTTGAGAATAGCTTCTTCGCTCGAAAGATGGGGATGGGGACTGGGAACCGCAATAGAATTCTCAATGGCGTAAGATAACGCCCTTTGAGCGACATAAGGGGGCCCTCTAGGAGCTCTGCCAAAGATTCTGGCATTCCTCTCTAACCAAATTTGCCAAATTAAATGGTGGAAGGAGGCCTCGAGGAGGAAGCGGAGCTTGGGATTCTTGAAAGGATTAGGCCATTGGTGAAAAGCATCTCTAAGGGATCGGGGAGAGCACCAAAGGATCTGGAAGGAGGATAGGACAATGCTCATAACAGAGTGGGAAAATGGGCAATGCAAGAATAAATGATCCCTCGTCTCACAATCTGCTAAACACAAGTAACACCTGTTGGGGAAGGCAAAACCTCTCTTGTGAAGGTTGTCAATAGTTAAGGCTTTATTGTGGAAAGCAATCCACGCGAAGAAGTTGATTTTAGGAACAACTCCTTTCCTCCAAACAAGTATTCCACCCGTAGTCCAGAGCAGCCTTGGTGGTGAGAAGCTCATAAGCCGATTTAACAGAGAAACACCCATCCTCTGTACCACTCTAGATGATCCCGTCATTCCTCCCGGCAGAAGGAATTAAAACCGATTGAAGGATATTATCAAGGAAGGTAATCTCATTATTAAACCCCTCCACAACAGGAAGCTTCCACCGAGGGAAACGGGTGCTCCGATCAATGAGATCCGCCACCCTGAGCCGGGGCGTTAGGGTCGGTCAAGCTTCTCAGTCCAGCGAGGTCCTCCCTCGACCCAAGGGCTTCTTCAGTCGCCCACCTGTCATTCCAAAAGGAAATGCAGTTGCCATCACCCAAAATCCAGCGGGCTCCCAGACTGATCAGATGCCGGGTTTGGAGCACAGATTTCCAAAAGATCGATGCCACGGAGGATGTTTCAGCATCCAAGAAGGGGGTGGGGCCAAGATACTTCATTTTAACCAACGTAACCCACTCCACCGGGTCGCTAGACATAATCCTCCAAGCGTGCTTCGCGATCAGAGCCAGATTCATAAGTCTTGATCTTCTCAACCCTAGGCCGCCTTGATCTATCCTCGAACACACCTTGTCCCAGGCTACAAGGGGAAGTCTAGATTTCTCTTCGTTACTAGACCAAAGAAAGGTCCTCTGAATCTTCTCAATCTTGGAGTGGACTGCACTTGGAAGCATGAACACCGACATGAAGTAGGTCGGGATCCCCCGAAGACAGGATTTGGTAAGGGTGGCTTTCCCAGCTTGCGATAGGAGTTTGCCCTTCCAAGTGCCGAGTTTCCTGTGAAGGCGCTCAAGAATCGTGTTCCACATGTCCCCACTGGCCCGCCCGCTATAAGATAGAGGCAACCCCAGATAGGACGTAGGCAGGGAATCAATAGTGCATTCAAGAATTCTAGCAATCCGAATTTGTCTACGCAGAGGAGTGTTAATAAAGTAAATTTTGCTCTTGATGTAATTGACCTTTTGTCCAGCAGCTTGCTCATAACGGGACAAGGATCCTCTTGAGCGACTTGGCTTGAGCAACGGACGCCCTAGTGGAAATGAGGGTGTCGTCCACAAATTGTCGATGAGTGACAGGATTAATTCTAGAAGTCGGCAAGATGCCAAAAATCTTGTTCTGCCGAAGAGCCTCTTTCATGGACCAACTCGTAACCTCCGCCTGAAGAATGAACAGGATGGGAGAAAGAGGATCGCCCTGTCTGAGGCCTCCGGAGCTTTGGAAATACCCAACTGGGGACCCATTGACCAAGACAAAAAAAAGGGAGTGGATATACAACTGTAGACAAGGTCAATCCAATGGGGATGAAAGCCGAACTTGAGGAGGACTGCACACAAAAAATTCTGGTCGACACGGTCGAAGGCTTTGTTCATGTCGAGCTTAAGAAAAAGAGCAGCATTCTTAGAGCGGTAAGCGGAATGAAGGGTCTCATGGACAGTGATAACACCATCAAGAATGTTTCTGCCTTTGACAGTGCTTCCCTGACAAGGATCAATCAGGAGGGGGAGGACTGTTTTGAGTCTATTGGCTATAGACTTGGTAAGGATCTTGTAAAAAACATTGCACAGGCTAATGGGCCGATAGTCGGAGAAACTTTTGCAGGAAGGAGACTTAGGAATGAGGGCAAGAAAGGTGGAATTGAGTTTCGGGTGGATAGATCTGGACGCTTGGATAACCCGAATAGCATCACACACATCCGGGCCCACGACCTCCCACATGACTTGGAAGAATCGGGGAGGGAAACCATCGGGCCCAGTGGGCCTTATCTCGGTTGCATGGAGAACAATGCTTCCTTAATCTCAGACGAGGAAAAAGGTTCCAGAAGTTTCATGCTTACCTCATGGGGAACTTTAGTCAAAAAATTGGCGAGCATAGATTTCTGGACCTGGAGGTTGCTATCTGGAGGAGTGCCAAGCAAATCCTGAAAGAAATTAACCGCTTTGCTCCCGATTTCCTCAATCTCCCCGGTAATGTGCCCATCCTTACAAGTCACTTCTCTGATCTTGTTGGCCCCTCTGTGCCTCATAGTAGACGCATGAAAAAATCTCGTGTTGGAGTCTCCATTCTTCAACCACAGGTCACGAGATTTTTGGCGCCAAAACGTTTCCTCCCTAGCGAGAATAGAATGAAAGTCCACCAAAAGGCTCCGCTCTTCCTCCCTGAGACCCTCAATGTAACCTTCGGTAGCCATCCTTTCCTCCACAGCCTTCAGGTTCTCAACGATGGATTTTTTGGACTCAAAAATGTTGTCGAAAACCACTTTGTTCCAAATCTTCAGTTTTTCTTTGACCATTTTGAGCTTTAAAGCCACCCTCTTAGGAGCGCTTCCTTCCACCTTCGATTGCCACCACGCTGAAACCAATCCTTTGAAGTCTTTGTGGGAAATCCACATGGATTCGAATATAAAGGGGTCATAAAAACAGGCCCATCGTTCGCCTCCAAGAAAATAGGGTTATGGTCAACCCAATCCTTGGAAGAGCCGAAAGGATAGCCCCGCCAAGGATGGGAATGGCTTCCGGGGAAATGAAGAATCTGTCAAGTTTGACTTGAATCAAACCGCCCCCAATCCTTCTGTTACTCCATGTGAAGGAAGCCCCTTTGAGTTCGATGTCAAGCAGGCCATTAGCAGAGACAAAATCTCTGAAATCTTCCAAGCTGCGGCTGGAGTGGTCGACCCTCCTTTTTTCTCTAAGGGATGAAGGGGACAATTGAAGTCACCCCCTAAAACCCAAGGAAAGTTGCTAAAATTCTCCCTCATCATAGAGATAGCTTTCCACATTTCTCGCTCTCTCTGTGGCAGAATTGGAAGCATAAACGTTGGATAGAATCCAGGAAAAATTGGAGGTTTTGGACCGGAACAATACATTGATGATTCTGTTGGAAGTTGACAATGAGCTGCCCTCAAACCTCGAAGGGTCCCACAGAACCATGAGTCCTCCCGCTGTTCCCACTGCAAGGTCGGGACAGACAATTTGCCCCCGGCCCAAATGGCCTTCGCCACTTTGTCGAGGAGATAGCATCAAGCTTGGTCTCTTGCAAAATAAGGATAGAAGGGTTAATCCTCCTACGGAGATCAGCCACTAACCTTCTCTTGGCTGCACTGCTCAGCTCCTCTCACATTCCATGAGAGGACTTTCATCCGGACAGCTTGAAGTTTTTCTTGCCTCCCCTTCCTTGTTGAGGGGGAGGTTTTGATGCATGAGCTTCGTCCGACTGTGTGTCACAGTCATCCAGAACCAACAAACGCTGGGTTCCATTTGCAACGTCAGTTGCAGTCTCTTTGTCTCGCCTTTCCTTGTTAGGAGGACGACCCTGCTTCCTCTCACTACCAAAATCCACACTTTGCTTTTGGCTCCTCGTATTTCGGGGGCTAATGTGACCGGATTGTTCACCCCTCCTTCCTAAGAGGTAATCTTCTAGCAACGTCTGCGACTGACTGAAATCGGGATGACCCGTATCTTGGAGCAGAGGAACAACCTGAGTCAAAACTTGGGAAGGGGTCCGTTCCATCTCTTCCTGCGATTCGCTTTCCAAGTGGGAGTCTGCTCCTTGTTGGTTGTCAGCCTCAAGATGCTTAGGGTCCGATTGGAGAGAGGGATTCTCTTCAGGCGAGAGAGTCTGCCACGGTCTCTAGAGGGGCCTGGGGATACATGGCCCTTCGCGTCTGGAAGATTTGGTTGCTTTGCCCAATCTTCCTTGTGCTCCAGGGGGTTGCCATTTTCACGTTTCTATTTTCCCAATTTTTGAAGAGGACATTGGGACTGGAGGTGCCCTTGGGACCGACACTGGGTGCAGAAAGCTGGTCTATTTTCATAGACAATAGCTTGTTTATGAAGAATGGTGCCTCCAGACCGAAGAGTGATGGAAGTTGGGAGTTCTCGCCTCCAAATCGCCGTAACGCAAAATCGGGCCTTGGACGAACCTTGTTCGAGCTCGGGTGGGAGGGTCAATGGTGACCAACTCCCCAATGGAACGCGCAATACCTCTTATGACATTTTCATGCCAGCCAAAGAGGGGAAGATTCGGGAGCCTAACCCATATTGGGGCAATGTTGATGTTCTGGGTCTCAGGACTGAAATCCATGTCCCACTTCCTGAGAAATAAACTTCTGCGGCCCGTAAACCATGGCCCGCCAGCCAAAATTTTACAAGTAATCCTCCTTATTGTTCAATCTAATGGCAAAAAACCCCGGGATAGGGCCGCCAGCTCCAAATGCCCGTAAGTCCTCCATTTGCTTGCTGCCCATTTTCGGATAGTTTCCATGTCGGGACGGCCTCCAATGAATTTACCTATTAGGGTAAATTTCTCAAACTCCATGAAGCTTGAAAGAACTTCCGCCGGGATGTCCAACTCATCCCCAACCGGAAACAACTCTTTGGTAAAAAACCCGTTTAGGGTTTCTGAGGCCGCTGCCTGGGCATAAGACTTTTGAGCCCCACCACCCCCTTTGTCTGGTGGGTCCTTACCTCGACCAAAACCGTTGCCAACCCGGTCATCTTCAATGGGCCCGGCGTTTTCGCTCCCTCGAAATCATGATGCCCTCCGATTGCTCCGCTGCGTCCAAGAACCGAACCACCGCCGCTCCCGATCTCCCCTGCAGACTTCCCGCCCATCGACATCCTCCCCCAATGTGTCAATAAATTTCAATCCTCTACATGATTGGATTTTAAAAAGAACCAAATAACACCTAAAAAGGAAGTCAATATGACCAAATAACACCTAATTTTATGTATCAATAAATTTGAATCTTCTACATGATTAGATCTTTAAAAAAAATCAAATAACACCTAATTTTTAATGTGTTAATAGATTTCAATCCTTTACATATATTTAAAAGCTTTGACACTAATTCAACTAATCTACAAAGAAAATACACATCAATATAATCAACTTGATAATTTAATTTTTAAAATCTCACTATAATTTAAAAATTTAATAAAAACTTACTATATGTGATTCATCACAAGGATTATAAAGGCCTAGTTTTAAGTTTAATGGATAAGGCTTGTCCTTGTCTAAGTTTTTTTTTTTTAATAATTAATTTTTATATAGTTTTTATTTTTAGGTTATTCACTTTCTTAATCTCAAGATTAAAAAATAACTTGTTTTAAAAAGATTAATACAAACATTTTTATTATAACTATAGTATCAAATAAATTAAAAATCTAATTTTTTTAAGTTTTTTTTTTTTTAATAATTAATTTTTATATAGTTTTTATTTTTAGGTTATTCACTTTCTTAATCTCAAGATTAAAAAATAACTTGTTTTAAAAAGATTAATACAAACATTTTTATTATAACTATAATATCAAATAAATTAAAAATCTAATTTTTTTTAAGGTAGTGTTAAAGTATTTAAAATTCATTATTTATTATGAAGAGTAATTAGTGTTTTTTTTTTTTATTACAAATAAAAAAATAAATTTATAAAAGTAAAGTAGTTTTAATTTTAAATGTGTGAGTGTAGACCTTGATTCTTGGTAAAGTAGTGTTAATTTTGAATATGTAAAAGGTAAATTAGTTTTAATTTTGAATGTGTGAATAGATCTCAATTCCTTGATAAAGGTAAAGTAGTTTTATTTTTGAATGTGAGTGGACCTCGATTCAGTTTTATTTTTTTTAATGTGTGAGGTAAAGTATTTTTGAATGTGTGAGTGGACCTCGATTCCTTCATAAAGAGTAAAGTTGTTTTTAGTAGATCACAAAAGGAGTTTTACTTTTGAATGTGTGAGTGAACCTCAATTCTTTGTAAAGTCTTAAATAGTTTTTAAATAAGAGTAAAGTATTTTTGAATTTGTGAGTGGACCTTGATTTCTTGAGTAAAATTATTATTTTTCGTTATATTAGAGAGTTGGTCACAATCAGACAAATCGTTTTTAATAAACAATAAAAGTAATTTTTTTTTTTTTTTGAATGTATGAGTGGACCTCGATTCCTTAATAAAGGGTAAAGTTGTTTTATTTTTTAATATATGACTGGACCACGACTCCTTCATAAAGGATAAAGGATAAACTTGTTTAATATTTGATTATGTGAGTGGACTTAGTTTCTTAGATAAAAAGGTAAAGTAGTATTATAAAAGTAGTTTTATTTCTCAATGTGTGAGTGGACCTCGATTCCTTGATAAGGTAAAGTTGTTTTATTTTTTAATATATAATTAGACCATACAAAGGGTAAAGTTGTTTTATTTTTGAATATGTGATTGGACCCCTAGATAAGAAGGTAAAATAGTATTATAAAAAAAAATTAATGTTTAAAAACCTGGTCGAGGATATGTAGAATCTTTTTCTTACACTTCAAACCTTGAATCTTTATTTAAAGTTTTAAAAATGTTTAAATTATTAAAATATCTTTTATAAAATATTTAAAACAATAAAAAACATTATAATTAATTTAATAATTATTATTTTAAGTTCTCACTAATTTTTTAATTAAAAATATATAAAGACTTAACCATGTGATTCACATTACATGATCACGGCGCGGTGGTGTTCAACTGTATAACAATCTTACGTACCGTTGATTTTAGGTTTTGCAACTTCTTATCTCCTCCACAACAATCTTTCTTTTGAATTTACTGCCGGTAAGGAAGTACAATGAATTTCACTTGCCAACATTCGTCCGTAACTTCGGACCACGTCACGTGTCATCAACGTTGTCTTGTAGAGAGTTGACGGGACATTACCTTTTCATTACGCGTCATCAATGGTGTAGTGTAGAGAGTCGACGGGACATTACATTTTATCCAGATAGAGCTTATCTCCACGTCAACTTTTCTGTTTGAAAAGGATAGGAATTACCTCACACCGTCATCCTCTTTATCCGATCTAGTGGCGTGTGAACTTGATAGTCTTGCATTTATTTCATTGGCTAAATTCTCTCTCCTTACGTCATCCTTAAAACGTGCAATAAAATTCTATTTGCCTTCGTTAGGGAAAGCGATCAATTTACTATTTGGCCTTTTAACGAGCATTATTGGCAGCATTAGATTAAAGATTACTACATAACACTTAATCAAGTTATGCTATCATCATCTTTGTATCTAATGCCTATCGATAGCTATTATATCAAATTGAATATTTGTGGTGGTCTTCCATGAACATTTTAATGGTATGATATTGGACTATTATTTAAGTTATCTAAGTTCAAATCATAGGGAATGAGGCTCCTATTATGTCCTCCAAGTGTGACCCCTAGTTGTGTTACCCGTTGTACTTTATCTTACTTAAAAATATATTGGTGTGTGGGAAGGAAATTTGACTAATAACTAACTAATTTAAAAAAAAACTTTACTTATTTGAAAAAAAATAGTTTATCAAAATAATTATTTAACATTTATATTAAAAATATATATTAGTATCGACATGTGAGGGATACTGTAATGGTAAGTCCTTGGGTTTTCATTTAGAGACCCAAGTTCAAACCCTAGTAAGAAGGGATCAGAACCCCTTATAAAAACTCGTGTAAACTTAAATTTTATCAAATAGCATTAGCTCAATCAGTTAGATTCTTAAATATTTAAAGAGGAGATCAAGGTTCAAATCTTGTTAAATGATATATGGATAATATCCAAGCTTTGTTGTAATACCACTATATGGTTGTGATACCATTATAAGGTGATGATGTAATAACCCATGCAAACTTAAATTTTATCAAGTAGTATTTAGCTCAATCAGTTATATTCCTAAATATTTAAATAGGAGATCAAGATTCAAATCTTGTCAAATGATACATGGATAATATCCAAGCTTTGTTGTAATACCACTATATGGTGGTGATGTAATGCAGGTGGGACTTGTTTCAATCCCATATAACCAATTGAATTTATATGTGTGTGTGTGTGATTTGGTTAGTGTGAGAAACCCCTATGACCAACGCACAGGGCTGAGCAATCTTCTCCCAACCATGACCCACGTAAAGTTGAGAGTCATGCTTATTAATAGGGAATTCTCGTCCACGTCATAGTTTGAACCTTGGACCTCTCGAAGAAAAGCCAAAGCCCAATGCATTGTCCATCCTCGGACTATATAACCAAAGCCCCCTTGGCCACTTAAGCCCTTTCCTACGCTTGGCCCTTGGTCACCATGCAACCAACCCTTAAGCCTAAGTCCAAGGTCACCTCACCTTAGTCTACCTTTTGACTAGCCTAGCTTCCACCTAAGCCTAGTCTACTCTAGCTTAACCATGGGTAGGAGTGGAAAATCCTTGATCTGACCTAGATTCTCTTGTGATATGGTCTCTTTGTTTCAAATTGAAGCTACCTTCATGCCCTTGTTTCAAATTGAAGCTACCTTCAGGCCCAAAAAATTCCATCTCTTTCTCCATTTTCACTTTGCAATCTATTGCCATGTGCCCAGTTTCATGACATTTGCAACATCAAAATGCACTATTTTCATAATCCACTTGTTGATCCCATTCTCTTGATTTAGATTTAATCTTAATCAACTAATGTAAAGGTTTAGAAATATCCATGGCGACACATTTTTGAGTTTATATAGCATACCTTATCTCTTTAGTAGTTGTTCTCTCATAGATGAATTCACCTAGAGTATTATCAATATTCTTCAAAACCTCCTTATTGATGAGTTGATAAGGAAGTCCAAAAAGCTAAATCCATACTGGAAACCTTTGTAGAGTTTCTATGTCCACAAAAATTTTCTCACTCCAAGGAAGCCTTTTAGTAGTTTCTATGTCCACAAAAAAATTCTCACTCCAAGGTCTTAAATATAATTCATCTTTGCCCCTAAACCACGAGCCTCCATCCATTATTTTATCCCTTATTTCTAAACTGAAGAAAATAATGAGAAAAAAACCTTTTGGAAGAGAAGTCATGGAGTAATTTGAATTCAATCTTTATTTCCACTAGATCCAATTTTGAATCTTAGAAAAACCTACATGAAACTTACATATTGACCCTATGGTTTTAAGAATCATTATATCATGCTCAATCATCTCATCCTTGATAATTACTTCTAGTGTAGAATCTGCTACCTGGATTGGGTTTGCCATAGATTCACTCTTCCTCTTATTACTAACTAGGGAATCCAAACTTCCAACTTGACCATTCATACTTTCAGTAAGGACTTTCACAAATTACTTTCTTTCCATGTTACCTAGATTTTCTTCAAATGAATCCTTTAAATTTTCCTAAGATCTAGAACAAGAAGTGGCACTTGTTCTTTGATCACACTTTGCTTTATACTTTTTGCTTTCTTGCTCACACTTCCTCCTCACTCCCAGCTCGTGTACACTCGCTTTTTGCTGCACTCACTCTTGACTTACGCTCACACTCGCTTCTCATTGTACTCACTCTTGGCTCGTGCTTGCACTAGCTTTCAATTGCACTCACTCTCGGCTTGCACTCGCACTCACTTTCAATTGTGTTCACTCTTGAATGTGCTCACTCCCGACTCATGCTCACACTCGCTTCTGATTGCACTCACTCTCGACTCGTGCTCACACTTGCTTTAGACTGCACTCACTCTCGACTCATGCTTGCACTCGCTTCTGGAAGCACTCACTCCTAGCTCATGCCCACACTTTCTATTGACTACACTCAATAAGACTTTGATTTTACCCATAACATAATTTAAAATATTTTTAAATCTATTTTCCATAATTTTTGAAATGATCTTACAAATCATCTAAAATAGGCTTATAGGATCAAATTTTTTAAAATATGTAATCACATATTTCTTGGAACCCAACACAATAAAGGTGGAATTGATATCACTTATGATAGATTCTCTTCTTAACCCCTTCAACAATAGCCAACTTATCACTCTTTTGCATATCACAACTAATATTTATATTTAGGAGTGTAGTATTTTTTGGAGAGATGACACCATCCAATATTTTCCTTCCCTTCATAAAACCCCCTATTGGATTGTTGTAGTCTCCAAGAGGAATTTTTCAACCTTAATGCAATCACTTTAGAGATGATCTTATATACTACATTACATAGGCTTATCAACCTATAGTCCTTAAATCTCTTCTACCCCTATTTCTTTAGGATGAGCACTAAAAAGTTGTTAAATTCTCTTAGAAATTTTCTTGAATGGTGAGACTCTCAAATTGCTTTTATTAAATCCTCCTTTACTATGTTCCAAAAGACTTGAAAGAAACCTAAATGGAAACCATTCGAGCTTGGAGTGTTATTCTTCCCCAAGGAGAAGACTTCTTCCTTCACCTCCTCTTCTCTAACATCTCTCACTAGCTCTTCATTCATTTTGTTGGATATTCTCAATGGTATATATTGAAGAATTGCTTCCATAACTTCCTAGTCTTCCTCCCTTTGCTTTAATAACAATAAACTAAAGAAGTCAACTACCTCTTGCATGATTATTTCTTCAACTTTGACTATTTCACCATCCTCACATAGAATTTTAGAAATCCTTTCAACACTTTTATGCTTTATTGTTGAGACATGAAAGAATTTAGTGTTTCTATCTCCTTCTATAAGCCATTTATTCCTTGATTTCTACCTTTAATAAGTTTCTTCTTGAGCCAAAATAGTGTGAAGATCTGTTTGAATCTCCTTCTCTCTATTATATAGGGTCTAGTCCATCCCAATCATCCTCATTTCCTCCTCCAACAAACTCAATTTTTTCCTAAGGTTTTCCTTCTATCTAAAGATGTTTCCAAAGATTTGCTTATTCCAAATCTTCACTTATTTCTTCATATGTTTGAGTTTCCCTCCCAAAATAAACATCTTAGAGCCTTGGATTAGAAACCTGCACCATGACAATGGGTTTATTTTCAAAACACCCGCCACTGTAGCAGCCGACTCTGTAGAAGCCTGCAAACTGTAGTAGCCGCAACTGTAGCAGCTCGTGCACTGTAGCGGCCGCAAAAATTTTGGCCCTAAAAAAAAATGGCAAATTTTGGAGGCAGCAAGTTGTGACGGATGGAGCAGCAAGGAGGAGTAGGAGGTCTAGGGGCAAAAAACCCTAGGTGTGGGGCTTCGGAGGGCAGATCAACAGACACGACATGTGGGGGCTCTGGTGAGATAGTAGGCCCCCAGGCAGAGGATGTGGACAAGGAAGTTCTATTGGAACCGGTCCAAGGGCGTTGGGCGGATGCGGTTGAAGATATCTTTGAGGGGGACCAGGACTCTGTGCGTTAGGATCAAAGGAAGACCCAGGAAGGAGACAAAGAGAAACCTGGCAACTGGAGACCTTCATATCTTAATGCTCTTCGCGATAAGGAAAAATTATCCAACTCTTATTTTAATCTAAAATCTGTCAGTGGTAGGTTGCACGTACCGGATACCTTAGCTCAGCATGTGGCTATGGAGTGCAAAACATCTCTGGTGGCAAAATTTATGGGGGTGAGGCCGAACTTGGAAGTCATAAGGAGATGGGCCGTCCAAAAATGGCAGCCAAGGGCTTGTATGATGATTAAGGCTTTACCCAAGAGTTTTCTTTTAGTGACACTTCAATGTGAACAGGACATGGAAAGGACTCTCCAATGAGGTCCTTGGTTTTTTGGGAAAAGGGGCTTGTATCTGAAGCGTTGGGCCCCCGATTTCAACCCCCAGACTCGAGTCTTGGATTTGGCTCCTATTTGGGTTAAGATGCTAGGATTACCTCTCGCTTTGTCTGGAATGAACAAATCTTGGTCGGGATAGCTACGAGAGATTGGAGAACTAATAGCTATTGATCCTGCAACCTTGAGCAAAACAAGATTCCTTTCTGCTCGCATGTGTGTGTTGGCGGACCCGAGTAAAGAGCTCCCTAAATCCATTATATTGTCATCTATGTTTGGCCTTCATACTCAGGTCTTTGAATATGAAAATATGTCTTTTAAGTGTAGTGTTTGCGGGAAGGTAGGGCACCAGGGTATCCACTCGCATTTCCAAGAACCAACTCCCACTCCAAAATCATCGCTCCTCAAACCCAGAATAATATCCCTCCCCCGCAGATCTCAATTCCTACCCAACATGGGCCTCAAGGACGTGGAGCTCGAAATTCGAATATCAGAGACCCTGTTCGCCCTTTTGTAAGCAAGAGGCAACATTATAACCCTCCTCCCAAAAATAACTATGCCCCAAAACCCTCTCACAGGGGAGCTGGTCCCTTTGATGGGAACCCTCAAGCTCAACCTGCTCCTAAGATGATACAACAAGCCTCAGAGCCAAATCACAAAGGAAAGAACCCCATAGATCAACGCCCTGGGGCAAGTAAGTTTGATTGGGTAATACGGGAGGCCTATGGAGGCTCGGTGGAAGTGGTCCCATGTACCGCAAAGGAATTTATGGGAAGAAATTCCAAGGAGATCAACATCCCAGTGGAACAATTTTGATGCATTAAATAATCTAAAGGGAGATCAGATGGATAGCCAAGAAGTGGAATTTGAGGTAGAGGAGACTCAAGAGAAGGATTTAGAGAAGAAAAATTAGAGGAAGGAGCAGGAAACTAATTATACAAGAAAGGATACTCAGGAGGAAGAGGTGAACCACCAAGATCGATATAACCCCAAAGCAGGGAAAAAAGAATCTACTAATCAAGAAGCTAAGAGCACGAAATATTCTCCATTGTCAGAAAGACCAGTTAACCTGGAAAGCCATATTGTTACCCCAAAGACCAAGACTGACCTATCCAAGATGGTTACTAGAAGCCAAGTGAATTCCAAGGAACCCCAGCCTAGAGCGGATGTATGGGGATATGGTTCGGTGAGGGAAACCTAGCAATGCTGCATTAAGGCAGAAAGAAGCAGAGCGAGGAGTGGCTGATGGCACTCAAGCAATATTGCTCTTTGGGGCGAAGGCTCGAGGATCCAAAGCCCATAAATGAAGATTCTTTCATGGAATATTTGTGGGAGTAATCCTGCAAAAATAAGAGCTTTGTATGCTCTTAGACAAGAACACAAACCGGATATGATTTTACTCGTAAGAAACTAAAATGGAGGAGAGTAGAGTTATTCCTTTTAAGAATAGGACTTGGCGAGAAGCTGAAGTAGTAGGCCAAGAGGCCACCTGGAACAACAGGAGGGTTGTTGGTTATGTGGAACAAGAATGTGATTGATAGTAGAGTGATTCTGATGTCTAGTTGGTTTATTTGTCTCTTATGTGTGGATAAAACCACACAGGAAGAGTGGATCTTAACGAATGTATATGCTCCAGTTAGACAGGGACTGAGAAGGGTTCTTTGGAGTCAGCTAGCTAAATTGAGGGAGATGGTCCCCAACTACCCTTGGATTGTGGCGGGGGATTTCAATTGCTACCTTAATCCTCTAGATAAATTGGGGGGCTCTCAAAGAATAACTGCTGATATCTACGAGTTTAGAGATTTTGTTGAGCAACATGAGTTGATGGATGTGGACCTACGTAGATTCTCCTATACATGGTCTAACAAAATATTGAAGGAAAACCAAATTCAGATCAGATTAGATAGGTTTATTCTTTCTCAAGAATGCCAGGAGAGGTTTGGGGACTTCATTAATGACACTCCCAAGAATCGGGTCTGATCACAACCCAATTCTGTGGGAAACAGGGCAGGACTCTAAGAAAAGATACATTAGACCCTTTCAATTTGAACTTATGTGGTTCCAACATCAGGATCTCAAAGATCTGGTTGCCCAATGGTGGGACAAAAAGTATAATGGTTCAAAACTGGCCCAAGTGGCATGTAAACTAAGGAATGTGAAGGCTAACATTAGAGAGTGGAACAAAACTTCCTTTGGCAATATTTTTGTTAAAAAGGCAGAACTAAAAGACAAGATCAATGAACTATAGGAGAAGCTGAAGTCAGAGCAGCTTACAGAGGATCTGAGAAACCAGGAGAGGGAGCTGTTAGCCGAATACCACACGATGCTAGGATTTGAAGAAACCTTTTGGAGGCAAAAATCCAGACTGCGTTGGTTAAAGGAGGGTGATAGAAATACAAAGTTCTTCCATGTCTCTACTCTTTGCCACAGGAGTACTAACAAAATTAAGGAGATCAAGATGGTCGATGGGTCTAACACCAAAGATATGGAAGACATAAGGAGGGAAGCAGTTGAGTACTTTAAATCGTTGCTAGAAGATGTAAATCCGACTATTGAAGAAGAGGACTCTCTGTTGGTAGCCATTCCACCCCTCATAACTAAGAATCTTAATGGATTCTTACTTAGTCCTTTCACAAAGGAGGAAATCAAGAAGGTGGTTTTTGACATGGATGGTAACAGCTCCCCAGGACCGGATGGCTTCCCCGCACTTTCTTCCAGAAGTTTTGGGATATCCTAGGCAATGATGTAGTGGAAGCTATAATTGAGGCTCAAAAGGATATGGAAATCCTAGAAGGAGTTAATGCTACATTTTTAGTCCTCATCCCTAAACTAGTGGGAGCAATGGAATTTTCTAGTTTTCGCCCTATTAGTTTATGTAACACTCTGATGAAGATTCTCACAAAAACAATCACCAATAGGCTGAAGGTTATCCTTCCTTTCATCATTGATATGAACCAAGGAGGCTTTGTGAAAGGGCGACAACAACTGGATGGTATCATCACAATTCATGAGGTTATTCATTCAATGGTGGCTAGTAAGGAAGTAGGTATGTTACTAAAGCTTGATATGAATAAAGCCTACAACCGGGTCTCATGGCGGTTCCTCACCAAGATTTTGGGTAAGTTTGGTTTCTGTCCCCAGTGGATTAAATTGATTTTTAGTTGTATCTCTACTAAAATATTTTTTGTCATGGTGAATGGGTCACCCTCCGGTTACTTTAAGAGTGAAAGGGGGTTGCGACAAGGAGATCCTTTGTCTTCATACTTGTTTATTATTTTAGCAGAAGCATTGGGTAGGAACATTTCAACAGTGGTGGCAGATGGTCGTTTGGAAGGTTTCAAACCAGCCTCAACAGTAGAGCCAGTGTCTCACCAACAGTTTATGGATGATACAATCATTGCGTCCAAAGCCTCGGTGCCTCAGGCTAGGAAGTTGAAGAGAATTCTAACCAAGTATGAGACAGAATGCGGATAAAGACATAAACTATAAGAAGAGTAGCATCTATTTATTTAACACGCCTAGTGGGAGGGAGGAAATAATTGCTAACCTCTTCGGTTGTGGAAAGGAGCTTCTACCAGCAACTTATCTAGGCATGCCTATGTTCGAAGGAAGAATGAAGGCTACATTGTGGAACTCAGTCATTGACAATATCTATAAAAAGTTAGCAGGGTGGAAGGGCAGCCTTCTCAGCTCTGCAGGAAAAGCCTTATTAGTTCAAACTACTTTACAGAGCATTCCAATTTACTGCATGTCTCTATTTAGAATGCCTACAAAGGTTCGAGCTACATTGGAGCAAATTCAATGCAACTTCTTGTGGTTAGGTTCAGAGGAGAGAAAGAGAATTTCGTTGGTAGCATGGAATCAAGTGTGTGCAAGCAAGGATCAGGGGGGCCTGGGGCTAAAGAGAATTAAAGAAATGAATCAATCTCTGATTGGCAAACATGTATGGAGATTTATCAATAATGATCAATTGGGATGGGTAAAACTTCTTAAGGCAAAATATATAAAAAATAATCAAGACTTCCCGAAAGTTGATAATCTCCCTAGAGGATCCTATTTCTGGAATTGTTTGCTCGAATGTCGGGAGGTAGTCAGGAAAGGCATCAGATGGAGAATTGGTAATGGAAGACAAGTGGACTTTTGGCAAGACCCGTGGTTGGAAGAGGCCCCTCTAAAAGATAACTTAGACCTTCAGGTCCTCCAACATAAAATTTTGGAGGAAATGGGAGGAAAAGTAGGGGATTTTATTGCTGTAGCATAGGAAACTTCCTCTTGGAATAAAATCACAGTTCATAATCTGTCAGAGCAAGAGAAGGTGGCCCTAACCAAACTCAACGATGCTTTAAGGGTGTTCCCGATCATTCCCGGGGAAGGAAGAGACAAGGCGATTTGGGGCAAAACTACAAGTGGGATCTATTCAGTAAAAACTGCCTATAAGTTAATCCACTCAGGATACAATGGCTGGACTCTGACTTCTATTATTTGGTTAAATAATTTAACCCCAAAAATAACTTTCTTCTTTTGGTTGGCAGTTCAAAATAAGATTCTGACAACAAATAATCTGCAAAGGAGAGGTTTCCAATTCATCAATCGATGTATCTTGTGTGAGAAAGCGATAGAATCTGTAAGTCATATATTTATAACTTGTGAATTTTCTTGTACAATATTCCAAATGATCCTGTCCAAATTTCATATAGATTGGGTCTGTCCAAATAGCATGTCTGACTTCTGCATACAGTGGGCTTCCCCCTTCCAGGCGAAACTTTTGACTTGGCTCTGGAAGCTCAGCTTACCCCATTTTTTATGGGGGATATGGAATGAGAGAAATAAGAGAGTATTTAAAGGATGTAAGAAAGATCCCAGGTTATGTGGTAATAAAATAATCAGAGCTTTGAAAGAAAACTGGAAAACTTTCTTCTTAAAAAATGAGACCATGTCTCTAAGGGAAAGGAGGATTTTGTGAAACTGGGGAGAGGAATTTCCAGACCTAGACATTACAACCAACCCACGGGATGGTGTCAAGTAGATACCCCCCACACAAAAGTGGGCTAAGTTTAATTTTGACGGGGCAGCTAAAGGAAATCCGGGGGCTACAGGAGTAGGAGGAGTTTTGAGAAATGAGGAAGGAAAAGTGGTCCTTGCCTTTGCGCAGAGCCTTTGGGAACTCAAACAAATCATTTTGCAAAAGCCCGAGCCTGCATGCAGGCAATGAGAATTGCCAAAATTGAGGGTTATAAGGAAGTTATCTTTGAAGGGGATTCGCTTAATATAATCAAGGCAATTAAGGAGGATAAAGACCCCAGCTGGACCATCTTGGAGCTTATCCTAGAAGCAAAGATTCATAAATATCATTTGGTTAATGCCCGAATCCAACACACCTTCAGAGAAGGGAACCAGGTGGCGGATCTAATGGCAAATATTGTAGTTTTTGTTGGGGAGATGCAAATTTGGAAGGATAACTTCCCTCAAGAACTATTGGTGTTGGCTTCTAGAGAAGAGCTAAGATCAAACCTATTAGAGCATCAAGAGATCAGAGGGGTTGATGATGAGTAATCCGATATATGGAATTAGGCAGAAAAGGCATCCCATTTGCTGGGGCCTGGGAGGTGACAAGTGTACAGTACAACAACCTAGTGGTATTAGTAAGTGCTAGGTGTTGTTTGGTTTTTGTTTTATCCTGAATAGTCAAGCGACAAGTATAGGACTGTGGACTCTAAGTATGGCTTAATGTGGGTCTTAGAAAGATCTATTTTGTATTTTTATTATATGGGCTTGAAGCTAGAACCAGCCCATTTTGACTATGTAAAAGGTTTGTGGACCTTATAACCACCTCTACCTTATACCAAAAAAAGAAGCCTGCACCATGATTCCACTTTTGCATAAATATTTGGGTGTTGAAGCCATATGTATTCAAACTTCAAAGGGCTTCTACCTTTCCAACTTTCCCCAAACTAATTGGATAACAATGAAGTATGATCCTATCTCATACTAGAAAGAGATACTAATGAGTGCTCATAGTTACCCTCAAACCATTTTATAAAGAGAAATACTCTATCTAGAATCACTTGGATTAGGTTATTCCCTATTATCTTATTCAAGGGGATCCACCTTTCTTCTCTTTAGGAATTTTTAGGGGTGTTTATGTTCCTTGTTACTATCCATATTAGACCTGTTATCCACTGCATAATTTGCTCCAATTTCTGTTGGAAATCTGGCCAACCATACATTAAAACAAAAATTTAGGCCGTTAGATGACATTTTCAGCCTTGGAAAGCATCTCCTCTTAGAGGAGACAAAATGAAATCGTAGAGCTTCGAAATATGTGCAATATACAAAAAAATAGGCTCAAAAGGACACCCGAGTCAAAATTTATGGCCGAAATACTAAGACATGTAATAAACACCGTCGATGTAGATCCAATGGATGTGATTTGCTAGGGTTAGGGTTTGCTTTGTTTTTTATTACTTAAGGCAGTTTTAGGGTTTTATTTTATGAAGAAGAATTTTGCATTGTAGCATGTGTGTGAGCTCTTCCAGAGCCTATGAGGAGATTGTAACAGTAGCACCGAAACTCCGCTGAATTATTCCGGATAATAAGAAGATAATATTTGCTCCATTTTTTTTTATTGTATTATTGTAAATTCTTCATTTGGTATCAGAGTGAGGCGATCGAGAAATTGGGTTCGAGTAACTGTAGAATTTCTGCTGCAAGTTTTATAGAAGCTTCTCAGAGATCTCAGTTTGTTTTGAAGGGAGCTATTATGACCAACAACACCAATTCAATTTTGATCCCAAAATTTTATGGTTTCGACTACGAATATTGGAGCATTCGAATGAGGACGATTCTGAAGGCAAAAGGAGATTGGACCATCGTTGAAGCTGGGTTCACTGAATCAAAAGACCGGAGTGCATTGACTGCAGATCAAAAGGAGATGCAGGAGAAAGAGAAAGAAAATAATTTGGCTTTGGATTTCATCCAGTCGGCTCTAGACAAGAGTCTCTTTCCTCTGATTTTTGCCTGCGTTTCAACTCAAGAAGCTTGGAAGGTGTTGAAGGAGAATTACCAGGGGAGTGCCCAAGTTAAGGAGGTGAAGTTGTAGACATTGCGGAGCGATTTTGAAAATCTCAAACAGGAGGAGAATGAAACTGTAGTAGATTACTATGTTCGAGTAAAAATAGTAGTAAATAAAATGGCCACACTTGGAGAGATCATAGAGCAAAATTTAGTAATTAAAAAGGTTTTAAGAACCTTGACAGATAATTTTGACAGTGCAACCCTTATCATAGAAGAAACGAAAGACCTCTCGAAAATGGATATAGATTCATTAATTGGCTCTCTCACATCTCATGAAGAGAGAATTTCCAAGAGGAAGAAGGATAAATAAGGAGGTTCTACAAAGGAACAAGCTTTTTTTGCAAAATAGAATGATGGAGGAAGAGGTCACGATAGGGGTTCCAAAGGAAGAGGAAGAAATGGAAGAGGAGGTAGAAGAGGCTCCTATGGTGGTAGAGGTCGAGGAAGATCTCAAGATTCAGATAATGACCAGGCTCATGCTGCAAGAGGAGGATCTAGTGCAAGAGGAAGAGGTAGAGGCCGAGATATGAGAAATGTGCAGTGTTACAATTGTAACAAATATGGCCATTATGAGAGGGATTGCAGGATGAAAAAATTAGCACATTATGGAGAAGAGGATTCCTATGAGGATGATACTTTTTTTTGTATGATTGAAGAAAAAGTGGAGCAAGGAACTTTCCTCTCTACACATAATAGCACAAAGGAGACATGGATCCTAGATAGTGGGTGCACAAACTATATGACCAATAAGAGGGATGCATTTTCACCTCTTGATTCTTCTTATCAATCCAGTATCAGGCTTGGGGATGAGAAGAGCTTGGAGGTGCTTGTGAAAGGAGAAATGGAGGTTCCTACCAGGAGAGGAAAAAAAATGAAGGTAAAATATATTTACTATGCACCCCGTTTGAAACATTCATTAATGAGTATTGGTCAAATGTTGGAAAAGGATTATAAGTTAGTGTTTGAGGATAGAATGTGCAAAATTTATGATCAGAGGAGAAAATTGATTACCACTGTAAAGATGACCAAGAACATGCTCTTCCCATTACAATTTTTAGATCAAGGGGGAGCTCTAGCATTTTTGGTGTAGAAGGTAAGGAGAGGCTATGGCATTTACGGTTTGGGCATTTAAATTATAAGAGTTTGAAGATGCTTTCACCACTTGTCTATGGGTTGCCAAAATTTGAAGACTCCAAGGAGGTTTGTGAAGGTTGTGCACTTGAAAAACATGCAAGGGGGAATTTTTTGCATGGTGAAGCATGGAGGACCCAAAATTCATTGCAGTTGGTTCATAGTGACATTTGTGGACCAATGCAGACACAGAGTATGGGTAAGGCTTCTTACTTTTTGATTTTTATTGATGATTTCTCCAGATATTGTTGGGTTTATTTTATTAAGCATAAGGATGAGGCATTCAATTGCTTCAAGAATTTTAAGGCTCTAGTTGGAAATGAGAGTGGTCATTATATCAAATGTTTGAGGATAGATAGAGGAGGTGAGTTATGTTATCATGAATTTGATTATTTCTGTAGTGAGTTTGGGATTAAAATGCAGAAAATAAGTCCTTACACACCTCAACAAAATGGGGTGGCTGAAAGAAAGAATAAGACTTTGGTGGAGATGGCACGGTGCATGATGCAAGAAAAATGTATGAGTAAGTTTTATTGGGCTGAAGTAATTAGGACTGCTAATTACATTTTAAATACAAGTCCTACTAAGAGTCTTGAGAATATTACCCCTTATGAATGTTGGTACAACAAGAAGCCAAATGTAAATCATTTTAGAGTTTTTGGATGTGTGGCTTTTGTGCATGTTAATGGTGAGAATAGGAAGAAGTTGGATGAAAAGAGTGAAAAATGTATTTTTATTGGGTACAAGTGAGCAATCTAAGGCTTACAGGTACTTTAATCCTATTTCACATAAAATAATTGTATCTAGAGATGCAATTTTTGATGAAGGGGGAAGTTGGGGATCACAAAAATTGTTTGTTGAGGATGTTTTTGGTGAAGAGAAGGTGGAACCAAGCCATGTTTCAATTAAACCCAACCATGAAAAAGTTTCCAATTCATCTTCTACAAGTGCACCTTCAAGTCCAAGAGAAGGTTCTTCTAGTAGTTCTCCACCTCCATCACCATCGACCAAAGGAAAAGGTAAAATATTGTTGAAGGATCATCCAAAATCTCAAATTCTTGATAAGAATTTCCATAAGAGGGTGACAAGGAGTTAGCATACATATATGAATGCAGTAATAGAGAGGTTAGAGAACCTACATATTTATGGAGATGATGACAGTGGAGATCCCAAAGGTGATGTTGTAAACTATGCACTTGTTTCACAAGTTTCAAACAATTCAAAATTTGTGGTTGATGATTTTGAACCTTCATGTTTTGAGCATGCTAGTATTAACAAAGTGTGGATAAAGGCTATGCAAGAAGAAATGCATTCTATTGAAAAGAATGATACTTGGGAGTTGTGTGATTTGCCCAAGGATAGGAAATGTGTAGGATGCAAGTGGGTCTACAAGATCAAGAAGAAAAGTGATGGATCCATTGAGAGGTACAAGGCACGGTTGGTAGCAAAGGGTTTCACTCAAAAATATGGTTTGGACTATGAGGAAAAATTTTCTCCAGTGGCAAGGCAAGAAACAATAAGGATGTTGCTATCATTGGCAGCTCATAAAAGGTGGAGGGTGCATCATATGGATGTCAAAAGTGCATTTCTCAATGGGTATTTAGATGAAGTATATGTGGAACAACCACAAGGTTTTGTTGTCCAAGGAAAAGAAGATCAACTCTATAGGTTGAAGAAGACTCTATATGGGTTGAAGCAAGCTCCAAGAGATTGGTATGCTAGAATCCATGACTACTTCTTGTAGGGTACTTTTGAAAGGAGTAAGAGTGAGCCCACTTTGTACTACAAAAAGGAAGGTAATGATATTCTTATTGTATGCCTTTATGTTGATGATATGTTATTTATGGGGAGTAGTTCTTCTTTGAATGATTATTTTAAACATGATATGAATAAGGAGTTTGAGATGTCTGATTTGGGTTTGATGAGTTACTTTCTTGGGATGAAAGTACATCAAACTAGAAATGAGAATTTTGTTTGTCAATCCAAATATGTAAGGGATATGCTGAAGAAATTTGGTTTGAATGAATGTAAACCTGTAGCAACACCCATTGCACATGGGGAGATCTTGATTTTTGAGGATGGATCTAAAATGGCAAACAAAATAGAGTACAAGAGTATTGTTGGGAGCCTTATGTTCCTTTGTAACACTAGGCTGGATATATGCTTTGCTATTTTACAATGTTCTAGGTATATGGCTAATCCATCATAGTTACATTTGAAGGCAACAAAGAGGATTTTGAGGTATGTTCATGGAACAATTGATTATGGGATCCACTACTCATAGGCAAATAATTTGAAGTTAGTGGGATTTAGTGATAATGATTGGGGAAGTAATATTGATGACAGGAAATCCATGAGTGGGCACTGCATTTCTCTTGGTTCAGGTTTGGTGACATGAAGTTCCAAGAAATAAGCTATAGTGGCATAGTCTTCTACTGAAGCAAAGTATATTGCACTTACATCGGTAACTGCACAAGCATTGTGGATTCGAAAGGTGCTAGGATAGATTGGGGAGAATCAAGGGACTCCAACTACTTTATTCTGTGATAGTCAAAGTGCCATTAAGTTGGCACATAATCCTATCCACCATACCAGGTCCAAGCATTTCGATATCAAGTACCACTTTATTTGGGACATGGTAGAGAATGAACAAGTTAAATTGAGGTATTGCTCCACACATGATCAAGTAGCATATATTTTTACTAAGGGAGTAGTAAAACCTCAATTTTTGCTGCTAAGGGACTTGATAGTCAGTCCCCTTACCAACAAGGGGGAGAATGTTGGAAATTTTGCTAGCCATACATTAAAACAAAAATTTGGGCCGTTAGATGATGTTTTCAACCTTAGAAAGTGTCTCCTCTTAGAGGAGACAATATCCTCTTAGAGGAGACAAAACAAAATCGTAGAGCTTTGAAATCTGTGCAATTTGCAAAACATATAGGCTCAAAAAAACACCCGAGTCAAAAGTTATGGCCAAAATACTAAGACATGTAATAAACACCATCGATGTAGATCCAACATATGTGATTTTCTAGGGTTAGGGTTTGATTTATTTTTTTCTTACTTAAGGCAGTTTTAGGGTTTTCTTTTATGAAGAAGAATTTTGCATTGTAGCATGTGTGTGAGCTCTTCCAAAGCCTGTGAGGAGATTGTAACCGAGTACTAAAACTCTGCCAGAATTATTTCAGATAATAAGAAGATAATATTTGCTCCAATTTTATTTTATTGTATTATTGTAAATTCTTAAATTTCTTCCACAACACTTTTCTTTCTCTATTCACATCCAGGGCATACATATTTGTAATTAGGAAGGTAAAATTTAATAATTTGAAGTTATATAAACAATTAGAAGGTTCTCATTTTTTATATGACATCCCCTTCAAAGGTATCCAAATTATATAAAATTAAGATTCCTCCTAAAGTCATCTCTACCTCCACTTGACCACTCCCACTTGTCTTCCATATCCCTTTCTTAATATTCTCCCATATTGTAGCATTCAACTTTGTTTCTTGTAGCAAAACTATATTAGGTTGGTTATTCTTAATCAAGGATCTCACCATACCATTTTTGTTAGGGGCATTCATTCCCTTAATATTCCAAGACAAGATCTTCACATCCTATTTTTTGTTGTGGGTTTTTGCCCACTTGAGTCAAAGATCATATGAATCCCCAATTAAATATCCCTTTTCATCTCTTTTAAGCACTTTTACTTTGAAGGAGGCCTTCCTACCTTCTTTACCCCTTCTATTCCCACATCTAAGGTCTTCTTGGAACTTCTTGTTACTCTTGTATTTGGGATTTCTTCCATTCTTGAGGATCCTTCATTTACTAGCAATTCATCTACTATGCATGGGACCACTTCTAGATCCTTCTCTTCCATATCCACATTTTTTCTCCCTTGCTTCTATATTTTCTTCTCCTATTTTGGGGTTAGCCATTTTACTTTTCTTTCTTGGACCATCTTTTTCTAGTGTAGATGAGCTTTTATCCTAAATCCTACCTAGAAGAACCTCATTATCTGCCCCATTGTTAGATAATTTATCCACTCTTACTCCCTCCTTGTTTACTAGGTCCATTATTTTATCTTCACTTTCTTATCGATTAACTTCTATTTTCCCAACATTCTCTAGCTTCTCTCCCTTTGGATCTAACACATTTTCAAATATGTTTTCCTAATACTAGCACACTTTTTTCTTGTTTACCATTGTCTGATCCTTCTTTTTCCATGTCTTCCTTTTCTCTTTTAATCTAGAACTTATGAGATTTTTCCCATCACTTTTTCTCATTTTAGTGGGGTAGTCCTTTGCCAGGTAACTCAATTTTGTACATACTCTATAGTTGAAGGGATCATTCTAAAAAATGAGGCTTTGAAACCAAACTCTTAATCTAGAGAACAACTTGACCTCTTTAGATATTTTCTTCCTAAATTTAACTAGGATACAAATTCTTGCAAAGAACACCCTCTTTCTTTCCTTTGTTACATAGTCTATGGAGAGGAACCTACCAAAAGAGTTAGCTATACTCTCAAAAATATCTTCCTCCTAGAATTCCAATGGTAAAGAGGGGAGTGTTACTCATATTGGAGCCATATCTATATTCTCGATGGTTGGATTAAAACCTATGTCAATTTCCTTAGGTATAGTCTAAATATTCCCATGAACCATGGACCTCCTTCAAGGGAATTGTAGTAGTCTTCCTCATTGCTGACGAAGGCTAGGAAGAAACCTCTAGGAAGGAGGGAATATTCCACATGACCTTTTATCTTCCATTGATTCACAACCCATTTCTTTATATGGTCCATAGTTGATCTAAAGCCAATAAATTTACCCAATGGAATATTATTGAGCCTCTGTTGCACTCTCTCATAAAAAATATCTAGGACTTGTAGAAGTATACCTTCTTCAAATTATTTATTGGGGATTTCTAGTTGCTTAACCCTCTTCTCCTCCAATCTCTTCTTCCCTTTAACTTGCTTGGCCTAACTTATATTAACACTATCAGAACCTATTGTTCCCCTCTATATCTCCACCTAGCCTACAACTCTTTTTCTATCTCCAACAAAAGCAAAACATCCCTCTCCATTTTTTTCCCCTTAAAATTAAAATATTACATATAATTCCATGAAGTAAAATCATGTACCTTGGAAAATTTAAACCTTCATGAAGCCAAAGAACTAAATTTCCTCCAAATAAATACATAAAATTTACAAGTTTTGAACCAAAATTACAGCTAAAACTAAATTTGTATAAAAGGTGAAACATCTTAGCAAGTTTTCTCTCTCTTTTTTTCATTTTTTTTTTAAACTCTCTGCAATCTCTTTGTATTTCATTTACAACTCCATTGTTTATAGACCCTCTGGTTTACAGTCATAGATTTGCAAACACTCTAGCTTCCATTCAACACACTGCAAACCCTCAACATATTTTACTTTATAAATTGGTCCACAAACTCTTAGGATTTTTTAAATGGCCTGCAAACCTACAATAATTTTTATCATTCCAAATGTTAATCTATCTACAAAATCTCTACAATTTGTTTTTTTTTCCCTTTTTTTCTTTTTTCCTAACCCTTAATTTTTTTTAATCAAAATGCAAATATTTAGAAAAAATTTCTTTCTTTATTTTTTCTTCCCCTCTACCAACCCTATATATTTTGGTCATAGATCTTCAAACCCTTTACTATAATTGATCTACAAAATATGGCTTTTGGTCATAGATTTTCAAACCCTTTGTTTAGTATAATATCTTCAACCACTACTCTTAAAACCATAGCCACCACTTTGCAATTTTTGATTGCCATTCTAAAGCTTTTGGCCATTGCTTTGTAATTTTTGACTGTTGCTCTTCAAACCCTAGATGTCACTTTACAATTTTTAAGGTCGCTCTTTAAATCTTCTAGATTTTGGTTGATGCTTTGCTTTTAGTTGATGGTTAATATCAAAGCCCTAACTTACATAGGCTACTACCTATTTTAATGGCTAATCTATGAAGTTTTAACAAACCTTTTAGCTTTTTTACTTTGCTCTTCAACACTTATAGTTTTTGGACACTAATCTGCAAACCTTATGGTTTTTAGCTACTAGAAAATGTCAATGCTCTAAATTACATAGACCATCACCTAGAAAAATAACATATTAATGAAGATTTAACAATAACTCTATCCTCAATTATTTAAACCCTAGCCACCTCTCTATAGTTTTTTATCATCTCTCTATAGTTTTTGACCTTTATCTCTATAATTTTTGGTCATCACTCTTCAAACCCTATCCGTCACTTTACAATTTTATTTTTTTAAGTTGCTCTTTGAGTCCTCTAGATCTTAGCTACTACTTCTACTTTTAGCTGATGATAAATTTCAAAGCTCTAACTTACATAGATTACCACCTATCTGAACGACTAACCTATGAAGTCGTAACAAATCTTCTAGCTGTTAACCTTCACTCTTCAAGACTTCTAATTTTCTACTCTACAAACCTTCTATATTTTAGCTAGTGGGAAATGTCAACGATGTAACTTACATAGATTTTTGCCTATTCTAATGATATATCTATAAAGTTTTAGAAATAACTCTAGCCTCCATTCTTCAAACCCTAGGTGCCTCTCTACAAATTTTTATTACCACTTTAAAGTTTTGGCCATCGCTTTGTAATTTTTTTTTTCACTCTTAGAGTAAGTAGTTTTATATTTTCCTCAAGGTTAAATAAAGTTACTAAATATTTAATTAAGGGTTTAGTTAAGGTTAACCATCAAGGTGGTTTAACCAAAATCACAAGGGGTGAATACATAACTATCCAGGTGGATTAACCAATCCCATAAGGGATGAATACAATAATATTGCATGTAGGCTTACATCAAAGGTTGTCCATAGGCTTACATCATCATCTATTAAATTTGACCAATAAGGTTAGAATATTGTATCTTTGAATACTATTACAAGGTATTAAGTCAATGCTATGACATTTAATTGTAATATTTTTTGAAGGTTTTTGAAGGGTTACTAGACCAAGAATAATATGAAAAGACTATTAGGATGTGGCACTACCACAAAGTCTTCCATGGTCTCCAAATTCAAAATCATGGTCAAGACATTAATATTTATGTATATTGTGAAAGGCATAATTCTTCATATCAACATAATATATTTTTTGATATGAAAATAATGCTTTAATGCTAAATTAAATGTTTACTAATGCAATTAAAATCAACAATCTACCACTAAAATAGATTTAGTATTATTTGCATTGTCTATGATATAAAATAACTCCTTACATACACATTTGATGAGCACATTCTCTTCAATTACCTTGTCTTGCCACCTTCACATATTGGTCTCTCTAAGAAATGAAATCATGAAGTCAAAACATAGAGAGATAAAGAATTTGAATACAAATCAAGGTAGAGGAAGAGGTTGCATAGAACGAGAGTTGAGAAATAGTTTTGAACATGATATAATATATCTTGTTAATAAGATGTATAATCAATATCATAGGCTTATCATAAGGATAAAGTTGCAAATTGAAAGTCACCCCTTTGTTTCTTAAAGATCAACTATCTATGATTATAGAACTCTTTCATCTCATGTAAGTATGAATATTGCATATGATTTAGTATCTAAGTATAAGCATATTGTTTCTTCTAAAAAAGTTAAGAACCTATTTTACTTTTGGGATAGGAAGCATGGATAACAATTCAAGTTTAAAAAAATAAACTTCTTTAGGATATATAATTGTTGGATTTTATTTTAAAAAATCTTGATTACTTTTAAATTATTGTGAATAATACAAACATATGTTATATTTTTTTTCAAAAGCTATATATTTTTGCTGCATTTGGTGTAATACCAAGATAGTAAGATGTTGAAAATATCAAAACCTATTAGTGAATTTGCATAAGAGGACTACAAGCAATCATATTGATTCCATGGAAAGCCTCATTATAATTAAACTTTTACATGTTTAAAATGATTAAAACACTTTCTAATGAAACAAAAACTAAGAGAAAACAATATGGTTGGACTTGTTTGTGTTGTTTTTTTAATAAATCAAAGAAGATCCTATTTCTACAATGCCCAGGTTACCAAAAATAAGCAACATAAATAAAATAGATGTTGTGAATAATGCCACAAAGGTAAAGAAGAAATACAATGGTTATTCAAGAGCATATGTTAGTGATTGGTAATGGAAGTTTTAGAAGTTTTATAAAGCTATGTCAAATAACATGGTCATATTTGGAATTTGAAAGTCATAAATGGCTTTATGTTAAATGATTATATCATTAACATTGATTTTGATGGGTTGTCATCATGACTTGTTTTATATATTAAATATTATCTTAAAATATTTTTTGATATTCATATTCACCACTAAGACCTATAATATTTATGATACACATTTGAAAATTATTTGCTTTTAATTACAAATATAAAAAATGGATTATAATTATGGTATTAAGTAGTCACATTCTTAACAATCATATGTGGATCACAATCTTGGTAGTATATTTTTGATAATTTACTAAACTAGTAACATGATATGGATATAAATACATTTGACTCATAAAATAATATTATGCTAGAATCCATATCTCAATGGAAATTATAATTTATCTAAAATATATTTATTTTTATCTTCAAATATGTTGTTTTCACAATACATGTTTTACACACACATAGAGCAAATGACACAATGCTAGTTTCTTTGTTAAAGTTATTACTAGGGTAATGAAGTCCACAAAAGATGATTTCTATATAAAAAAGTCTCACTTTTGATCACTTTGTTAAAGTGCTACTTGTAGTAGTAAAGTCTACTATGAAAATGGTTGATGGATTAACAAAGGGTTCATCTTTAATTATAAGATATTAAACATGGTGTAGGGGATGTTTGGAAAAGTAATGTTAAGAATTTATAGGAGACTTATCATATGTATGGTAGTGGAGAGTTGTCTTGAAAACGTAATGCCTTATCATATGATCACATTCTCTATTGTAATATTGATTTTACACTTTATAGTAAGCAATTCCTATATAAAAATGTGAAGAGGAGACTATTAAGAAGTGAAAGCAACTTAAAATAAAGGACACTAAAATAGTTTTTAACACATGACCTCTTACTTATGTATAAGGTAAAGATGTGGTATTTGCCTCCCTACCTATTTGGATAAAGTTACAATTAATATTGTCTAAAGTATAACTATAACTAAGGAGTGTTTTAGGTCCGAGGTGTAGACCAATTGGTTCAACAAAACCCGTAAGGGGGATGGACGTCCAAGGTTCAAATATCGGGCCTCGTCGGACTGGGCACTTGTCCGTATTCCAATGTGTTCCCAATGGTGTAAAATGTTCAACATGAATGCAACTTAGTGGTTATAGGGGCGGACTGCACATATTACCATGGCGGCTACCGATTCCACTAGGTTAATAAAAAAAAACTAAGGAGTGTTTTTTCTTTATAAAATATTATCTTCATGTAAAGTTATTTTTCATAGAGGTATGATTATATTCAACATGTTTGTAAAGAATTGAAAAACCTTGATATAGAATATTATTGTTATGAGTTTATGAATAAAAAGTGGAAGGATTAATTATCTCTATGAAGTTGTTTTTATCATAACTTTGATTATGTTTGATGAATCTATTAAAGAATTTAAAAACCTCAACTTCAAATATATTTACTAGTTTATAAACATAAAATGGTTAAGTTAATTATATTTATACACATAAATTGATTTAATTCTATAAATGTTTTTAGTGTGGAAGCTATAAAACTCAAAAAAATTAATTACAAATCATAAATACAAATGAATAAAGCAACTATACAATCAACATTCAATTATGATAGAAACACCATCAAAAGTGGTAATATCTTAAGATAAACAACACATGATTACCATTGGACAAAGTTAGTTTTTAGTCTTGTAATAGATAAAACATATTTTTGACATCATGACATATTAGAAGATAGGATTCTTAAAACTTAAAGCTAGTTTTGTGCACTTTATTCCTAATTATCAAATACATGTAACCCAAAGCTAGCTAATAAGTCATTCAAATCTAAAACTCAAATATGGAAATTTTAGAATGTTATCACTTTTATATTTTGCACACCTTTCCACTTTTGAAATTTGGATGATACTAACCATGGTTAATATTAGCCATATTTCTATCGTGTTCTTTAAATATTCTTACATAATCCATGTTCAATGAATGATATTTGATAATGTTGGGCAAATATATCTACTTATTTTGGTTGGATGTGATGTTGAAGTTCTAGATTTTGATAGCATTTGGTAGATCCTACACTTTTACATATCTAAATACCATTAACCACATATAAATTTAACCTTAACTATAACTAATACTTATTCATTAACATATAATGGAGAAGTTGAAAAAAGAGATGTTAACACTCTAGATATATTGCTACTTTTGGACTTTGGTGTTGGCAATTTTTGGGTACCTTGAGTACATTGCTTTTGCCTAAGTTTAGTTGTTGTCATTGATGTCAAGGAGCTATTGGTAGATGTTGTTTTTGATGTCGAGGAACTATTGGAGCAATTTGTTTTTATGTCCAAGGATGTGTTTTTGTTGAAGGTTTCAGTTGGTCAATAAGTCTCCAAGAAAATCGGAGTAGCCCAGCTTGCCAAAAATCCAGAAAAAGATAAAGTAGAATAAGTTTGCAGTGTCGCTGAAAAACTGTCACGATTTCGCGACATGTTTGAGGAGAGAGAAAGTCACGATTTCGCGACATGCAGGAAGGCAGAGGCAAAGCGGGCAAAAGTGTCACGATTTCGTGACATGTTTGAGGAGAGAGAAAGTTTGGCCAAAACTGTCACGATTTCGCGACATGCAGGAAGGCAGAAGCACAACGGGCAAAAAGTGTCACGATTTCATGACAAGTTTCGAAGAAGTTGTACGGATGCAGAAAGTGTCACGATTTCGCGACAAGTTGAGTTGGCAGTGTTGAGTTGCAGGAAGTGTCACGATTTCGTGACAAGTTTCGAAGAAGTCGTACGGATGGCAAAAAGTGTCACGATTTTCGTGACATGTTCCAGTTTTGCGAGCAATTGGCAAGAAAGATCCTAAGGCAACGAAAGCGTCACGATTTCATGACATGTTTCATTTTCGCTAGTGCAAACCAAGAAAAGGATGAAGAAGCAAGAGGTGTCACGATTTCATGACAGAGTTGTCGATGACGTCAGCAAAAGGCAAAGGTGTCACGATTTCATGACAGATAGGAGAAGAAGGCATTGAAGTCTAGAGCATCATGATTTCATGACAAAATTCATGATGACGTCAAGAAGAGGCTATAGGTGTCACGATTTCATGACAGCAACGGAGAAGAAGGCAGTGAAGTCTAGAGCATCATGATTTCATGACAAGATTTATGATGACGTCAGCAAAGGCTGTAGTGTAGCGATTTCATGACAACAAACCAAAGAAGGTGTACGGCAGACCAAGGCGTAGCGATATCGTGACATGTTTGAGTTTCGCACGAGAAAAGCTACAGAACAATAGAGGCGGTTGAAGCCGACGAAGTTAACCTTGGCCGACGAAGTATAAGGTCTTACAGCCGACGTGTTAGAAGATTGATCAGCCGACTAAAGAACAATATTTCATCTTGAGATTGTGAGTATTAAAGGAGGACTATTTGAGCATTTTTGGGTATCGATTGATGTGTGCTTTCGAAGTGTGGCGTTCATAGAGTTAGTGCGACAAGCAAGGTTCGATCATCGAAAAAGCAGAGAGCGAAGTCCGACTGCAGCATCAAAGTGCATTTCACTGAATCTTCTAAGTGTAGAAGTCTGTGCTATTGTATACATGAAGAATGTGCTGTTGTTTATGAGAAGACTATGAAGAAGATTCTATTGTGATTGGACTGTTTGATACTTTGGGTAATAGAAAGAAAAGTGCGTGAAGTAGATGCTGCTATAATTGTGAACAGTTGTGAAGAACAAATAGTGATCAAGTTCTGCTGTAAGTTGAGAAGAGAGTGCTGCTGTAATTTAAGAAGACTATGCTACTGTAGTTGTGCAGACAGTGAAGAATTTTTTTCCAAACCAAGTGCCGAAAAGAACAAAGAAAGAGGACAGAATTGTGCCATACCGAAGGACTATGTTTTGGTGCAGAAAAGAGGACCAGCTTGCTGTGACAGAGTTGAGGACAGAGATCTCCAGCCAGAGCAGGGAAGACAGGTGTCTTCTATGGAAAGAGTTCCACTTGCTAAGGGCAAAAGAGATAGAGGTCTTCTAGAGGATCACTAGCAAAGCAGATTTAGGGGAAGGTGTCTCCTTTGGGCCGAGGCTCATAAACATTGTAATCGGGAAGGATTCCCAGAGGTTTTGATATAACTTTTAGAGGAAAAGTTTTATCCGTGGAGTAGCCCACCTTGGGTGAACCACGTTAAAATGGGTCTTTTATGTGTGATGCTTTCTGTCTTGTTTAATGTTATGTTGATGCCACTGCTATCTGAAATTAAAATTATTAAATGGTTTTATCTTATACTGTTCACCCCCCCTCTCAGTATAAGTTCATGTTCTTCAATTGGTATCAGAGCGGGTCTCTCCAAAAAAAGCCTAACAGCTTGGAGAAGGATCTAACAGAGGAACATGTAAATTCAGAAAAGTTTGAATTCGATCTCAAGAGTGAATTCTTCTTGGCCTTGAGAAAGCTTGAGAAACTCAGGGAAGAGAATTCTGTTCTTAAGCAGCATTGTCAAGAAAAAGAGATAGCAAGATCAGAATTGGCTCAACATATTATAGATTTCAAAATTCTTGCTGAAGAAGGGAAGAAGATTGAACAAGTTTTAACAAAAGTTCTAAAAGAAAAGGTAGCTGATTGTGAGAAACTAGAAGGAGAGATTATGTCTCTTAGAGTAAAGTTAGAACAGTCAACTCTCAGACAAAATTTTCCATGTGAAAAGAAGGATGGCATCACCATGTATGAAACAGGGTCTTCAAGCAAGAACAATCTTCATTCTGAAGAGCAATGGATTCCAGTTGATCGCAAGAAGAACAAACTTCCAAGGCATCAAAACAAGTTACATAATACCTTCCATGGATATTGTTTTTCCTGTAAAAAATTTGGTCACATAGCTATGCATTGCAATAAATCTCTCAAGAGTCATAGTAAGGAAAATGTTAACTCATTTGCACCTCTTATGAATAAAAATATCATGTGTTACAAGTGCAAGAATTTTGGGCATATAGCAAGGATGTGCAGCTTGGATAAATTTAGCTTTGAGGTCTCAAAAAGGAGGAATGTGATAAAATCTAAGTCAATGATAGTTCAAACTGCTTTTCATGCTCAAGACAAAGTAGAAAAATGGTATCTTGATAGTGGTCTGTTCAAAACATATGACTGGCGAAAAAGGAAAATTTTTGTCTTTAAAAGAAGCAACCAGAGGAACAGTCAGTTTTGGAGATAACAGGTCCGCAAAGATCTGTGGTAAAGGAACTCTTAGTTTGGATGGGAAATCCAAAACAAAAAACGTGCTTTATGTAGAAGGGCTAAGACATAATCTGCTTAGTGTGAGTCAACTTTGTGATCAAGGGCACATAGTATCTTTCTTTTCTGATAGATGTGAGATAAGTAAAGAATTAAATGGAAAGCTTATTGCTAAAGCTACAAGGACTCCAAACAATCTTTACATGCTGAGTGAGATAAAAAGAGAAAAATGCCTTCTAACTCAAGAAGATGAGAGTTGGTTGTGGCATAAAAGATTGGGACATTTGAGTTTTGATAATCTGGTCAGTATTAGTAACAAGGAAGCAGTTAGAGACTTGCCCAAAATAAAAAGGCCTCAAAACATCATTTGCGGTCCTTGTCAACATGGTAAATAGACCAGAACCAGTTTCAAATCGAAAGGGTATTCCTCGTCCAAACCCTTGGATCTTATTCATACCGATTTGTGTGGTCCTACCGGAACTCAGAGCATTCAGGGAGATAGCTATTTCATGTTGTTTATAGATGATTACTCGAGAATGACTTGGGTTACTTTTCTCAAAGAAAAATCAAGCTTTTGAAAAATTTAAAATTTTTAAAGAAATGATTGAAAATGAGACCGACAAGAGAATCAAATGCTTAAGATCAGATAGAGGAGGAGAGTTCACTTCAAATGAATTCATGGAATACCGTGAACAACATGGAATCAAAAGAGAATATTCCAGTAGCAAGAACTCCTCAACAAAATGGAGTAGTTGAAAGAAAAAACAAAATCGTTGAAAATATGGCGAAAGCAATGTTAGATGAGTCAAAACTTTTAGATGGTTTTTGGAGAGAAGCAGTAAATACAGCAGTCCACATCATTACCAGGGCTCAACTCAGAGTCAATCATCATAAAACTCCCTATGAGCTGTGGAAAGGAAGACCAACTATAGTTAAACACTTCAAAGTGTTCGGGAGTAAGTGCTTCATCAGAAGGGAAGATCAAAATCCAGGTAAGTTTGATCCTAGGTGTGATGAGGGAATTTTTCTTGGATATTCCAACAAAAGTAAGGCCTACAGATGCTTCAACAAAAGAACTCATACAGCTGTAGAGAGCATAAATGTGACAAAGAGATGAAAAGACAGGAATAAGAGAACCAATCAAGGAACTCAGTGATGGAATCTGTCAAGAAGAATTCAGAGAAGTGTCAGATGAAGAAGAGGAAAAACAACAGCTGCTTCCCAAAACCCCTTCACGGTATGTTCAGAAACATCATCCCAAAGACTTGATCATCGGTGATCCAAATAGCAGGAAAACGAGAAGAAGAGTCATTTCTTCACATGAATCTGCAAATGTTTCATTGTTATCTCAGATTGAGCCAAAGAATTTCAGTGAAGCATGTACAGATGATTTTTGGGTACAAGCAATGGATGAAGAGCTAAATCAAATAGAGAAAAGTGAAACCTGGGACTTGGTTCCAAGACCTAAGAATAAGAATGTCATTGGCACAAAATGGGTCTTCAAAAATAAACTTAATGAGGATGGAAAGATTGTCAAGAACAAAGCGAGGTTAGTCTGTAAAGGGTATGCTCAAGTCGAAGGTGTTGATTTCGAAGAGACGTTTGCGCCTGTTGCTCGTCTTGAAGCGATCAGAATGTTTTTGGCCCTGTCTAGTTTCAATTCTTTCAAAGTGTTTCAAATGGATGTAAAGTCTGCTTTTCTAAATGGAGTGTTGGATGAAGAAGTCTATGTAGAACAGCCTGAAGGTGTGTCTCTTTCGTAACAGCCGGACTATGTGTGTAAACCGAAAAAGGCACTGTACGGGTTAAAGCAAGCACCCAGGGCTTGGTACTCAAGACTTGATGGGTATCTTCATGAACAAGGGTTCAGGAAAGGCGTGGCAGATTGCAACTTGTACATTAAGAATAAAGGTGATGATATGATTATCATAGTTGTTTATGTCGATGATATTATTTTTGGGGGAAATAATACTCGGATGTGCAAAGTTTTTGCTAACACCATGCAAAAGGAATTCGAGATGTCCATGATTGGAGAGCTGTCATTCTTTTTAGGACTACAGATTGCGCAATCAAAAAATGGTATATTTCTTTCTCAAGAAAAATATATCAAAGAGATGTTAAAAAAATTTGGGATGATGGACAACAAACCTGTATGTACTCCAATGATTACAGGGTGCAATCTGAGTAAGGATGATGAATCCCCAACAGCAGATCAGAAATTGTACAGATCTATGATTGGCAGTTTACTATATAGTACAGCTACTAGACCGGATATCATGCAGGCCGTTGGATTAGTAGCAAGATTTCAGGCAGCTCCAAAAGAATCTCATGTTATGGCAATCAAGAGGATATTCAGATATTTGAAGGGCACTATGGATTTTGGGCTTTGGTATCCCAAAGGTGGTGATTTCACCCTCACAGCCTATACAGATGCAGATTGGGCAGGAAGTATTGATGATAGGAAGAGCACTAGTGGTGGAGCATTCTTTCTGGGAAAGAGTCTGGTTTCTTGGCTAAGTAAGAAACAACCTTCGTTTCCTTATCTACAACCAGGTTGAATACATAGCAACGAGTGGTTGGGTGTACTCGTGTTTTATGGATGAAAACAACCTTGGAGGATTTCAAAGTCATGCATGAACAACCTATTCCTATTCTTTGTGATAATTCAAGTGCCATAAGTATTTCTAAAAATCCGGTAATGCACTCAAGGACGAAGCACATTTCTATCAAGTATCATTTTCTAAGGGAAAAAGTGCAAGAGAAGCAGGTCAAGCTAGAATATGTACCCACTAAAGAGCAAATTGCAGATATCTTCACCAAACCCCTTCCAAAAGATACGTTTGAGTATCTAAGGGAGAAATTGGGAGTTGTACTCTCACCTCGAGATTAATCACCTCATCAAGAGGTGGGGGAGGGACCAAGCCGAGAGGCTCTTTCTTAGTCCCAAGCCCCAAAGGTGATCCTTTGCCATTGATGACAAAGGGGGAGAGAGTTAAGTAAGGGGGAGAGTTTTCAAGAGAAGAGGAAAGCTTCAAATCAGGGGGAGCAAAACTTGGAGAGATTGTTTTCAGTTTTGGCTCTTGAAAGATGTGTTTTAGTTAAGGGTTGCCATCAATGACAAAGGGGGAGATTGTTGGCAATTTTTGGGTACCTTGAGTACATTGCCTTTGCCTAAGTCTAGTTGTTGTCATTGATGTCAAGGAGCTATTGGTAGATGTTGTTTTTGATGTCGAGGAACTATTGGAGCAATTTGTTTTTATGTCCAAGGATGTGTTTTTGTTGAAGGTTTCAGTTGGTCAGTAAGTCTCCAAGAAAATCAGAGTAGCCCAGTTGCCAAAAATCCAGAAAAAGATAAAGTAGAATAAGTTTGCAGGCTGCTGGAAAACTGTCACGATTTCGCGACATGTTTGAGGAGAGAGAAAGTCATGATTTCGTGACATGCAGGAAGGCAGAGGCAAAGCGAGCAAAAGTGTCACGATTTCGTGACATGTTTGAGGAGAGAGAAAGTTTGGCCAAAACTGTCACGATTTCGCGACATGCAGGAAGGCAGAAGCACAACGAGAAAAAGTGTCACGATTTCATGACAAGTTTGAAGAAGTTGTACGGATGCGGAAAGTGTCACGATTTCGTGACAAGGTTGAGTTGGCAGCTTGCAGTTGGCAAAAGCGTCGCGATTTCATGACAAGTTTCGAAGAAGTTGTACGGATGCAAAAGTGTCACGATTTCGTGACATGTTCCAGTTTATGAGCAGTTGGCAAGAAAGATCCTAAGGCAGCGAAAGCGTCATGATTTCATGACATGTTTCATTTTCGCTAGTGCAAACCAAGAAAAGGATGAAGAAGCAAGAGGTGTCACGATTTCACGACAGAGTTGCTGATGACGTCAGCAAAAGGCAAAGGTGTCACGATTTCACAATAGCAACGGAGAAGAAGGCAATGAAGTCTAGAGCATCATGATTTCATGACAAAAATCATGATGACGTCAGCAAGAGGCAAAGGTGTCACGATTTCCATGACAGAATGGAGAAGAAGGCAGTGAAGTCTAGAGCATCACGATTTCATGACAAGATTTATGATGACGTTAGCAAAGGCTATAGTGTAGCGATTTCGTGACAACAAACCAAAGAAGGTGTACGGCAGACCAAGGCGTAGCGATATCATGACATGTTTGAGTTTCGCATGAGAAAAGCTACAGAACAGCAGAGGCGGTTGAAGCCGACGAAGTTAACCTTGGCCGACGAAGGATAAGGTCTTACAGCCGACGTGTTAGAAGATTGATCAACCGACTAAAGAACAAGATTTCATCTTGAGATTGTGAGTATTAAAGGAGGACTGTTTGAGCATTTTTGGGTATCGATTGATGTGTGCTTTCGAAGTGTGGCGTTCGCAGAGTTAGTGCGACAAGCAAGGTTCGATAATCGAAAAAGCAGAGAGCGAAGTCCGACTGCAAATCAAAGTGCATTTCTTGAATCTTCTAAGTGTAGAAGTCTGAGTCTATTGTATACACGAAGAATGTGTCGTTGTTTATGAGAAGACTATGCAGAGAATATTCTGTTGTGATTGCGATCGTGTTCGCATAGTTTGGGTAATAGAAAGAAAAGTGCACGAGAGATGCTGCTATAATTATGAATGGTTGTGAAGAACAAATAGTGATCAAGTGCTGCTGTAAGTTGAGAAGAGAATGTTGCTGTAATTTAAGAAGACTGTGCTGTTGTAGTTGTGCAGACAGTGAAGAATTGTTTTCCAAACCAAGTGCCGAAAAGAACAAAGAAAGAGGACAGAATTGTGCCATACCGAAGGACTATGTTTTGGTGCAGAAAAGAGGACCAGCTTGTCGTGACAGAGTTGAGGACAGAGATCTCCACCAGAGCAGGGAAGACAGTGTCTTCTGTGGAAAGAGTTCCACTTGCTAAGGGCAAAAGAGATAGAGGTCTTCTAGAGGATCACTAGCAAAGCAGATTTAGGGGAAGGTGTCTCCTTTGGGCCGAGGCTCATAAACATTGTAATCGGGAAGGATTCCCAGAGGTTTTGATATAACTTTTAGAGGAAAAGTTTTATCCGTGGAGTAGCCCACCTTGGGTGAACCACGTTAAAATGGGTCTTTTATGTGTGATGCTTTCTGTCTTGTTTAATGTTATGTTGATGCCACTGCTATCTGAAATTAAAATTATTAAATGGTTTTATCTTATACTGTTCACCCCCCCTCTCAATATAAGTTCATGTTCTTCATTTGGACCACCATAAAATTTAACCATAGTTATCAAAATTAGTTTACTTATTGAGAACATGAATATCGAAAAGATGTAATTCTAAATTAATTTACTTATTGAGAACCCAAACATAGCAAATATATCATTCATATGTATAACAATAGATATATAGTTATTAATTAGCAATGATTTTCTATAGTCTTGTTTTAGAAATAGTTTTATTTAAAAAATATTTTTATATTTTAGCACCTTTAATTATAAGATATGACATGTTTGGGTTGTTGCCTAAAATTAAACCCAAGTAAATAAAAACAAAAAGCAACTTCATACAAACTTCTCTTGCTTACTTTCAGACATCACCAAATTTGGTTTTTGGAATAATTTAGTTTAAAATAGCTAAAATTCTACAACTTAATTTTAGATCCTAAGATGAATTAAAAAAATGATTTATTCTATAGTATAGTATTATATATTAGTTTTTTAAACATAAAAAGGTAACACATTAAAGCACTGTATAAATTCAACAAAAATATATAACAAACTCTTCTATTTGAAAGAATACATAGTTGAAACTAATAAAACTTCAAAATAGATTCTAAGCAACAACCACACCTTAATGATAATGTACTAAAATTCATATAAAACATAACCTCCATATCAAACAAATGTAAAATGTAAAATAAAAAAGATAAACTCCTAAGCATATATATATCATAACTTTGATGAACAATATGAAACAATTATAAACAACTATATACAAATTGAAGTGTGAGAGGATGATGATGGCATGAATAGATTGAATAAAACTTAGATATATATTTCTAAGTTGAGAATGATTATGAATTTAATAAACCAAGAATCTTAAGGTTGAAATATATATTGTGATGTCTAGAAGAGCTAGCATGCTTTTTATTTAGTAATATTAATAGTAATATGTAGAAGAGTAGAGAAATACTAAATAATTATGAATAATAAGATTACCTATTTTTTTAAAATTAACCCTTGCTATTAAATAAAAATGCATGGGTCTTCTACAATAGGAGAGATAATATAGATTAATACCAACGATGGTTTATATGGGGTTCAGCTTTTGGGTACTGCTTCTTTGGAGGAAGTTTAAAATCCTTGACTTCAATGTTGATGCATTTGTTCACAAGTTAAAAAAATTGATTTACAATATTCAGTCATTGATATTTCATCCTAATAATATTCATAATGTTTTGTAGTAGATTACTCTTACAAATGAAAAATTAATTTATTTTCAAGTTTCTACTTTTGTGATTATCCTTTCAATTTGGTTAGTAAAAGTACAAGAAATTTCAATTGTTAAAGATATAAAACTATTCAACCTAAATGGGACATACACCCATACACCAAATATATCACTAAAAATATGTAATCACAAATACTGGAGAATACATCGATACACCAATGAATAAATGAAACAAAGAAAATTTTGAAGGAAATCATACTAACACGAAATGAAGAATAATTTATATAATCATGTAACCATAGGTACAAATAAGTAAGATGTAATAAAAACATACACAAACCAGTTGCTAATTGAAGCAATGAATATCCAAGAAATATTTATAATAGTAAATGGATAATAATTTTTGAAGCTTCGAGCAAAGGTGATGTGGGTAAGGTTAACGAGAGAGGGATCCCTAAGTTTCTAGGTCCACGTCCTAACTTACGAGGATACAAACCAATCAAGAATAACTAGGTCAGTCAAGCTAATGCAAGGACAACCCAAAGTCTAGGAGAAAGGAAAGCAAATTAGCGAGGAAGGAAAAAATCCTAAGGTATGTAATAAAGACCCCAGTTTGAACAAATTTGAAGTTCTAGCTAACCTAGAAGAGGAAATGGAAAAAAGCAAGGATGAAACTCCATGTTTTGAGTTTCCTAAAACCCTAGAATCCCCATCCAAATCAAGGCCATCCACAGTCACCGAGAAAAACCCTAATAGTTTTTCTCAAAGAAAAGAAGAAATGTCAGGATGATATAGCCTAAACATGGAAGGATTCGAGTCAAGAGTTGAAGTAGTTGAAATAGGGGTTAGAAATGCAGCCTCCAGTCCTGTTGTGGAGCAGATTATCCCATATCAGAATGTTTCCTCGAAGGAAAGCCCTTTGATCAAGGAGAACCATATAGGAGAGGCCAACCAAAATAAGGATGAAGATGAAGAGGGAAATGAAAACCTCCAAAATGAGGAAAGAGGATCCAACCCCAAATTATCACAATATATGCCCCCTCATTTTAGTCCAAAATAGACTAGAAGCACCACCAAGTCTCCCATAGATTATGGTAGTGAAAGAAAGAAAGGGAGAATATCTACTGCAGAGCATTATAGACTGAGGATCAACGACGAAATTGCAAATGGGAAGCAAAGAACACTTTTACAGCAAGCTATTCCTTGCCAGGATGATAGCAAAATTGATAGACCCCCTCTTGCTCAAGGAAGGGGGCGGGAAAAAAATAACAAACAGGCAAAATGAAGGTTCTCTCATGGAATGTGAGAGGCCTAAACGACCCACAAAAACAAAGGGTGGTTAAGTCAATAAGGAAGGAGTGGAATCCTACCATTATTTTTCTTCAAGAAACAAAAATAGATGTGGCACAATCAGCTTTAATTGCAAGCAGGATTTGGAAGCAAGGAAAAGTGGCCTTTCAACAGGCGAGAGGAGCATCTGGAGGCCTCATGATCCTATGGGATCCAATTAAAATAGAAGGAAGTGTTATTCAGGTGAATGAAAGTGTGCTAAGTGTGTTATTTCATGATCTCGATAACAATAAGTCTTGGATCATGTCAAATGTCTATGCCCCCACCTCTGTCCAAGGGAGATCTGAGGTATGGGAGTATTTGGGTCATTTAAATCAAGCGTTCATAAACATTCCTTGGGTGATTGGGGGTGACTTCAATACTCCCCTTTACCCGTCTGATAAAAAATGAGGATCTGGGTTACCTTCTAGGAGCATGGAGGACTTCAATGAATTCATTAACACAAATGAGTTGATGGATGTCAGACTAAAAGGGGCCAAATTCACATGGAGTAATCGGAGGATAGGGAGTCAGCTGATTCAGGAAAGGTTGGACAGATTCTTTTTATCCAAGGAAGCCATAACAACTTTTGGTGATTCATTATTACAAGCCCTTCCCAAATGTGCTTCAGATCATAACCCTATTCTTTTGGAGGCTATGCAGACTAACCCCTTCAAAAAGCCATTCAGATTTCTGTCGATGTGGGTAAAACATCCAGACTTAAGGAAACAAATTGAGGAATGGTGGCAGCAGCCTATCCGAGGCAGTGCTTCTTTCAAACTTTCTCAGAAACTAAAGATGGTAAAATACAACCTTAGGGTCTGGAATAAAGAAGTTTTTGGAAATATTTTTTAGAACAAGAAAGCAGTGGGGGAAAAATTGAAAATAATAGAAGGTAAAATTCAACATGGAACTTATGATGAGGCAACAAGGATTGAAGAGAAGGAAACCCTTTGTGAGTACCATAATATCCTAGCCTATGAAGAGATGTATTGGAGGCAGAAATCAAGGGCGTTATGGCTGAAGGAAGGCGATTCAAATTCAAAGTTTTTCCATGTTACAACTTTGAGGAATAGAAGCAACAACAATATTAGAATGTTAACCAAGGAGGATGGCTCCTCAACCCAGAATATCCAGGAGATTAGGGATGAGGCTGTGAATTTTTTTAGCTCCTTGTTAGGTGAAGGACCAGCTTGCAATGCCCAAGCAAAGGATTCTCTTCTTCAATTTATCCCCCAACTTATTGATGAGATGACCAATGAGTCCCTCACAACGGCCTTTTCTGATGAAGAGATCAAAGATGCCCTTTTTAGCATGGATCCTAACAAGGCTCCTGGGCCAGACGGTTTCTCACCTCATTTTTACCAAGTTTTTTGGGATATTGTTGGTGCAGACGTCATCGCTGCCATTAGGGAGTTCCAAACTTCTAATCACATTCCCAGGGGTTTTAATTCAATGTTTATAGCTTTGATACCCAAAGGCCCCAATCCTAAGACCATGGCTGATTTCAGGCCGGTTAGCCTGTGTAACGTATCCTATAAAATACTGTCCAAAGTCTTAGCTAACCGCTTGAAGAAGGTCTTGCCTGTTATCATTGATCCAAGTCAGGGAAGTTCGGTTCAGGGGAGATCAATCTTAGATGGAGTTATCATAGTTCATGAGGCTCTCCATACGGCTGCCCAGACTAAGAAGGTAGTCATGGCCTTAAAGCTAGATATGAACAAAGCTTTTGATAGGATAAATTGGGATTTCCTAGAGGCAGTTTTAGTAAAATTTGGTTTCCACACTCAATGGGTCAAGCTGGTCAGAGAATGTATTTCGAAGGCCTGGTTTTTAGTCTTGGTAAATGGGTCTACAGTAGGATTTTTTCAAAGTAAACGAGGACTGAGACAAGGAGATCCCATTAGTCCCATGCTTTTCATCATTGTAGCAGAAGCCTTAGGAAGAACCATCAAGGCAACGACAACAACTGGACTTATATCAGGCATAAAGGCAACTTCGTTAACAGCCCCAGTGACCCATCAACAATTTGTTGATGACACATTGTTGCTTACGTTGGCTTCAGTGGTTGAGGCAAGAAGGATCAGACACATTCTTAAGATGTATGAGGAGGCGGTCAGATAGAAAGTGAATTTTAATAAGAGCAAGTTGTATTTTATAAATACCCCCATTCCTAGGCAAAACAACATTGCTAGAATTCTGGAATGCCAGATTGCGTCCCTTCCTACCTCCTACTTAGGCCTTCCCATTTTCTATGGGAAACCGAAAGGGTCAATGTGGAATATTGTGCTGGAGAGGATCCAAAAAAAGCTAGCAGGCTGGAAAGGACATTTATTATCTCAAGTGGGCAAAGCAGTCTTAACAATGGCCTCCCTACAAAGTATACCTGTATATTTCTTATCGGTTTTCAGAGCTCCAAGCAAGGTGTATCATAAAATCGAGCAATTTCAAAAGAACTTTCTCTGGTCAGGGACCGAGGATAAAAAAAGGATCCATTTGGTAGGGTGGAATAAGGTTTGCAAACCTAAGGTACAGGGGGGGCTAGGGCTGAGGAGAGTTGCTAATCTCAACACAACTCTGCTAGCCAAACAAGCATGGTGGCTATTAACCAAGGTCAAAAATGAATGGACGACCATAGTCAGGAGGAAATACCTCCAAGGATCGAATTTCCTCAATGATAATCTGGTGAGTAGGGGGTCAGATTTCTGGAAGGTAATCCTAACAAGCAGAGATCTAGTCAAGAGAGGGATTAGATGGATCCTTGGGAATGGGCAAATGATAAACTTTTGGAAGGACCGGTGGGCGAGAGCTGAGGAATTATCCCAGAATCCTCGATTGGCTAGGATCCAAGAACACATGGAGCAACAGATTGGGCAAAGGGTGGCTGATTACATCTGGTAGGATATGAACACCCCTAGGTGGAAATACATCAGAGTACAAGGTTTTGAAGCTGAGTCCGAAGAACTTCATAATATTTTAACACAACAAATTCTTCCCTCTGGAGAAGATGAGGATCACATTGCTTGGGCCGAGACTGAAAGTGGAGATTTTACGGTCAAATCCGCCTATAACTTGCTCCTCAACAATGAAGACCAACAATTTCAACCGAATTTGGTCTGGATCAAGGGTTTAATCCCTAAAATATCTTTTTTCTCATGGCTGGTGATCCAAGGAAAAATTCTTACCATGGATAATATGTTGACCAAAGGTATGGTTATTGCTAACCATTGTCATATGTGTAGGGTTGGGTGGGAGTCAACCCAACATTTGTTCCTAGAGTGTCCGGTGGCAGCGTCCATCCTTGACGAACTTTTCTAGGCTTTTAGGATCTCGTGGGTCAAGCCGGCTTTAGTTTCTGAAGTGTTCCAACAATGGCCTCAACCCTTTGTTAGTCTGAAACTTAAGTACCTTTGGAAAATCTGTTGGCACCATTTCCTATGGCAGATATGGTTAGAAAGGAATCACAGAGCTTTTAAGGACACCAATCATAGCCTTAAAACAATCCTCAATAGAATCCTTGCCTTTGCGAAAGAAAACATTAGTATCCTTGTTGAGGAGAACCGTATAATCCCTCCCCAGGAAAGACAAATTGCTTTAGCCTTAGGCATTGAGGAAAAGCCTTTCATCCCTCTACCCAATCCCAGAAATGGGGTCTCTTGGGAGCCACCCCCTAGGGGTTGGTTCAAATTGAACTTTGATGGTGCAGCTAAGGAGAACCCGGGAAGAGCAGGAGCTGGAGGAGTAATCAGAGATCATCAAGGAAACCTGGTTAAGGCCTTCGCTGAACCATTGGGAATTAGAACTAATAATGAGGTGGAAGCTAGAGCCCTTTTGAGAGGGTTAAAAGTTGCCCAGGAGACTCATGGAAATTTGATGATTGAAGGCGATTCCATGAATATCATCAACCTATTAACCAATGGCAGAAAACCTCCATGGAGGATTGAGGTCATCATCCACGAGGCAAGGATCCTTTTTGCGGCAAGACAGGACAGGAGGATTCGCCATGTGTTTCGTGAGGCCAACAAAGCGGCTGACAAATTAGCCAATGTGGGTATTGATGCGGGAAGTTTGATGATGTGGACACAAGGGGTACCACATGAAGTGGAAGACATTCTTAGACATGAAAAGCACACTACTGATTAAGGAGAAAGGTGGAAGGGTGCTTTTTCCCCAAGTTTTTCGTGATAAGCATAGAGTTTTTTCTCTAAGTCAACTCAAACGGCTATCGTTGTAAGTAATGTTAATTGTCATGTTGAACTGTCTTTCTGCAGTAAGTGTAAGGTGTTGTAGGATAACCAACACAATTTTTGAAAAGAATGTTCTAAGGATGACCAGGATCCGCAATCTCAACATAAGGCTAGATTTTGTATTAGGTTTTGGGTTAACCTGCAAAACCCGGTAATTAATGACGACTTTTATTTACCAAAAAAAATAATTTATATCATCATATATCATAAATAGAAATAAGAAAAATGTAGAGAATATATATATATATATATATATATATATATATATATATATATATATATATATATATATATATGTGTGTGTGTGTGTGTGTGTGTGTGTGTGTGTGTGTAACCCCTTCAACTACAAATAATCCCCTTGGAAGATTCATTCCATGTTCTATATTAGGTTTACTATAGATGAATATTATAAAAAATATATAAACTAAACACCCTTTGTATATACTAAAATTAAGACACTAAATGCAAATTAATACAAAAGTTCTTGTTGTAGCAATACTTTAATGATTTCATTACAAGAGAAGCTATTATTTATACATCAAAATAATTGTTGTGCACAACCAAATTAGTTGTAGCAAATCTAAATATAATAGAAATTATTATAACCTTATAAAAAAACACCATACAAATAATAAAGACAATAACAAACTATAATAGACTATAGGATATGTGTAATGTCTATACTAAATTTCCCTCACTTATTACATTATAGTCTTGAATTTTCTTGAAGATAAAATCTCAAAATGCATCAAACATAATATGCACAAATGACTTGGTGAAAATATTTGCACATTGTTCCAAAGTGTTGTAAAATAGGAGCTGAATGTTGTACTACAGAATATGCTCATGGATGAAATGAAACTAAACTTTAATATGTTTGGTGCACTCATTGAATATTGGAGTACAAACAACCTATGAAAAACCGTGATTTTCATAGTACGATAGTACTCCCATACTTTCAAAATTAAGTTTTAACCATATAACTTTGTAGACAACTCCTATTGGTGGGAGATTAGAAAACTATTTGTTGCTTCCTACTTTCCTAAGAAACTAGTATGGATTATAAAAATAATACATATTTATAAGTGGATTGTATATCATTAATGTTGGCTTTTAAGCCTTACTATATCAAATTATCACAAGGCCCAATATAAAGAAGCCATACTATTATAGGTCAAAATATCAATAATCATTATATAAATGAGCAATCAAATATATATCAAGGCCAATACAGTAATGAAATAAGCATTCATTTATAATATCAAATGACCAAAATCATACATGTACATGCATGAAGAATACTTACAATAAAATTGCTCAAAATTTATTTATAAGCTTTATTATTAATGCTTGCTATGTGGTGATCTCTAAAGACATTTTTACCTTAAATTGTATGGAGCTTTGTCTCCATAATATAGCCATAGTAATGTGAATCTTCAATACTTGTCTATTGCACTCCTCACATATCTGGGAGATGCAAGCTTTCCTATTCTTGACCTTTGGTTTCTCATCTTGCCACTTGTATACTAGACTCTTCACTCTCTTCTTACATGCATACTTTAACTCTATGACACTTGCACACTTCTATTTGAATATTTCTCTCCTACATGCACTCCTAATACAATACACTTGTGCACATCCTCACATTATATATTTGCACACTTATATACATGACACTTGTGCACATTCTCTCAATACACACTTGCACTCTTACTTACATGACACGTGCATTTTATGCACATTACATTCTTACATAAAGGAGAAATATAAATCACTCATATAAACTATAGACACAAAACCTAATCTATTACATATTTATATTTGTACCATAAAGGTACCATGGGGGTACATTAGCATATACTAAATAATGTAATATTATCCAACACCCCCTGTATTACATTATTTGGTTATTAAAGACTTTAGTCTTCAATATTTATATTTGATATTCAATATTCATGTGACTTTTTATTGCTTATGAATATTTGTTTGAGATTTATCTTGAACTTCATCCTTGAGTTCTACTCTAAGTTTTCCTTCATCTTCATTCTTTGGTTCTTCAGAATTTGTATTTTCATTAGCTTACTCATGGATAAATTAAGCTTCTTCTTTGATATCTAATTTATGCAGATCTTCATCCTTGTTGTGCATGACTTCTTTATCTTTGACCTTTGGATAATGTGCTTCATTTGATTTAGCTTTCTTGTAATCTTGATATTGTCCTGTAAATTCTGAACATTCACTTAGCGCATCATAATAATATATTGAGTGGGATAAGCTTGGAATGTCAACATTGTATGAAGAATGAAATACTATTTTTAGAGGTGATTCACATGTATCAATCTCTTCTTTCCCTTTTAGAGTTTCAATCAACTCTTTTTGTTTTATATTTTCATCTTTATGAAGTTCAAGTGAAAGTAATGTCATATACATTATACTACCTATATCAATAGGTATCATAATATCATCCTTTGAATTATCAATTGCTTCAACAAGATTTGAATGTAAATAATATTCAAATGTCTCAAAACTTTTATTCATTGCTTCTCTATAGATAAATTGTATTGCCATATCTAGTTTACCCTTAGATTTTTCAATCAATTTACCAATGCTAGATTTAATAACTTCTAGTATTTTCTTTCTGATTATGGATTTCATATTTTCTTCCATAATAATCAAAGTTTGAAATTCAATGATTCAATTCCTTTGAAGTTGAAATCCTTATATCTCCAAAGTTTAAATAATAACTCAAATAATAAATCTATAAATATTAAAATTTATAAAACTTTGATGTAGTAATTCTTTTAAGCCCTATTAAACTTGTAAAATTTTAAATATCAAAAATTTCAAAAAAATTTAAATTTTTCAAATCTTCAAAAAAATTAAAATAACTTCAAACTAATTTCTTCATTTTAAAATCTTCAAAAAACTAAAAATGCAAATCTTAAATTCTTTTAACTCCTCAAAGTGACACGGAGAAGTTTGTGTCCACTGTCAGGTGGACAAGCCACTGATAAGAAGATTATCGTTGCCAGAATCTTGGCCCTTGCTACGGAGAATGCCTCTCTTATTTCGTCTTCCAAACCCCCCCTCCTGGACTTGAATTAGACCTAACCAAACTCTTCAATATTTCTAACTTCTTCGCCTCACCCCGTACTTCTATTGACAGGTCTGTCATCAAGTGGGTCTCACCACCTACTAGGTGGCACAAGCTAAATTTCGATGGTGCGGCCAAAGGCAACCCAGGAGCAGCTGGTGGAGGAGGAATTCTCAGAAACCATAGAGGAGAAATAATTTTGGCCTTTGCAGAACCTGGGAATTCAATCCAACAATATGGTAGAGGCACGGGCTCTGCTCCAAAGTTTGATTCTCTTGGAAGGTTTGACCATCAACAAACTTATCATCGAAGGAGACTCGCTGCATTACATCAACTGGCTCAAAGGGACTGCTATGCCTCCCTGGGCCCTTGTTTCAATTTTCCAAGAATGCAAGGCTCTAATTGGAAATTACCCAGAATTAGTCATTAAGCATCAATATCGGGAAGGAAACAAAGCTGCGGACTGGCTTGGTAACAAGGGAGTCAACGAATTTGACATTCAAGTATGGAGAGACTCCTTCCCCATTGGCCTAAGGAACAATTCTATAAGTGGCAATGTCTGCACAATGTGAGATGTTGGCAGGGGATTGGTTTGGTATGCTCATGAAACTGGTCGCGATATCGCGACACATTTTCTCTTCGACCGCGATGTTGCAACATGTCGCGATATCGCGACACCTTTTCTCTCCGATCGTGATTTTGCAACATGTGATATCATGACACTTTTTCTCTCCGACCATGTTTTTGCAACATGTCGCGATATCGCGACACTTTTTCTCTCTGGCCGTGATGTTGCAACTTGTCGCGATATCGCGACACCTTTTCTCTCCGGCTACGATTTTGCAACATGTCGCGATATTGCGACACTTTTTCTCTCCGATCGTATTTTTGCAACATGTCACGATATCGCGACACTTTTTCTCTCCGACCGTGATTTTGCAACATGTCACGATATCGCGACACTTTTTCTCTTCGACCGTGATTTTGCAACATGTCGCGATATCGCGACACTTTTTCTCTTTGGCCGTGATTTTGCAACATGTCACGATATCGTGACACTTCTTCTCTTCGACCGCAATTTTACAACATTTCGCGATATCGCGATAATTCTTCTCTTCGGCCGAGTTTCTGCAACTTGTCGCGATATCGCGACACTTTTCCTCTTCGGTCGCGATGATGCAACATGTCACGATTTCGCGACTCTTTTTTTCTCTGGCCGCGATTTTGCAACATGTCACGATATCGCAACACCTTTTCTCTCCGGTCACGATTTTGCAACATGTCGCGATATCATGACACCTTTTCTCTTCGGGTGCATTTTTGCAACTCGTCACGATATCGTGACATCTTTTCTCCACGGCCGCGGATTTGCAACTTGTCGTGATATCGCGACACCTTTTCCCTTCGGCTGAGATTTTGCAACATGTCACGATATCACGACACTTTTCCTCTTCGGCCTCGATGATGCAGTTTGTCGCGATATCGCGACACTTTTTCTCTCCGACCGCAATGTTGCAACTTGTCGCGATATCGTGACACTTTTTCTCCTCGACCGCGATGTTGCAACATGTCACGATATCGTGACACTTTTTCTCTTCGGCCGCGATTCTGCATCATGTCGTGATATCGCGACACTTTTTCTCTTCGGCCGCGATTTTGCAACATGTCGCGATATCGCGACACTTTTTCTCTCCGACCGCGATTTTGCAACATGTCACGATTTTGCGACACTTTTTCCCTTCGACCGAGATTTTGCAACATGTCGTGATATCGCGACACTTTTTCTCTCCGATCGCGATTTTGCAACATGTCACGATATCACGACACTTTTTCCCTTCGGTCGAGATTTTGCAACATGTCACGATATCGCGACACTTTTCCTCTTTGGCCTCGATGATGCATCATGTCGTGATTTTGTGACACTTCTTTTCTTTTGGCACCAACCTTGCAATTTGTCGTGATATCGCGACACTTCTTCTCTTCTGGTAGCAACCTTGCAACATGTCGCGATATCATGACAATTTCTCTCCTTCGGTTGCAATGCTGCTTATTATCGCGATTTCATGACATCTTTTCCTCCTTTGGCTGCATCGGTGCAACATGGCGCGATATCGCGACATCTTTGTAACTGGTCGCGATATCGCGACACCTTCCCTCATGTGGTGTTTTGCTTTCTCTTTGATCTTTAGCTCTTGGGCCTCCTCGGTCGGCTTGGAAAACATGTAAAAACCTCTTGTACAAGGTTCAAGGACCTTTCAACACCCTTTCAACCAATCAAAAAAAAAAAAAACTCCTCAAAGCATAAAAACTAAATCTTCAAATATTATAAGAACTATTATAATTTCAAACCTTATCCTAGTAGTAATCCTTGTCACTCCATAGCTAAAATATAAATTCAAATTTTCAAAAAACAACTTTTGAAAAACTTGTTCAAGGTGCATAAATATTAAAGTGGAAAACCTTATAACTCCACCTAATGTTTTTCAAAGCAAATTAAATTTGTTTTCCCTCCAAAAAGTTAATAATGCACCAAATATGGAATGTAATGTATAAATGTTACCTATGATGGTTGACAAAATTATTGCTACTACGATATGTCAGGAGTTGGTTAGTGACACTTTATTCCTCTAAGACTCATCTTTCTACTGTTTGGAATTCCTCATTTGCTCTTCTATGAGGAAGCCTTCTTCATTTACTTTTTTCTCTTAGGTGACTATAATATCGTGTCTAAATATAGATCTTGTGCTCATTTCTAATGGCAATGGTAGTACATCTAAGTGTTGCTCTGATGGCCATATTTGGTGGTAATGTTAGCATGTATGAGTGCTATTTTGGTGGTTGTATCTAGTGGAAATGGTAGCACATACAAGTGTTATTTTGATGATCATATCTAGTTGATGATGGTAGCATATCTACGTGCTATTTTTGTGGTCATCTCTAGTGGATGATGGTAGCATGTCTGAGTTCTATTCTAGTGGTTGTCTCTGGTGGATGATGGTAGCACATTTGAGTGCTATTTTGGTGGCTATCTTTGGTTGTGATGATCATCCTAGGTGACAATTTTTGGATGAAATTAAATCGCACTGTATGTGGTGCTCTCCTTAGTGCACTCATTCCTATATAATGATGCTTAGAAGTGTGCTTGAGTCTCTTCAAATGCTAGCACTTCTATTAGCATCAATTTATTTTGATTTTATTTGACTTCTAGCACTATAATAGCACTTGTCTAATATGTATTCTTCTTTGAAGTTTAACACCCTGTTAACACTTAAGTATTTCTAATCTACCTTGAAGGCTAGAACCCTATTAGTGCTTAAGTCTTTCTAATCTACCTTGAAGGCTAGAACCTTATTAGGGCTTAAGTCTTTTGATGAATATTGTATAATAGATTAGATAGCTACACGTCTACAATAAAGTAGCTTTTTATCTTCTCTCTCTCATAATGTAGCCTCTATAGTGGCCTTTGTAGGGAAGTGAACTTGATGGCTCTTTGTATATTGACTTCACTATTGCATTGATAGCTTCAATATCTTCTTGATTAATACTGCTTCAAAAACTAATCCATGACCAAGACTAAAATGATATGAAGATATATTTAACTATCCTAGTTCTTCAATGTTTCCTCATATTATGAAGCTTATAATACTTCCTTCTTCTCTGATCTATAGAAGCTTGTATTGCTTATCTTCTTTGGAATCTTAGATGCTCCTCTATCTCCTAGAAGCTTAGATGCTCCTCTATCTCCTGGAAGCTTAGACGATACTCTATCTCCTAGAAGCTTAGATGCTCTTCTATATTTGGAAGCTTAGATGCTCCTTTATGTTTAGAAGTTATGATGCTCCTCTACCTCTAGAAGCTATAACACTTATCAATATCTAGAATTTATTTTCAAAGTTTTAGGTCAAACCTAAGAACAAAATGATTATTTTTTTGAGAATCCAAAATCAATATCAAGGTGACTATGAATGTCCCTACACATACAACTTCCTTCTAGGTTGGCTCTTAATCTATTCAAGTCGAGTCCTAGTCTTCATTGGTTTTCCTTGAACCAAGTGGAAAGACCCTAACATCTAAATTAGGGTGACTTTTACTTGTCCCCTCAATATCTACTCAATCATACCTTTATAACATAGAGTCAAAGTTTGCACTACTTTGAAAGTGGATAGACTCTAATATAATGGTGGCTGGTATAAATCTATTAAAAATGGATAAAGTTAATTGGTAGCTTTGATACCACTATTGTATTTTAAGCCTTACTATCTCAAAATATCACAAGGTCCAATATAAAGAAGCCACAATATTATAGGTCAAAATATCAATAATCAAGAGTAGAATTATATATGAGCAATCAAATATATATCTAGGCCAATATAATAATGAAATAAATATTCACTTATAATATCAAATAAAACTGCAAAATAGCTAAAATCATTCATGTACATGCATGGAGAATACTTACAATAAAATTACTCAAAATTTGTATACAAGCTTTATTATCAATGCTTGCTATGTGGTGATCGCTACAGACCATTTTCCCTTACATTGTATGGAGATTTATCTCCATAATATAGCCATAGTAATATGACTCTTCAATACTTGTCTATTTCACTCATATATTTGAGAGATGCAACATTTCCTGTTCGTGACCTTTGACTTCTACAATTGCCACTTGTATACTAAACTCTTTACCCTCTTCTTACATGTATACTTTAACTCTATGACACTTGCACGCTTCTACATAACTCTTACTCTCCTACATGCACTCCTAATACAAGATACTTGTGCACATTCTCATATTATATATTTTCACACTTATATACATGAAACTTGTGTGCGTTCTCTCAATACACACTTGCACTCTTAATTACATGAAACTTATGTATTTCTTGCACATTACACTCTTACATAAAGTGAAAATATATATCACTCATCTAAAACATAGACACAAACCCTATTCTATTATATATTTGCATTTGTATTATAAAGGTACCATGGGGGTACATTAAAATTTACCAAATAATGTAATATTTTTCAAAAATTAATGCATCTAATAGTTTGTGGTTAAGTAACCAATCAATAAAAAGTGATCACTCCTCTTATATTCCAAGTTATACTAAATAGTACCACAAACGTATCTTCACACCTACTTTGTTGCCTTTCAATGATACCCTTTTGTTTCTTGTATGAACCTTAAAAGATAACTAATCATAAAGTTGATGTCTCACTCAATGTAGATGAGGTAACTGATATTTATAATTAACTATGAATAGAGAGTTACATTCATCTATATAGAAGAATCAAATCATGAAAGTTGTAGCCTTGGATCGATGGGAGTTAGCATGGTATTACATTATCTTATGCAATACTTCTCAAGAATGTTTTTGGCATATTTAATATAGGAGACAAATATATAATAATGTGTTTTATATACCTTCAAATTAAGATAAGAGAGAAATAATCCAAGACCATTCATGTCAATTGAATTTTCTAGATCATACTTTGTTGCAAGAGTTATTTTTTAGAAATTATTATGTTGAAAACGTTATTGAAATACATAATGATGACCAAAATATATCTAATATATTTTTGGTAAAGGTTTTGTTCAGAATTACTTCTCTAGAATCTATGCTATGAAAAATGCTTGTCAATTTTTATTTAACAAGCTTTGGAATCTTGTTCAATACTATATACATGTTTGACCAATTTATAGAAAAATATTTCTTGTATAGTAATAACAAATCCCTTAGGTTGGGGCATTTAGATATATTCTTTCAATTATCTATTAAGAAACATGTTTTTCATGTCCATATAATGAAATTGCTACCTAAACTATATGAGAAAAAAAAAATCTATGGTCTTCATATAGGCTATAGGAAAATATTTTCTTATAATTAATACTTATACTTTGAGCATATCCTTTTACTATGATTCATGCCTTGTACATATCTATGTTATTATTATACTTATATTTTACTCTAAATATCCATTTACATATGATGGTATTCTTTCTTAATGGAAGATAAACAAGCTACTATGTATTATTCTTCATCAATGCTTGATACTCGATATCTAAAAAATCCTTCCATGACTTAAAATTAAGAGATTATTAAACCATGGATGGTTCAAAAGTCACACAATAATGCTCATCAAGTTCATATTCACCTCATCATAAGCCATGTTTCATGTTATTATTATATTCTAAAAATATTTAGGACTCCTTTTGTAGTGGCTCCAATGTAGCCATATTAGCAATCTTTACATTTATTAGCTTGGGCACTAGGTTAAGGCAATCAACCCTTGAGCACTAGGTTAGGGTTAATGTTGATTTAGTCTATTTATGTTGTAGTTGGAATTAAATTTTGTATTTGATTCTTAGTTGCCTTTGTTGTATATATAAGACTTTGCCCCATCTAAGTGACTAATGATTTGTATTGGTTTGAATTTGAAATTTAATTGCTTACATTTAAAATTTTATAGAATTTAATATGAATTTATTCTTATTATTGGATGATATATATTTTCCACTATTGAATATCTACTGCAATTATTATACTTTTAAAGTTTAATCACAAGGGTGTGTTAGGACCCTTGTGGGAGACCTATCCTATTATTATTGTCTTTACAATCCCATAAAAATAAGGGGTATATCTAGCAACATTGTTTTGGGAATTGTGTCAAAAATCTTGTGGAAGATATATCATACTACAATTGTCTCTTCAAACTAATAGAAATAAGGGTATTTCTCATAATGATTTTTTAGAAGTGCTCCAAAGGATTTTTCCAGGTCTTCCAATTACCTCTAGTATATGAATAAACCTAGTGCTCATATTGGTTGGTTGTGAATTAATAATTGATTGTAGTACATTGGTCATTCAAAGATTGTGTGCATGAGTAGAAAGAAGCACCAACCCAAAAATCTTGATAAGGATAACGACATTCAAAATATTAATAGTTTTGACCAACATCTTATTTTTTCCTAAAATGTCATGACTTCACCTCCTCCTAACACTACTCCTTATTATTCTCCTCCCAATAACACTCCCCTTGCAACTTCTAATATAACCTATCCAATTGGTAATACTATTCTTGATATTATTAATTTTGATTTGTGTACCTATATTGAGAAATAATAAAGTGTGGTTATTTCCATTGTGATCTCTCAAAATAAAATCAAGACTACATTAGCCAACATTCAAACCTTCCTAAATATGTCTGCTATTATGCATTCCCTTGATCACAAGTATTAATAAGTCACTTGGTAGCTGGTAGAAGCCTCGAGATCCTAGCTATGCGGGTAATCAAAACTAAACAATATTAATGCAAATTGAAATAATGAATCACTTTTTGGAGATCGAATCACTTTTTCAATGGAGGACAAGCCAATCCACTGGATTAAAATATGTAATGTATTCTTTGATGGGTGCCTAAAAAAATCCATACGAAGGTATAATTACATCTATTATAAATGTGTGATTGAAAGGAAGTGTTGGTCCAAAGTTATATTATTTAATAATTAAATAGTGAATTTAAATGATAAACAATGTGTTAGGAATAGAATTCTAACATGCCACCCTCCTTAAAAATAACTTTATCCTCAAAGCTGAAAATGAGGAAATTGTTGTTGGATATGCTGAAGTGTTTACCATGTGGCATATTTCGAAGGTAGATATTTCCATTGAATCAAAACCTCAGTGATATTGTGATTGCGAAGGTGGCTAGAGCGACGATCTAAAATAGTTTTGGGTTCAACCATGAGTGCTCCATATTTGGTAAACTCAAGGAGTTGATTTTGTGTAGTAATGTGTGCACCAAATACTCATTTAAGGCAGGAGACATGGAACATTGGATGAATTTTGGAAGGCTCGGGTAACTCAATTTTATAAGCGACTAGTCCAATGCATTAGAGAATTTTAATAAGGTCCATAAAATTTGGGTGCTACCTTTTGGGAACCTTTGATTTTGAGAGAAGTTTGGTGATATTGTTGAAGACGAAGGAATACCATATCTCCTTCTTGAAAAACTTGCTCTATTCGATGTTGGTTGGCTTGTTGCTTCATGTGGTGTTTGGCAGTATGTAAATTTTCTTTGATAAGGTGAAGAATGTCATCTCTAATGGAAAGTTCCATCTCTACTACTGACACCTTTGTACTTCCCAGAATATAAGAGGTGAGGGATGGTGGTGTTTGGCCATATAAGGCTCCATATGGAGTCATATTAATGATTGTATGGTATAAGGTGTTATACCACCATTCAGCTAACGAAAGCCATTTAGCCCAATGAAGGGGTCGAGTAGAAATAAAACAACGGAGGTAGGTTTCCAAACATTTATTAACAACTTCGGTTTGAGCATCCATTTGGGTTGGTAAGCAGAGCTCATACAAAGTTGAGTGCCTTGGAGTTTAAACAATTCCTTCCAGAAATTACTAGTGAAAGTGGGATCACGATCACTAACTATAGTGTAAGGCATACCATGTAATTTAAATATATTATCAAGAAAATTTTGGGTAATGGTACTAGTTGTGTAAGAGTGGGCCACATGGCAAAAATATGCATATTTAGATAAACGATCCACCACAACTAGAATGGTTACTTTTCCTGTATATTTGGGAAGGCCTTCAATAAAATCCATGGAAATATCAGCCCATGTTTTTGTTGGAATGGGAAGGGGTTGAAGAAGACATGAAGTACCCACTGTCTCTCCTTTATGTTGTTGGCAAGTTTCACATTCATTTATGAATTTCTTGATATTGTTTTTCATCCCTATCCAATAAAAAGATCTAGTCACTCTTTTATAAGTTTTTAAAAATTGGGAGTGTCCTGCAGTGGGTGTGGTATGTAACTCATAGAGAAGCTTTTCACGATAAGAGGATGTAGGAGAGAGGACAATACATCATTTATACCTTAGTATGTTATCTCTTTAAGTGTAATGAGGTTTACTAGTGGAGTTTTGTTTAAGTTGTTGAATTAATGTGTACATGGTAGGGTCATTAAACCATTCCTCATTCACTTTGTCTATCCATTTAGGAATAGGAGAGAAAAAACATGTAATTGAGGTATATCTTCAAAATTTCATGAAAGGGCATCAATGACCATGTTATCCTTTCATTTTTTGTATATAATATCATAATCATATCCTAGTAGTTTGGTAACCCACTTTTGTTGTTTCGGGGTGGTTATGCGTTGCTCAAGAAAGTATTTTAGACTATGATGGTCAGTGCAAATAATGAAATGTTGGCCAATGGGGTAAGGTATCCAATGTTGAATAACATGAACAATGGCTAACATTTATTTTTCATATGTGGAGTGTGCTAAATTATTTTTAGAGAATGACTTGCTAGTGAAAGCCAAGGGTTTTTCATTTTGCATGAGCACGAATCCTATTCCCACTCCCGAAGCATCACTCTCAATAATAAATGGTTTAGAAAAATCAAGCATGGTTAAGACAGATATGGTACACATTGCATTTTTTAAAGTGATAAATGTTTTGTTAGCCTTTGAAGACCACAAACAAGCATTCTTATTAAGTAGTGATGTTAAGGGGACTGTGATTTTACCATAGTCTTTAACAAATTTGTGATAGTAGTCTGTTAGTCCTAAAAACCCATGCAAAACCTTTAAGGTTTTTGGAATAGGCCAAATTTTCATGTCTTTAATATTACAAGGGTCTACCTTAACTCCTTATTTAGAGACAATATGTCCTAGGTATTCAATTTATTGTTTTCCAAAGGAAAATTTTGATCTTTTAGCATAAAATTGATTGTCCTCCAATGTATTTAATGCTTGATATATATGTGTTAAGTTATCTTCCCATGTTTTACTGTAAATCAAAATATCATAAAAAACTAAAATAAAATTTCAAAGGAAAGGGTGAAATACCTTGTTCATTAGACTTTGAAATGTAGAAGGGGTATTGGTAAGACCAAATGGCATAACCATGAATTCATAATGCCCTTCATGAGTGCGAAATGCCATTTTTGGTATGTCATTTTTTTAACTCGAATTTGGTGGTAGCCTGATTGTAAATCTAACTTGGAGAAATATGCAGCCCCATGAAGTTCATCTAGTAATTCATCTATGACAGGAATAGGAAATTTATCCTTGATAGTTAATTTTTTGAGGGCACAAAAATCAACGCATAAGCACCATGATCCATCCTTCTTCCTTACTAATATAATAGGAGAAGAATAAGGGCTTACACTAGGTCTAATGACTCATGCCTTGAGCAGTTCTTGTACTAGTTTTTCTATTTCCATATTTTGTAGATATGGATATCAAAAAGGTCATATGTTAGGGGGTTGGTGCCCTGAAATTCATTGAATAGTATGATCATGGCTTCATTTATGATGTAATCCTTTTGGTTCATTGAATATTTTATCATGGCATTCTAGGAGTTTTTGTAGTTCAGGTGCCATTGGTTGTTCTTCATTAGTGGGTTGAATGGAAAATAGTTGTGCCACCATACCTTTACCTCCTCTATGAATAATTTTTTCCATTCTATGGGAACTTACGATTTGTGAAGGGCCTAAGCTTAACCATTTAATAGTGTATGTTTGGTCCTTTTGTGTGAATTTCATCCATAATTCTTCAAAGTACCATTGAATTGTGTCGAGCATCCGTAGCCATTGTACTCCCAAAATGATGTCGCATCCTCCTAAGGGTAGTACATACATGTCCCCCTTCATGTTATAATATCCTATAGTTAGTTTAATATTTTTGGCACTTTCCCTTGCATGCAATTTTTCCTCCGTTTCCAATCATGACTTCAAAATTATTACTAGGATGTATAAATCAGTTAGGTTGTTTTGCCACCCTTGGGTCTATAAACTTGTGTGTGTTGCTAGAGTCTAGAAGCACAATAAGGTTTTGTTTTTTAAAATATCCTTGAAATTTCATGGTTTGTGGGGTAGAAAATCCTACAAGGGCGTTAAAGGAAAACTCTATTTTATCATCGTTATTATCTTCTTGTATATCTGTTACTAATTCTACTTCGATATTCTCTTCTTCTTTTGAAGTGCAATCTTCAATTGTATCCAAAATATTTAATTTTGGTGTAATGCATTTATGATTAGGGGTGAATTTTTCATCACAATGAAAGAAAAGACCCTTATCTCTTCTTTCTTTCATTTCCTCAGGGCTAATTCATTTAATTGGCATGAATCTATTTAGCTTTTGGTTGGTGTAGGTGTTTTGTGATTTCCTTGTTGATAGTCTTCCAATTCATCGTTGGTTATTGATCTTCTCTTCTGCAATTTATGCTAATGCAAAAACGTGCATCATATCCATAGGATTGAGCATTTGGACTTTTAATAAAATTTCTTCTTTTAGGCTACTAATAAAGTAACTTTGAAATAATGATGCATCGAGTCCTGATGTAAGGTTTGCCAACTTCTTGAATTGAGCCTGGTATTCTCATACTATAGATGTTTGGCAGAGTTTGGTGAGATCCCATGTGAAATATTCAAATTTTCTTGGGCCGAATCGTATCATTCTATTTTTTGTAAACTCAGTCCATGTGGGAATACCATTTGTCTTTTCATACCACTAGTACCATTGAGTAGTGATTTTATCTAGGTGGAACGATGCGATGCATATTTTTTGGGTCTCTAGAATTTGATATAGAGAGAAATATTGATCAACCCGATATATCCAATTTGTGGGGTCACCTCCATCAAATTTTGGGAAATCCAATTTTGTGGTTTGAGGTAGGATTGATGTGTGTGGTCCCCCTAGTAACGTTTGTTGTGTGGGTATTGTGTTTTGTTGATCGACTTGCATTAATGCCAAGTTTTATTGTACTAGGTCCATAGAGTGATTTGTAGCATCCATTTTGGTATATAATTTTGCATTGGTGGCATCAATTTTCATAGTTAACTCTACTATTTTTGTTACTATTTTCATTTCAAAATTATCTTTCCATTGCATCATTCCTTGCAAGACTTCTTTCGAAACTTCCTTTGCAAGGTCTTGTGATCATCTCCCGTCTGCCATGGTATGGCTTTTGCGTGCTTATGATTCCTTGGTTTTTTTTTACAAAATATTGTACTTTTTGGCAAAAAAATGCAAAAAATTGGTTTTAAAAGTTGCTAACTTTGTGAAAAATTTTGCTTCAATTTTTTTTGCAAATTTTGAGCAAATTTATGCAAAAAAAAAATTTGGTTCAACTTTTTGTGACAAAAATTTGTTCAATTTCCTTTTGAAATTTTTGTGACAAAATTTTTGGGGTGAGGTGGTGGTAATGGAAGGGTGACAGCGAAGCATAGGGCAGTTAGCATGCTTCTTTCATGATCAAGGGTCAACGATCCAGGTGCCTACCAATTGGCTATTACCTCGCACGGGATGTGTGCCTAGGACTGCTAGGCAAATTAGTATTTGTATTTTAGAATTTTAAATACCTTTAGCTCCTTACCCGCAGTGATGTGTGATTCATCCACTCAAATTTAAATTATCGTTCTTTTGTTTCCCGGTGTTGTCGATTTTTTGATCCTCAAAATTTGTATTTAACCTTAGAAAATAGCTAAATATATTAAATTTTTACCCATCGAAAACTCCAATATGTCGCCTACGAATATTTTGCAGTGCGCTGATTTATTCTACTGGTCAAAATTGATTGCTGGGTTTATACATAAATTTTGATGGTAGTGATGTAAAACTATTAAGAATCAAAAACCACCTATGCAAACCTACTTTTTGTGGTTTTCGAGAGTTATAGAGAAGCTATAGAACCCTTTCTATGATGTCGATGCAGGGGTTCTAGCTGTATTATGACAATGTATTTGATTTTAATAATTTTTAACTTCTGAAAACTGTGCTCGTGCTAAATGACAATGACATAGTTCTTGTAGATTTTTTGATTGCATTGTGAGAGATTTTTTCATCTTGGTCGTGAGTGATTTTTGTAGAGGTCTTGTGGTATAGGTCGATGGAGCTTGGGTACATTGGAAGATATGTGTTATACAGAAGTGAGGGCAAAGTGCTATAGTGAGATATATGGACAACTAGCTCAAAAAAATCCCTTTCAAACAATGAGTAAGATTTTGTGGTGAACGAGATGACTATGCTTGTGTTGATATACAGTAGTGGTAGATGTTTGGAGATTTCTTTTGATGTAAAATAGTGAATGATATTGCAGTGGATGACTGGCTCTGATACCAAATGGTAGGAGCCTCTAGATCCTAGCTATGCAGGTACTCAGAACTAAACAATATTAATGCAAATTGAAATAATAAATCACTTTTTGGAGATCAAATCACTTTTTCAATGGAGGACAAGCCAATCCACTGGATTAAAATACGTAATGTATTCTTTGATGGATGCCTAAAAAAATCCATACGAAGACAAAATTATATCTATTATAATGGTGTGATTGAAAAGACGTGTTGGTCCAAGGTTATATTAGTGAATAATTAAATAGTGAATTAAATAATAAATAATGTGTTAGGAATAGAATCCTAACAGTAGTATCCATTGGGAATACAACATGCATCAAATCCAAGGGCTACAAATATTCATCAATAGCCCACGGGTCTTTTCCTTAAGTGCATACATGGTCATGCCATCCACCTAGTTCTAGGAATTCAACCTCCTAATGTGGATCCTTACCACTATACCCAAATCTAGAAATCTAAAATTTAAAATTTGGTTTAAGAAATATTGGAGGAAGGAATCATCCATCTAAGCATAAATATTTAATCCTTTGTGGTGGTGTTTACAAACAAAAAAAGGATATTTCATACAATTACCTAAAACCAACATACTTAAATCAAGATAGTAAAATAATAATTTAACAATTACATCTAAAACTATCCTCATACAAGCATAAATTGAAATAGAGCATTGAAAATGAATCTATACTAAGAATATCTATAGAAAATAAAAAGTGAGGGCTAATCCTAATACAATAGAATAAATTACTTGAAACCTAGGGTAGCAATGACCATTCATAAAATAATCATAATAAATTGCTCATTCCCATTCAATATTGCTTGCTATGTCATCGTAGTAATAAAGGAGAGATCACACCTAGACTAAATGTAGAGGGTTATATATACCTTGAAACCCAGTCCTTAACCAACAATTCTTGATCTTTGATTACAAAATCCTAGTCAAGCATCCCATTCACCTCTATGTAAGGTAGAAAATCAATTATCGATGGATTTGGTTGTACCTACAAGGTAAAGAGAGAGAAAGAGAGTGAGAAGTTCATGTGTTGTAGAAGTAATAGGGGAAGAAAGATTGAGATCAATGTTAGTAGTAAATATCATCAATAAGTAAATGTATGATAATAGTATTGGTGAGAAAATGATGATGTCAAATTGGTATTTTTAGTAAAATAAATAAATAAATTTTCCTTTGGAGTTGACATATATTTTTCACTCTTTTAGGATAAAATCACAACCATCAATACAAACAATTTATCATTCTATATCATTATCTATATTTATATCTATCTATCTATCTATCTATCTATCTATAGTTAAATACATAGAGATATAGATATATATGAAGTCAAGTAAAGATAATTCGATAACACTTGGTTAGAATAATATAAAAAAATATTGTTTCTATTATCCAAGTCATACATAGATGCATCTTTCATTACATTGAAAAGACTACATATTATATAATTAGTATATAAAAAATCATACACTAAAACAACACTATAGTCTTAAATTTATAACATTCTCAAGATAATCAAACATGGATAGTCATTTGTTTGTATATTAAAATTTACAAATAAAGGATATATCACTACTCTAATAGTAGAACACTACTATATCAACTTAGGAAGATGACATATCAGTTTGTAAACTATGCCACAATTCAATTTTTTATACAAAAACAATTGGATTTACATGCATAAGCATGGTAGTTACATCATTATTTCTAAGAACATTATCAGTTAATTTTCATGGAATTATCTAACAATAAACTATTTTCAACTAGATAGTGTAGTACAAAGAAAATTGCAGTCATGATAGAAGAAGTTACATAAGGAAGCCAAGTTTCTACTCTATTAGTTTTACATATGTTAACTATCAATATTTATTTGAACCTAGCTATTACAATCAACATTGATGGTCAACACACACAAAGCACATAATTAATATGTATGTAAGCTATCCAATTTCCAATAAACCTCATTAGATTTTACCTATGAGTTGATAGCATCATCAAAACTATTTATCATTCAAACAAGTAATTTTCACCTAGAATTCCTCTTTGGTTTAATTCTCTACATGAGATAACTAACCCTTCAATGAAAAGATCAGATCTAGAGCATGAACATGTCAGAAAATAAACTCATGGATGTTTTAATTTATTTACATGATGTCATACATACCATACAAATTAACACATAGAGGATGCACTCTAAAAACATGAAGTTCAAATACGCATATTCATTCAATTATTTATATACATGAAGTAATTAAATCATGTATACTATGAACATAGTGATTATTTTAATTCTAATTTGGCCAAATTTTTTTTCACAAATAAAATATATATATATCTTCCCTTCTATCTCACTAGGTTATAAAATCTATTTTTTGTCATAAAGAATTCATGGATACCCTTTCATATAAGTAAAATAGAAGGCATGAAATATTGATACATTCAAAATGGTGGCATGGAAACATACTTCCATATTGGAAAGCTACTAGTATAGGATATTAGACCATCTATTATGGTTTATGACCAAAAGTCCATTTATCTTAGCAAGGTATTTAGTTAAGGATAGTGACTCACATGTTGAGTCCTCCTTTGCAATGTACTAGTATGAATCATTGAATAGAGTGTCCTCCCCACTTAGCTTGGTAATAAAATAGAACATGCAACTCACACTTATAGATTTTTCATCAAGTTAACACTCTAATTAGTCTTGTTTTCAAGTTCAAGTCATGTAAATTATTCATGTTGTGAACATTATGTCATGATGATGTATTATGTTATGGTTATGAGGGATATGGGAAGTTGTAAGTTAGTTGTAACTCAATCTAATTCATTCCTTATTATACATGTAATTATTCTTCTATCATATCAATGTACAATTTGATCACAACCAATCTATGTTTCTAACATTTGGTTTTAGAGTAGGATGGTATCTAAGTTTAACGTTATCATCGTGACCTAAAGTTTGAAAAACAAGAAACACATATTAGAGTTCGTGAATGTATGTTGCCCTAGTAAACCTAGAAGATTATAGGCAAGTATTTTTGAGTTTGTGTGAGGAGGAGACATTTTCAAATTTATTTGAGAATAAATATTCTTCTTATTTATTCCTATTGTATTTGTATGTTTGTAAGCATTTTTTGATCTCAAAGAAGACCTACCACTGTTTGGAGTTGGATTCATCAATCTAGTATAGAGAATGTGCCATTTGAAGCAATATATAAGAATATTTGAACTAGTTTGGAGCATTCATCCTCTCATATATTGATATCATTGGTCCATTCTAGAGTTGCATTGGAGTGTATCAATATTGAATTTACAAGAAAAGTCATATGAATAAAGTTATCTATTGCTTTGAATAATCCATATTGATGTGGTGTCATCACATAATTGGGTCCTTTGAATGTAGGATAAGTCATCATAAGAAGCTTCCTTTGACAGGGCTATCTAATGATCAGGTTATCCCAAGAATTTATCATAAAAAAAACCCATTTGAAGTTGCATGTAATCTTATGAGGGCCACCTAGCTTGAGGGCTATATAACTTGAGGTTTGTCTAAATCAAGTTTAATTGATTGCATGAGAATAAGGGCCACCTATAAAAAAAAAATTGTTGAATAAAAATACATTATAACTATAAAATGAAGGTAATAAACTAATATGTTTGAATTCACATGAAACAAGTTCATATTTACAAGTTAACTATGGAAACACTATAGTCTAGTAATGCATGAAGGAATTCCATTAGAAAAATTTAGGTTTGTTTATTTTATAATAGAAATTTCATCTTATTGGAGACATGATAATATAAAGAAGACTTGCATCATAGAGAGTTGTCTTGCTTGAAAGAAGGTATATAACATGTACTTAGAAGAAGTTGAATCCTAACGAAAATTCTACACAATAGATGTAAACACCAAAATATGTTCATTTGTGACATTAACAAAAAAATGAAGTTGAGTTTACTATGAAATCTACTGCTTATTGTCAATTGGAAGGGAGCATGATTTTAAGTTCAAATTGAATAAGAGGATGAGGCTTACTTGATAGAGGCACACACTATGAATCATTTACCCCAAATCAATTCATATAGTGTCACATTGATCCTACACAATGCGAATACTATTGTTCATTAGTGCACCATCCAAACATGAGGAGGCATGATTTAAATTATTTTATAAACTAAACCAAATCCTAAAAATATTCACTATTTTTTTTGTTTAGTGTAATATAATTAGTGTTTTCAATGGTGGAGATTATGCATTGATTGGTCAAAAGTGCACAATACTAATTTCATTTTATGTACATTCATGTTTTTGTTAGACTATAGTAACATCATAAATTTTTTTTTTATATACTTCATTTCATATGGTTCTATATTGTATTTTTTCCTTCATTCTATATCATGTTATATTAAATTTCAATATGTCATATCAGGAGTTTATTTAGTTAGAAGTTCCCATTGTCTCAAAGGTTTATACTATATTCATCTCAATGAGATCATCATGTAAGAAATAAGTTATATATACCTATATATATTTGAAGCATATATTAAAGATGAATATGAATAATATTATTTCTCTAGTTTCACTTTAAATCTCACATGTGATATCAAAGCGAAAGATCTTAAGCGATGAATGGAGAGGATTTAAAATAAAATGTATTTTTAATATGGTGAAAGTTTCTAGAAATATAGAAACTAGAAAGGTGATGTCTCAAAGTTCTCATAGAGACTCAAAGGCATGAAGTCACTACCATCAAGAAGTTCTCACAAATGCCTAGATGTGTTGATTGTGCCATCATAGAAGAGGTATTTGAAACTAGTTTTTATTTTAAAGTTTTTTATTTATTGCTAGAAGGAAAACCCAATAAGGTATGTCTAAGTGAAAGACAAAAATTAATATTAATTTAATGCTAGAATATGAATTCAATAAGAGAAATATGAGTGAAAGAAAGCAATTTATTTATATGGTCTGTCAAAACTAATGAATTTGGATCTTTTTGTTTGGAGGAAATTCTTTTTTTTTAAGCATCTATATATTGCATGTGCATTTTTTGGATGTTGAAGCAATAAAATGTCACCTATGCATTTGATTTAGATGTTGGTTATAATGTTAAAGATGAATCTGGTCATCCACATGTCTCACATTAAAAGGTAGCTCTACTCTAGCACTTGATAACTGACCTTGTAATTATTGATTTACACCTTTCCTTACCTTTTTGTAGATAGCTCAAAATATATTTCTTTTCAATTGAATCCTTTCACATTATCCTTGCATTATGTGACACTTTGACTTGTTTTAAAATAACCCTTCTATTTGTGTGAGACTATACTATTTTACTTATTTCCACATTCACTTCAAAACCAATCACAATGCACAAATTTGTCCTTCTCATCTACTCCCAAAATCAATCATGAACAATGCACAAATTTACTCTCAAATCTGATCTATAACCCTTGCACATTTACTCCCAATTTCAATAAAAAATAATGCACAAGTTTTCTCACAAATCTGATCTATAACCTTTGCACATTTATTCCCAATTTCAATTGAAACTAATGCACAAGTTTGTTCTCAAATATGATCCATAACTCTTACCCATTTATTTCCAATTTCAAGCAAAAACAATGCACATCCAATAATTCCTTATACCTCCCACTATATGACAACAAAAATGTTTTCCTTAACCACAACCACTTTGAGAAAGGAATTAAATTACCATACCTCTAAATCTGCCTTAATGATTATGATCTTCTTTTTACATGAGCCTTACAAACCTGTTTTGACAAAAATAATTTTCCTTTTGTTTACCCTTCAAAAACTGGTTAGCAGTTCTATTTTTATTTTCTTTATTAGATATCAAATCAATAAATTTAAAAACCCTTATAAAAAGGATGCACAATAAAGCTTAAAAATAACTCCTTATATCTCCCTCACAAAAATAAAACTTTAATAATAATAAAAACCCTTATATCTTATTTTATTAATTTTCAATAATAAAAAAATTATGCTAACATCACAATCCTTATTTCTCCTTTTATTAATTTGCAAAAATCATAATTTCTATACTAACACCTTGACCTTTATATTTCCCTCAATTTAAATTTTAATAAAAAATATTTTAAATACCTTGCACAACCGCAAATCGAACCCCTAACCTCTAGAAGCATAACACTCTCACAAGCGCTTGTGATCAACTATGCTACCACATTAAGTGAAACAAAAAGGGATGCCTAAATATTTATCCATGTCCTTGCACTCTCTCAATAGCAAAACCACGTAAAAATAGCATCGACTAGATTTGAACCCCTAACCTTCTACACAGTAGCTTTCCATGCAAAGCCAAACAACTAGCTGGGCTACCCCAACAAGTGAAACCAAAGGAGCATAATGTGATATTTAACTATGTCTATCACTGCCTCAAATTTTCATTGTCTCAGCTCTTCTGTCACTTACCCAAAGGTGAATTATTCGATTGGTCACTTACCCAAAGGTGAATTATTACCATATATTTATATGCTTCCTAATGTTCTTCGATTTTGTCCAAGCCTACTCAAATTTATTTTCTTTCAAAATTTATAATTTCTCGAAGAACGTTGGCGCATTTTTCTTTTTCAAATACTTTATATTATAATATTTTAAATCTTATGATTTAAATATTATAATATTAACTTTTAAACCTTTGTCCCTCTCTTGTAATATTTAAATATTATAATCCTTTACTTAAAAAAAATTCCTTGCTTTGAAATATACATTGCCTTGAATAATTATCCATTGTTTTCTATTCACAAGGTCCATTTTTTACACCATTGATATATTGTCCAACCTTATAATTTTCTCACCCTTGAAGAATATTTTTACCTTAAATACCATTCACCTTTGACATCAGTGATAACTCAATATTTATAACAATATCGCCCTTTATCATTGATGGCAACCCGACAAAAAATTTCTTTTACTGCAACTAGATTCACTATTTGCTCCCCCTTACTGAATTCTCCCCCTTTGACATCAATGGCAAAGGGATCCTTGGGGCTGAAAGATAAGACACTAAACATAGCCCCCTCATCACCTACTCTCTTTGAGAATTTAATTATGGGATGGGATTGAAACTCTCAACTTACTTATGAGATACTCAAAGGTCTCCTTTGGAAGTGGCTTGGTAAAGATGTCGACAATCTATTCCTTTGTAGCAATGTATTCCAAATTAACTTGCTGATCATCCACTTGCTATCTCAAAAAATGATATTTTATTGAAATATACTTCGTTCTTGAATGCATCACTGGATTATTTGAAATATTTATGGCACTTATATTATCACAAAGTATGGAGATCGGATGCTCATGCTTAATTTTGAAATCACTTAAACTTTTTTTCATCCATAAAACCTACGTGCAATAGGTAATTGTTGCAATATACTCTACCTCTAAAGTAGATAAGGACACTTATGATTGTTTATTACTTAGCAAAGAGACCAAAAAATCTCCAAGAAAAAATGCTCCTCCACTTGTGCTTTTCCTATCATCAATATTGCCTATCCAATCCACATTTGTATATGCAGTGAGAGTGAAATTATTGCATCTAGGATACCATAGTCCAAACTCCATAGTTCCTTTCAAATATTTAAATATCCTTTTTACTACCTGTACAAGTAGTTATTTTGGTGCATCTTAAAATCTTACCACCAATCCGACTGCCTGCATTATATCTGCCCTTGTAGTTGTGATATGCAGTAAAATTCCAATCATGGATCTATAAAATGTTTGATTTACCTTAGGAGACTCGTCATATTTAGTTAACTTACATCCTATAATCATTGGGGTACTCATAGGATTGCAATCCTCCATCCTAAATTCTTCAACATTTCTTTTACATACTTGGTCTGAGAGAGAAATATACCTTTATCTGATTGTGAAATTTGCAAACCAAGAAATAAAGACAACTCACCAAGAATTGACATCTCAAATTCATTTTACATACACTTTGTAAACTTGTGACACATCTTGTCATTACTGAATCCAAAAATGATATCATCCACATAGACCACTATAATCAAAAAGTCATTTCCTTAATTTTTGATGTACAGATTGCTATATGCTACACCTTTTCTGAAATCCTATTCTTGAAGATATTTATCCAACCTTGAGTACCAAGCCCTAGGGGCTTTCTTTAGTCCATAGAGAGCCTTATTTAATTTGCATACATAGTCTGGATTATATTTTAGGTTGAAACCATATGGTTGATCTATGTAGACCTCGTCCTCTAAGTAACCATTAAGAAATGTTGATTTTACATCCATTTGGTACACTTTGAAGTTTTTGAAACTTGAGAAATCCAAGAACATTCTTATGGCCTCAATATGTGCACTATGAAAAAATGTCTCTTCAAAGTCAATCTCCTCAACTTGTTCATAGCCTTTTCACACAAGTCTTGCTTTGTTTCTAACAACTTGACCATCTTCATTCAACTTATTTTTGTAGACCCATTTGGTGCCAATTACATTCTTGTATTTTGGATATGGATCAAGTTCTCAAGTCTCACTCTTTTCTATTTGGTCTAACTCTTCTTCCATTTCTTTAATCCAATATTTATCTTCACTTGCTTCATTAAAATTCTTGGGCTCAACTTTAGATAGCAAAGAAAAATTTGCATGTTAACATGTTCCTATTATCTTCTTCATATTTCTCTCATCTAGATTTCCAATAATTAGTTCTCTTGGATGGTTCTTTTGCACATACCTGGATGGTGTCTTAGGTGATGCCTTTCTCGAGATTATCTCATCTTCTTCAGTTTCTTCACCTTCTTCTTCTTTGTAACTTTCTCCTTCTTGATATACAATCTCTTGAGTTGGTCCTCTTGGATCTATTTCTTCATCAACTCTTATATTTGCACTTTCTACAATTGCATGTGATATTTTATTGTAGCATCTATAGGCTTTTCTCTTAGTGGAGTATCCAAGGAAGATACTCTCATCACACCTGGAATCAAACTTACCCAAATTTTTCTCTTCTCATCTAATGTAGCATTTACTTCTAAAATTTTTGAAGTACTTCATAGTAGCTGGTCTTCCCTTTCAAATCTCATACGGGGTTTTATGGTGATTTACTCTATTTGATCTCTATTGATGATATAAATAGTTGTATGAGTTGCCTCTATCCAAAAAGCATCAAAAATATTGGACTCATTTAGCATAGCCCTAGCCATACCCTGAATAGTTATATTTTTTCTTTCAACTACTCCATTTTCTTATGGAGTTCTTGATGCTGAGTATTGTCTGTTGATTCCATGTTGTTCACAAAATTCTAAAAATTTACCTGAAGTGAATTCACCTCCTCTATCTGATCGTAGACACTTGATATTTTTGCATGTTTCATTTTCTACAAGTGCCTTGAATACCTTGAACTTTTCAAATGCTTCTAATTTTTCTTTTAAGAATGTTACCCAAGTCATTATAGAGAAATCATCAATAAATAACATGAGGTAATTTTCACCTTGTAAACTCTTTGTCCTTGTAGGACCACACAGATCAGTATTGACCAAATTCGACCCCCTAACCTTCTGCACAGCAGTGCTACATGCAAAGTCAAATAATCGGTTGGGCTACCCCAGCAAGTGAAACCAAGGGAACACAATGTGATGTTTAACTTTGTCTATCACTGCCTCAAATTTTTGTTGTCTCAGCTCCTCTATCTGTTGTTCACACTAACCATGAAGGAAAATTATTCAATTGCCCACTTACCCAAAGATGAATTATTACCATATATTTATATGATTCCTAACGTTCTTCAATTTTATCTAAATCAGCACAAATGTATTTGCTTTCAAAATTTATAATTTCTCCAAGAATGTTGACGCCTTTTTCTTTTTCAAATACTTTATATTGTAATATTTTAAATCTTATGATTTAAATATTATAATATTAAATTTTAAACCTTTGTCCCTCTCTTGTAATATTTAAATATTCTAATATTTTACTTAAAAATTTTCCTTGCTTTGAAATATACCTTGCCATGAATAATTATCCATTGTTTGCTATTCACAAGGTCTATTTTTGACACCATTGATATATTTTCCAACCTTATAAACTTCTCACCCTTGAAGAATATTTCTACCTTAAATACCATGCACTTTTGACATCAATGGAAACTCAATATTTCCAACATCAAGATAACACATAGAGGAACAAGGTCCTATCAAAGCATGATCATGTTAGGTCTAAGTGGGTCCAAGCATTATCAGAGCAAGATCAGGATAGGTCTAAGAGAAACCATATTAGAGTTGAGAGGGAATACAGGGACTGAGATATTACATGGATGAGGAAAGCGTGAAATGAATTCACTGTAACAAAAATAATAGTAGGGTTCAGTAGCAATGACTTGTCTACCTAGGCTATAGTGGATTAGTTGACCCAAGTATAGGCATAGTTGGTTGATATGCATGCCAATTACTTAGTAGATATGGAGAGGAATGCTTATTATAGGTCCTTGTATTATACAATAGTTCCTCTAGATCAAATGTAGTCATCGACCACCAGGACATGATATCAATACCACACCAAGGTAATTTTAGTGACTAAGGATTCACAACAGTCAATGTAGTGTCCACTTTGACCTACAAAGAGTGGGTTAGAGACCTACGCCCATGATCTCTCTCTAGGATTTTTGAGAAGCAACATGAGAGCACTGATTTTCTCTATTAGGTGTCTTCACCAGATGGCTTAGTCAATGCACTATTTTGAGTGATTGTGGTGCATCAAAATGTACTATAATTTTGATATATATATATATATATATATATATATATATATATATATATATATATATATATATATATATATAAAAAGAGAGAGAGAGAGAGAGAGAGAGAGATGTGTATGTGTGTGTATTGATGATTTGATTCATGATGGTGCTCAAATTCTGTATTGATATGAACATTTGTATAAAATTGTTGGTTTGGAAAATTTGATAATGTGATGTGTTGATGATATTTTATGATGTATATGATAGGTAAATATGGCTGTAGAAATGATTTTGAAGTTGATTTATAATTTTTTCCAAATTACTTTGAGGAAAAATCTAAGAGTGGAATGGATAGTATAATTTTAGCCAAATTTGAAAAAGACACTTTCACAAAAGTTGACATGAAGTATGAATTTTTTTAAGCAAATTAAGGTTAATAAAAAGGTCTAAGGTTGAATTTGAAGGCTTTGGAATGAATTTAATGATGATTTAGAATATTTTTATTGAATCTTTAATGATGATAATTTTAATTACAAAATAAATTAATTAAAATTTGGGAATGGTTCAATTTTTCTAATTTTCTATGTGTCTTGTTAGTAGATGTCTATGAATGCCCCAATGATTATTTTCTAGAGGCTATGAAGAGGAGAAGCATTTTTCATGAAATTATTTCTTTTGCAATAAATGAGGTAGCTTCATGCATCCATTTTTTTTTGATGTATTACCACCTTTTAAACAAAGTGTTCAAAAGGTGGATAAGTTTTCTTATTAGTTTAGAGTATCTACATAGATATGATTCCAAACAAACACTTATTTTGATGTGGCATCATTAGCCCCTAAGTGGTGGCTTGTTAGCCTAAGTAATGGGCAAGTGCTTAGGCAACTAAGAATGATAGAATTTTTAAGTAGTCCATGTCTTTGGATATTTTATGTCCTTATTAATTTTTTGTTAGCTCCTAAGTGGTGGCTTTTCTAGCTTGATTATTTGATAAGTGTTTAGACAATTTATTGCTTCTAGGTAGTCTATGCCTTTTTAAATGCTTCAGATAGTCTAGGTCAGTATAATACAATTTATTTTGGATAGTCTATGTCCATATAAAGGATGCTTTTAAATAGTCTATGTCCATATAGAAGATACTTTCAAATAATTTACATTTGTATGAAAGATACTTTTAGATAATCTATGTCCATTTAAAATATGATTTTGGATAGTCTTTATTTGTTTTAAAATATATATGCTTTGGATAGTCTATATTTGTATAAATGATGCTTTTGCACAATCTATGTCCATATAAAAGATGTTTTTGGATTTATTCATATAGAATATTATTTTGGATAGTCTATGTTTGTTTTTATAAGAAATGTGCTTTGGATAATCTATGTACGTATAAAATATGCTTTTAGTTAGTATATGAAAGCACGAGGATACGAAAGCAAAAAGGAAATACCAAGCGCAATGTATGCAAAAGCAATAAGTAACACTAAGTCCTAGAAACTGGAATGCATGAAAGGAGGGAAACATAAATGAATTGAAACAAGATTTAAAGCAAATGTAAAAGTGCAAAACTTTATTTTATTAATTTTCTCGATATCAGGTTACAATACGTCTCCTCCCTTTTCGGGGGCTAGGAGCGTTAAATGAGGTTTCGTTACACCACGAATGATACATTCCCCTTGGGGATATTTCGCGTGCCCACATGTAGAATGGGCGGACCAAATGTCCTCGCCGCTTGCGTGAATGCATCTTTGATTCCTTGCTGCTCCTCTAGCATCAAGATCCTACGTTCAGAGAAACAGAAAAGGATTAGTAGCACCTACGGATATAATGAAACATGCAATCACCCAAAGCCTACGGTTAGTGCATGCGTAAAAATAAATAAAACGATAACTAAAATAGATCAAAATAAGCTAAAAACTTGACAGATACATGAGAAAATCATCGGGAAAGCACTGCAAAAAGAACAATCAAAAAATTTGCCATGGATTTCTAATCGCTTCGGGGTGGGACAATTAGACCTGTAACAAAATTTCAGAAAGCGTTGTCCTAAATGTCCCATCCGAGAGGCTCCAAATCACCTATAAAGTTAGGGTTTAGGTAAAACAGGGTATTTTGGAACGACCCAGAAGGTCATATTTTGTAAATTTGGCCTCGATTGCCCGAAATCTATTGATGCTCCATGCATGTTAGTGAAAGCGAGATAATAAAATGCATGACCAAAACTCATCAGAATCACATGAAACTTGAATGACAACCTATTTGAAATAACCTAAAATCAAATGCAAAATAAATAGTAGGGAAATATGCTATAGATTTCTAATCACTTCGGGGTGGGGCGATTAGGACTGCAACAGTGAGGGGCATCCGAGGGCAGGGCACCCGTCGTTTGGGGCTCATTTTTGACACCAATCCACTTGGGATGGGTCCAAAACCTCTTATGGGGTTGTGTCGATAAATTGGGTGGGGTATTATGGCCAAATGTTTGGGTTTTGGGTCTAGATTGTGCTTCCAATAATCACCCAATAACCTCCCTTCCAAAAGAGAGATCAAGGATGTGAAAGGCATAAGCAAATGAAGGGTGAGGATGTAAATCAACAGCACTCCGTTGCTCCAAATGCTCCTGACCTATTTTTTTTTGGGGTGAGAAGACTCACCATTTTATAGACTTGAGGGTCTCTGTGAATGAGCATGCATAGGCACCACTTGGCCATCATGCCTTGCCAGGAGGAAGAAGATTCCTCCCTGATTAAGGGCTCCATGACTGCCTCTATGATTGCCTCTTTGAGCTCAAAAATGCTCACCCACACTCCCATGCATTTAAGGAGGAGTTAAGTGGCGGATCTGAGCTACCATTTGTCAAGGTTTGACCTTTTTCTCATCAAACCTGCTATTCGCCCCACCCTAGGGCGAATGTTGCTAATCGTCCCTAGGTGGGACGAATACCAGTTTGTAATCATCCCAGGGTGGAACGAGTAGGGAGCAGAGTGCCTGAAAGGTGCCAAATTGACCTCTAACCTTCCAAAATTGCTATGGGAGTGGTTAGGACCACTGTTTAACCTCTAGGGGCTGCCCTGGGAGTTGTGTATGCCAATTCGATCAGTTTTTGTAGCCACATAATCGGATTGGTGCTATTTTGGTGTCTATAGATGCCCCTTTTTGGGATGCGTTGTGCGTGGCGCAATGCTGAGCAAAAATAGATAACCAAAGCACTAATGATTAGGGTTTCTCAATAACCTAACCAAATTTTGATACCCCAAGTATGGAAAGGGCATGCATTCTTGAATCCTTGCTTCTGACGAGCTAAGGAGCTTAATTCAAGTGTTAACCTTTTTTTGGTGAGGTGTTACTTGATCTTGGACATTTTTCAGTCATGAATAGGCAAAGGGCGCAACCTTTTGTCTATGGGAACCTTGAGTTCATGATTCTAGAATACCAAGTGTTTGATCAGCTTGTGATTTTTGCTTGTTTGTTGTCCCAATCAGGGGCGTGATTGTCTTTGTCAATGATTCTTTGAATGCATGCCATTTCCTTGATTGGGTGTGTGTTTGTTGATTGGTGACTAAGTGTGACTACCCCCTCAAGCGACGAATCGATGAGGGAATGACCGACATGAGAAAAGCGACGAGTCGCTTGACCCAAGATGACTTTTGTAAGGGTGCCTTCAATTGTTTTCCTTTGAATGCTTATGCAGTTTCCCAACAATTTGACCTATTTTTGGTGGGTTTTAACCCTTTTTGGGACACCATTTGGGGATGAAATTCTCAAAAATACTTCCTCCCATGGAGCGGTCCGGCTATGGTAGCCTTCTTAGGGAGTAGGATAGTGAGGATTTGTGACCTCGACATCGGTTTGAATGCCAAGAAGTGTAAGTGCAAAGGCACCTTTGTTTGGCAATTTTATTGCTATTTTTTGGTGGGTTTGGACCCTTTTTGCTTTTTTTGAAATTTTTGCTCTATACTCGTCCCTGGGTGGGACGAATACCAGTTTAGTAATCGTCCCCAGGTGGGATGAGCGCTAACTAGAGCGCTCATCCTAGGGTGGAACGATTACAGGCCTAAAAGCCTATTTAAGGGCCAAAACTAGGTTTTGGGCTCATTTGCATTTGTTTTTCCTAGCGTTTGGGAGTTGTGAGGAGGAGGTTGAGTTCACGTAGCGGAGCGCTGTGAAATTTCTCGGACACCATGAGTTCACGGACCGGATCATCAAGTGGCGGAGCCAAAGCGAGACCGGTGAGTGCTCCTCCTCGTTATTTTGTTTGTTCTGTTTTAAAGTTTAAAACCGTAATTCATTTTTTTCTTTTGTATTTTGTTTTTCGATTTAAACAAAAAGAAAATCCTAGTTTAAATATTTGTTATTTTTGTGTGAATTTGTGTTTTGTAGTGATTTGTTAGAACTATGATGGAAACCCTAGTTAAAACTATGTTTTTGTGTGTTTGTTGTAAGCTAATAAAAGAAAACCCTAGTCTAAACTAAGATTGAAAACTTAGCGTAAAGAAATGTTTTTATGTTGTTTTCTATTGCTTATCAGTTTAGACTAAGGTTAAAAAAAAACCCTAGGTTAACTTTATTAATTTTTTTTTTTTATATCTTTTTATTTTTTATTTTATTTTTTAGTTTAAACTAAGGTAAAACCCTAGGTTAACAATTTTTTGTAGTTTGTATTTGCTACTCTGACCCTGGTTCTATTTTTTGTAGTTTGTTTTTATTAGTTTGGACTAAGGTGAAAACCCTAGGTTAACTATATTTTGTAGTTTGTTTTTGTCAATGTAGACTAGGATGAGAACCCTATGTTAACTATTTTTTGTAGTTTGTTTTTTTCAGTGTAGACTAGGATGAAAACCCTAGGTTAACTATTTTTTCTAGTTTGTTTTTGTCAATGTAGACTAGGATGAAAACCCTAGGTTAACTATTTTTTGTAGTTTGTTTTTGTCAGTGTAGACTAGGATGAGAACCCTAGGTTTACTATTTTTTGTAGTTTATTTTTGTTAGTGTAGACTAGGATGAAAACCCTAGGTTGACTGTTAATTTTTGTATTTTGTATTTTTTTTTTTATACTAGGATGAAAAACCCTAGGTAACTGACAAATTTTTTTTATTTTGAATTTGTTTTGTTGTGTTTTATTTATCAGTTTGTTTTTAGAGTTAAAAACCCTAGGAACTGACAAATTTTTTTTTGAATATTTTTGTTTGCTTGTTATTTATCAGTTTGAACTAGAGTTAAAAACCCTAGGTATTTGACAAATTTGTTTTTGAATTGGTGTGTTTTTTTTTGTATTTATCAGTTTGAACTAGAGTTAAAAACCCTAGGTAACTGACAAAGTGTTATTTGTGAATATATTTTTTTTTGTACTATGCATTGTTTATTTGTTTTTGTGAATGTATTTAGATAGTTTGTTAATTTTTGTTGTAAATTTATTAAATGTTTTTTTTGTACCATTTTTTTTTTGTCATGTTGTTAATTTTTTTGTGTTGTTTTTTATTTTCGAGGTGGTGAAGAGCCGGTACCATGTGCCGACGGTGTTTTCGAAGCACGAAGGTGCTCGATTGTGGTGGACTAGGATTGGCTTGATGCCTTTGGGCTCAAACATGTGACTCGGTTAGAGCTTGTGGTGGGGGATCGGGCGTATCTGACTACCCTGATCAACTTGTGGGATCCCCGCACCAATACCTTTCATCTCCCAATAAGGGAGATGATGGTGACTCTTGAGGATGTCTATCGGATTCTATGGATTTCGATAGACGGGCTTCCTATTCGGACTACTCCACGTGATCAACGGACAGCGGTGCTGACACGGTGCTTCGGGCATGGGGTGGATATGGGGGTGGATAGTCCGATGGAGAGGGCAGAGGGGATTGCCTGATTGGTGGTATTTTGGTGCGGTGGTGGCTGGAGAGGGGCGTGTTGGGGGTGAGGCATGCATTACTAATGACCCTCATCTCCAACATGCTGCTGCTCGACTCCTCAGGTGTGAGGTTCCCTTGGAACCTGCTGGAGGTAGTTTTTAGATTGGTGGAGTGTCCGACGGAGGCACCTTGATTATGAGGTGGGGTCAGACGCTACTGGCACAACTCTATGATGAGTTGTACGAGGTTCGTTGTCGAAGGCGGAAGGGGATTGGATGTAGCTACTTGTTGTAGTGTTGGGGATGGCAGCACATAGCTATGGAGTGGCCATAGGGTTTGCCATGGACTACTCGGGCAGAGATGGTGGACAGGGAGATAGGGTATGCGGCTTTGTGGCGGTGGTCTGAGGAGCAGGGGCAGAGTCGATGGTGGGCAGGTGTCATAGGGCACTATGCCGATGCCTTCTCAGCTTGCTCAGGGGAGGTGTTCTGGCACCCATACTGGGACTATCCAGCCTGGCCTAAGGTTGGAGAGTGGCTTCAATGGGTGCGTAGGGGGAGATGGCTTATCGGGCGGCACGGGACCGAGCAGGAGTACTTCTCATACATTCGGGTGACATGATAGTTTGGGGTGCACCAAGGGTTTCCTAGTGAGCCCTTGATTTATCAACATCGAGGCGATAAGAGGACTCTGGCCTGGCCGATCATTGAGCCACTAGGTGAGGAGTCGGATACATCGATCGATGTCCCTGACGTGGACAATGTCGAGGCAACTTCTAGAGTATGACTAGTGGTGGACGATGTGGCGATGGCGAGGTGAGGGGCCTCTAGGAGGTCCGAACGTAGCAAAAGCAGGTGGTGAGGGTGCAGAGGCATTAAGGGAGGTTTGGGGGGATCCACTGGAGGATGCGAACATGGTAGAGGTTTACGACATGATTTGGGGGGATGATTTTGGGGTTTTAGAGTAGCCAGATATGTAGGACATCCCGGAGCAATGGGAGCCGGAGCAGCCTACCATCCTGGATATGCCTATGCCCCAGTGCGGTCCCGGGGGGTATGGAGGTGAGGGATCACGTAGAGATAGCACGATTGGAGGATCTACTTTGGAGACAGGATGAGGAGCTTGGGGAGGCTTTGTAGGAGAGGGATCTCTTGCGGACTCAGTTGGTAGAGCGGGAGAATGCATTGGCTACGTACCACCGACGGGATGGGGACACAGATGCTTCGTGGGAGAGGGATCTCCTATGGACTCAGTTGGCATAGCACGATGATGCATTGGCTACGTATCGTCGATGGGAGATGGATTTGGTTCGGCATTAGATGGATTTGGAGGTAGAGATTATCTACCTCGGTGGGTGGTTACCTGAGCTCCCTGGAGGTGGATCTTCACGCCGAACGAGAGATAGTGATACTGAGCAGTCAACATCCTCTCATCGTCGATGGCTAGATGAGGGGGGCGCTAGTGGGCGTGATGTGGGGGCTAGCAGCAGATGCCCTGAGAGGTCCCATAGGACCCACACCACTAGGGGTAGTTCCCGTCGCACCGATCTTGCATGATCATGGTGGCCGACGCCCTAGGCTTGGGGGTTTTTGAGTTTTTGCTTTGTTGTGTTAGGTCATAGGACCGATTTATTGTAGCCTGCGGGCATTTTGATGATATATATATACATGAATTTATTTTTGTTTATACACTTGTTATGTTTTTTATATTTTATGCACATTTATTTACTTGATGTATGCATGTGTTATTATGAATGCGATGTTTCTAATTATATGATGTATGCATATGGAATGGATGGAATGATTTGTTGATAACTTGTCGGTGGCACCATAGACTGTACAAGATTCATTGGCTTTATGTACTATGTGATGGCTTTGTGGAATGACTTTGCATGTGTGAATTTTTTTTTTGTATTTTCTGATGGTGATGTAAGAATGGAAATGTACAACAATTGTTTTAAAATGTAGTGAAGGTTTTTTGATATTCGGATGTTTTAACTAACTAGCCAAGACTGTACATTTATCTCACCAATTTTTTTGAACAAGGTACGAATCAGAATTGAGTTTGACCAAGTTATTTCACATCCTTGTGTGTGCGATTGAATTTGTTTATGTGGTATTTGTCAGGATACCGCCAGTGCTAGATAGGCTATCAACCAAACCTGTACTGAGGATCACCTAATTAGCTCCACTAACTCCTTTGTTGTATTTAGTAAGATTAATCCATGGGGCAATCTAAGATACCATAAGCTAGCTCATCCACATGCAAACATTGATCTCACACACAAAGCTAATGTGACAGATATATCGTCATGTGGGAGGTTTGCCACCAGTGACCGATAGGCTATCCACCAAACCGGTACTGAGGATCACCTCATGACCTTTCGAATGCTGAGAGTTCTAGGGATTCAAGTTCGACTCCCTTCTTTTCTTCAATTGTATTGGGATACTTGCTTCATGCTATAGTGATAAAATCACTATTTATTTATTTAATTTTTTTTTTTGAGCAAGGGCTTTGAATATTGCATGATGAGAATCACTATTGCTTGTGCCTTTTGATGTATGCACTTTGGTTTTGATGTCAAATTTTGGAGTTTTGACTTTTTGCAAATTTTTTGATGTTTGCAACTTTTTGAGAACTTGGGGACCAATTCTTGGGGAATTGGGTGGGGAAGATGCTTGTCCTTTTGTCAAGTCTCAGCATTCTTGGGGTCATTCGCATAGGGGGATGAGCAAGATAACCTTTTCACTAGATGGTATCCTGGATTGCTTTGTAGGTTTCATCTTTCGTTCACACAACTTGGGAATTTTTAATGTGTTTTAGCTTGTGTTGGGATGCTACGTAACAAGGTGTGATCCAAGTGGAACTCTACCTTTGTAAAAATTTGTCTGACTTTGTACAGTTTTTGGCTAGAAATCTAAAGACAATTGAATGGCGAAAACCCTAGATACATTAGAAGACAACTGACTATGATATTGTAAAAAAATGTGGATGGTGTTTATTTTTGATGGACTATTTACAAAGTGGAAAAAATGTGGAAAATGATGGAATTGCCAAGTAATTACAATCTATGGTGCTTCTGACTTGTATGATCAACAAATATGCAATGTATGGATGCGATGCCTAATGCAGCTGATTTTTTGTGTTTTGATTTTTGAGAGTATTTGAGTATGCAGGAAAGTGAGATGCAAATTTTTTTTGTTTTATATTTTGATTATGCTTTTGTTATTGTTTTTGATTTTTTTATGGTTCATTCGATTTTTTTTTTTTGACCAAGCGATTGTGGGAACCCTTGGAGCTTTTGGTTTGACCAAAGGGTTTATGGATACCTTTGGGGTGTTTTGGGTTGACCAAGCGATTATGGGAATCCTTGGAGCTTTTGGTTTGACCAAAGGGTTTATGGATACCTTTGGGGCATTTTGGGATTGACCAAGCAATTATGGGAATCCTTGGAGCTTTTGGTTTGACCAAAGGGATTATGGACACCTTTGGGGCATTTTTGGGGTTGACCAAGTGATTATGGGAATCCTTGGAGCTTTTGGTTTGACCAAAGGGTTTATGGACACCTTTGGGGCATTTTTGGGGTTGACCAAGCGATTATAGGAATCCTTGGAGCTTTTGGTTTGGGCTATGGCTCTTTTAAATATGGAATGGCCTCAAATGATTGATGTTCAAGGGTTCTAGTTCCTTGATTCCTTCAAGAGAGGCTAGCCGATATGTTCCAAGTCCTATTTTATTGTCAATGACATATGGACCTAACCAGTTTTCCATGAACTTGTCCCTTAGATGGGGCGGCAAGTTAGAATTTTGTTGGTTCTCTTTTAAGACTAGGTCACCAACTTGAAAGTCCCTCAGGTGAACTTTCATGTTGTATGCTTTCTTAAGTTGCTCTTGGTAGATACGTAAATGCTCGAGAGCATTGACGCATCGTTCGTTGAGCAACGTAAGCTGGTCTAACTAGGCCTATCGCGTAGTGTCATCATCGATGAAATCTTGCATTGATATGCGCAGGGAAGGAATTTCCAACTCGAGAGGCATGATTGCCTCGGAGCCATACACGAGTGAAAATGGAGTTGCCCCAGTGGGCGTCCGAATGCTAGTGTGATAAGCCCAAAGAGCAAGTGGTATTTGAATGTGCCAATCCTTATGACTATCTGCGACCTATCTTTCTGAGGATGGCGACTAGCATTTTGTTTGATGCCTCTGCTTGCCCATTTGCATGCGGATAATAGGGTGTCAAAAAATTGTGCTGAATTTTGTACTTTATGGTCAAAGCACACACATATTTGTTCTTGAATGACGTCCCATTATCCAAGATGATCTTGGATGGAATACCAAAATGACATATGATGTTATGTAAAATAAACTCTACAATGTGGGGTCCAGTCATAGAGGTTAGCGAAATTGCTTCCACCCACTTGGTGAAGTACTCTGTGGCCATTATGATGAACGTGTGATGACCCGACGACGTAGGGGAGATCTTTTCTATTAGATCTAAGCCCCACTATGAAAATGGCCAAGCTAATTGGATCGAATGCAAGGCCTGAGAAGGTACGTGTGTCAAATTAGCATGGTGTTGACACTTCATGCACTTCCTTACATAGGTGCAACAATCTCACTCTAAATATGGCCAATAATAGCCCATGCAAAGAATGCGCTTTGTGATGGCCATATCATTGAAGTGGCCATCGCATGTACCATAATGCGCTTGGGTGATCGCCCAAGTGGACTCATGCTGGTCCAAGCAATGGAGGAGGATTCCTTCATAGCTACGATGGTACAAAATGTCTCCTAGCAAGACATGTTTTGCCGCTTTCTGTTTGAATGATATTTTTGCGGCATGCGTCAATCCAAGTGGGAGGTTACCTAACTTGAGGTAGTCTCTTATGGGTGTGTACCAATCCTGCTGATCAAAAGCCTCGATGGTATGAACCACCAATCCCTCTTGGATTTCATCCCTAGTAAAAGCTGAACAAGAAAAGAACTTGTAAGAATAGCATTGTGTTGCTATTAAGGGGAATAGGGGAGAACAAGGACCCCTAGTTGGCTTGATTCATAAAATCATGGATTTGAGAGAACCTATCCTGAGATGGTTCAATCTGGATCAGGTGGATTCCTAGCATTAAGTTAGAGCTTACATGCTCCATCGCGGATTGCGATAGTGTTTTGACTTGAATGGTTGTCATATCACCATAAGGGTCTTGCGGGATTAGTGACCCCAAGGAGGCCATAGTGTTTGCAAAATTATTTGATGATCGAGGGAGTGCCTCGATGTCGTACCATTCAATCTTTGCCAGGAATTTGTCCACAAGGGCTTTGTAGGCCTGCAAAATTGGGCATTTACATTGGAATACCCCTTTTACTTGGTTGACAATTAACAGCGAATCACCAAAGATGTTCAAGCATTTGATGTTCATGGTGATTGCTGTCTGAAGACCTATGAGCAAGGCTTCATATTTTGCATTGTTGTTGGTGCATGAGAAATCTAGTTTAAATGATAGAGGCATTGGAGCCCCTTGTGGTGTGAAGAATACAATTCCTGTGCCACCTCCTTGCTCACATTTAGAACCATCAAAGAATAAGGTTATGTCGGCCTGTGACTTAGGCTCATTAGAATCTGGTGATTTGAGACATGGAAGACCCCATCATCGGGTAGCTCTATGGTCAGAGGCTGATCATCTTCGAGAGGAGCCTCTGCTAGTTGATCGATGATGACTTGACCTTTGATGGACTTCTGTCCAATGAATTCGATGTCAAACTCTGTCAACAACATGATCCATTTTGTCGTGTGGCTACTATGATAAGTATGACTCATCATGTACCATAATGGATTCTCCTTAGACACAACATACGTCATGTTGCTCAACATGTAGTGGCGTAGCTTTTTGGTAGCAAAACCACTCCAAGCATATTATCGTTTATTCCATTTTTGTATGCGTGATGAGGCCCAAGAATGCCTCATTATTGCACAATGTTTGACTCATTATTGCACAATGTTTGACTACCATATGATAAGTTAATTGCCAAATAGTTGACTAGAATATACTATTTGTTAAGTGTTTGCATGATTTTATGTTAGGAATACTATATCTCTGTTTTTGACTATTTTCAACATTTTATGACTGATTTTGCGTGATTAAGTAGCAAGTAAGAACATGCATTTCAATTAACCAAATGTGGTATGATGATATCCATTAACTTCTCAATGGTTTTTGAATGTTTTCCTACCCTTCAACTTGTTTCAAATCCACATTGAAGACAAAAGTTTAGGACTGTCATAAATCTGAAAATCTAAAAAAATAGCCATATAAAAATCAGCAAGCTGTCACTTTATAGGAACACCTTGAAGTTGTCAAGAAAAGCATGAGGATATGGATGGAATGAGTTCAGAAGGACTACAGAAGACATCTTACCTATTTAGAAGCATTCCCACATGATCTAAATAGGCAACAATAGGGTATAACTAGAGCAGGGACAATTGTGCAACATTGTTGCACTGTTTTAGCATGGTTACTTGGTGAATGAAGTGTATAATTTCCATAGCAACTTGATGTACTCCTTCATATTGATACTTTAATAAGTTTTCCATGTTATAATTTGATTGAATTTGCAAGAAATGCCAATATTCTACAACTGTGCAGCAGAACTGGAAAATGTAGTAATTTACAATGTAAATTCCAGCAAGCTACAAATAAACAAGGCATGGAATTCACATATGGAAAGAGATGAAGACCATTGGAATATGATCCTAGGAGATAACCCACCTGAGAGATGTAGAAGAAATCACTTGAAAAGCACACATTTTTTCATTCCGAAGTATCTTCGAAATGAACAGATATCTTTGGAATGAGAAAACACAATGTCTTCGGAATGAGCGGATCTTCAGAATGAGGAATGCATTATCTTCGAAATGAGCGAATCTTTGGAATGAGAATTGTAGTATCTTCAGAATTAGAATTGCAGTATCTTTGGAATGAGAATTATAGTATCTTCGGAATGAGCGATCTTCGAAATGAGAATTGCATTGTCTTTGAAATGAAGCCACTTATCTTCGAAATGAAAATAGAATGTGCTTTTTGACTTATTGACCGATTTTTGAAGCTGGAAAAAGGGAAATAAAGGTTGGAAAAGGTAAAGGAAAATATCTCCCATATTATTTTGCCGTCCTTGCCATCCAAAGCCACCATTCATGGAAAATATCAATTTTGATCCTCTTCTAGGATTAACACAGAAATAACTACAGCATAATAGAAAGTTGTTTGCAAGATAGAAATGGAATATTATGAAGTGGAGAAATATGTGTGAGATATTTTTGGACTCCTCCCATGTAATTCCACCACTAAAGATGCTTTTTAAGGACCAATGACTACTGCTGCAACATAAACTGTCCAGATTTGCATTTATTTCAGATCCAAAATTATTGGCAAATGATTGTAAAATAGCACATAGGCTGATTTGAGCATGGGATATATTGTAAATATTTATATAAATAACACGGCTCCCTCCTTGTTTGGGCCGAGTTAGGAATTAGGATAGAGGAGAGTTTTTAATTGCAGTAATTAGGACTGTACAGTAATTTTCTGTAGCAATTTTCAGCATGTTTTGTCATCAATAAAAGTGCGAGTATTTTATCATTTTATGTGTTGAGTGTTAATTAGTTAAGGAGTGCTTTTCACCTCCTTCTAGATCAGGAAGTATGGGCCCACTTTCAGATCTAGAAGGAGGGATTTTATGGCAGGTTTTAATCTATAATTTTGCTGTAGCATAATTAATAGATTGCTTGCCATATTTCATTTTCTTGTTTTTATTTTGTATTGTGTGATTTATGTTTTCTATTATGTTTGTGTATAGCATTTGTGTGTATGTCAGCTGACAAATTATATTAAGCATTTTTCCTTTGCTTTCCATGTTTTCCTTGCTTTCTATTTTAGCAACTTTCCATTTTTTAGCATATTTCATTTTGTTGTCAATTCTTGTAGTAGAAGCTTGACGACCTTTTGTGGTAGGGCATTGACAAGTGTTTTTAGAATAAGTTTTATTTACAAGCATCATTTCAATTCTACAAGAGTAATTAGATTTCAATTTTACAAAAGTAGATTAGATTTCAATTTAGCAATTTCAATTCTCAAGAGTAATTGTAGTTAGATTTCAATTTAGCAATTTCAATTCATGCAATTGTAGTTAGATTTCAATTCTTGCAACTTAGATTTAGTTTTCAATTCTTGTAATTTATTTTAGTTTCCATTCTTTAGACTAGGTTTAGTGTGACACCAAAAGGCTAAACCAAAATCTGCTTCACCAATAAATGCTTGAAATTTGAATGCTTGAATTATACTTTGCCCTAGCCTTCTATCGTAGATAGCCTTGGACACCACCCTGAATTGATAAATCATTGAGATTAAATGATGAGACTCAACGACACTCATCATTTTGGCACTGTTGTTTCCGGGGAACATGGTGTTGTTAGAGGGTAAAAGCATTCAAATAATTATTATTGTGCTAAGTTATGAAGTTCAAAGTTAAATCTGAATGTAATAGCTGGTATAAATAATAATTATTGATAGTTGCATTTCAGTCCATTTAGAAAACAAGCAACCACCACCTTCAGCCCAACCTAGATAGGCAACCCTTGTCTATGTAAGCTGAATCTATTAAAAAAAAAAATCACAAAAACTTTTGCACAATAAAAATAGGAGTTTACAACTTAATGATGATCCTAGAGTTTTCCATTATTACTTAAAGATTGTTAGGATTTTACCGTGCTAAACCGCAACCTAGCAATTCTTAGCCTACACAGACAATAGTTGATCTCATTAGAGGTGATCCTACCTAACAAGTAGTTGATCTGCTAAAGTTGTACACTTCTTGTCTTATTGTGCAAACCAAAAATATTTTTTTAGCCCAACCTATGATCATTCCGAATAATACGGGATAGGCAACCCCTGTCTATGTAGGTGAATCCGGTATAAAAAAAAAAAACCTGCAAGAAATGTTATTGACTACGAGCAACATCCAAGCGTGCTCAAACAAGAACTTACCTGAGATTGAAGAGATAAAAATCAATGGAGATACACAAAAACCCTTTAGTCCAAACACACAAAAATTAGCCTTGGATAAAGGAGAAAAACTAGAAAAGCGCACATAGAAAATTTACTTACATTCAAATCCTTACAAAGGGGTAAATTTTGTCCTCCTAGGAATGAAACAAATTGAAGTGCAGCCAAGAAAATTCTTGAACATTATTAGCTGACTAACTTATAAACAAAAAGCAAAATTGTTGCTATTTTGAAACAATATTTCAATCCCTTTACATGGAATTACAAGGGTATATCAAGATTTTATCTTGATGTAAGCACTTAACATCTTTTGGGAATTGGTATTTAATTGTTTCAAGAATAGATTGACAAGATTTTATAGACTAGGAGGCATGGACAACACTTGATTGAAGAAGTTTTTAGATATGGAGCAGTGCTTCTTTCTCCCATTGGTAATTCATGGAGGATGTTAGTGGTGAATGGACATTGCCTTTGGGTATACCATGCACCATTAACTAAGGAGGAGTTCTTGAAGGAGATTCCATTGGATGTACACATAATGGAAGAGAATTTCTCTTCAATATCAGATTCAGAGTGATGATAAAAAGTTTGAAAAAAAAAAAAAAAGAAAAAATACAAGAAAAGAAAAAAGAAGAATAGTCTTGTTTGTGAACTTCCTTCTTGGGTACAAGCAAGACAAGAAAAATTGAAAAAAAAAAAAAAGGAAAAAAAGAGAGAAAGAAAGAAAAAAATTGCAGCAAAGGCATGTCCCACAAAATGGGGATACATGAGGACAAGCATCAATTTCAGCAAGAAAGAGGAACAATGGAGCCAATACTTCATTTCCAGCAATAAGGAGGCAATGATGATGTAAGAAGATTCTTACTACTCATCTAGTAAGGAAGGTTGCATCAATGTTGCAGGTTTCAATAGAAAGAGATGGTGTTTTCATACAACAATTGACATGTTTTTGCAGAATAAGGATTGGTCTTATCCAAATAAGAGTGAGAGATGTTCTCTCTGATTGAAGCACTTGAAAAAAAAAAAAAAAGAGGATAGAAGTTGGTTGAAAACCAGAAATGGTAGCCTCTTCTGATAAAAAAAATGAAAAAAAAGAGATGAAGAAAAAAAAAATTGAAAAAAAATGATGAAAAAAAAAAAAAAATATATATAAAAAATGAATAATTCAGTAGTGAAAACCTTCCTGGAGGCGCTACTGAGTTGGCTTGCATGAAAATTGATTTTTCGGCATGCATTGCCTTGTTGATCTACCCATCATTGTTCCACCATTGTACAAATCTCACATTGCACATGTGTTATGTTTGTTTATGTTTTCAGATAACTTGCTAACAATCATCAAAAGCGACTTGTAAGGTGCATGACCAATTTTTAGGATAGTAAGGTATGTGTTTCTTGCATATAATTCATAGTAAACATTTAGCATTTAGTGTATGATAGTCGGTATTTGGCATAAACTATTCATACAATAGTGACAAGTTGAAAAAAATGAACATGTTCAAGATGTCAAGAAACACCCCCTTATGCCCTTAATTGCATAGAAATTTCAAAACTATGCAAAAACTTGATTTTGGGACAGACATGGCAGCAATTCTATTTCAATTTGTAGGGCAAATTTTAGAAGGAGAACTGCAAGTTTATATCTCACAATTGTCTGATAAATTGAAGGAGGATAATAAAAAAAATGCACCTGAAGGTTGTATTTTAGTACTACTGGAATAAAACAACAACATACAAAACAAAGAATAGCATCTAAACAAAAGGATGAAGAAGGGATTTTTGATGTTATGGAAGGCTTATACACTCTAGAGATGGACCCACAATAGAATCTGTAGCTAACTTTTGCATAGGAGGTCATTTCTATATTTTTTGAAGATCTTCGAATGAGAAATGCAGTATCTTCGAAATGAGCAGGATATCTTCGGAATGAGCAGAAACTGTACTAGAATTGTTGAAAATGCTATAGAATAGCAAAAAGAGTAGGGTACATCAAATATTGAGGTTTATAAGGCTCTACCACAAGTAAGTACATCCCTCAAGCATTTCAAATAAAAAAAAATCAATTTTGTTCAAAAGGTGCAAACAACAAAAATAAGCATTCAGGCTGAAATGTTGTTAAGAATAGAAAATTCCATCAGTAGTAGTGCATCTGCCAAATACGGTTCCACAATAAGACTATTGCAAGATGAATCATATGTTATCAAGCCTTTAAGAGGTACCTTGCAGCACTAAAACTTGTAGAAAAATAGAAAAAGAGTCATACATGTGCTTAATTGCAAAATACTTGATATAGTGCAACAAGGAGGAATTTCTCAGTTAGCAAGTAGCAAAGGATGTTGTTCACAAGAATAAAACCTGCATATTACTATGGCCTACTAAGATGCATGAGGGCATGCATAAGTTCAAGTTGAGGGGGATGATGAGGCCCAAGAATGCCTCATTATTGCACAATGTTTGACTCATTATTGCACAATGTTTGACTACCATATGATAAGTTAATTGCCAAATAGTTGACTAGAATATACTATTTGTTAAGTGTTTGCATGATTTTATGTTAGGAATACTATATCTCTATTTTTGACTATTTTCAGCATTTTATGACTGATTTTGCTGTGATTAAGTAGCAAGTAAGAACATGCATTTCAATTAACCAAATGTGGTATGCTGATATCCATTAACTTCTCAATGGTTTTTGAATGTTTTCCTGCCCTTCAACTTGTTTCAAATCCACATTTAAGCCAAAAGTTTAGGACTGTCATAAATCTAAAAATCTGAGAAAAATAGCCATATAAAAATCAGCAAGCTGTCACTTTATAGGAACACCTTGAAGTTGTCAAGCAAAGCATGAGGATATGGATGGAATGAGTTCATAAGGACTACAGAAGACATCTGACCTATTTAGAAGCATTCCCACATGATCTAAATAGGCAACAATAGGGTATAACAGAGCAAGGACAATTGTGCAGCATTGTTGCACTATTTCAGCATGGTTACTTGGTGAATGAAGTGTATAAATTCAGTAGCAACTTGATGTACTCCTTCATGTTGATACTTGAATAATTTTTCCATGTTCTAATTTGTTTGAATTTGCAAGAAATGCCAATATTTTACAACTGTGCAGCAGAACTGGAAAATGTAGTAATTTACCATGTAAATTCTAGCAAGCTACAAATAAACAACAAGGCATGGAATTCCAGCAAGCTACATATAAACAACAAGGCATGAAAGAGATGAAGACCATTGGAATCTGATCCTAGGAGATAACCCACCCGAGAGATGCAAAAGAAATCACTTGAAAAGCACACATTTGTTCATTTCGAAGTATCTTTGGAATGAACAGATATCTTCGAAATGAGAAAACATAGTGTCTTCGAAATGAGCGGATCTTCAGAATGAGGAATGCATTATCTTCGGAATGAGCGGATCTTCGGAATGAGAATTGTAGTATCTTCAAAATTAGAATTGCAGTATCTTTGGAATGAGAATTACAGTATCTTCGAAATGAGCGATCTTCGAAATGAGAATTGCATTGTCTTCGGAATGAAGCCACTTATCTTCGGAATGAAAACAAAATGTGCTTTTTGACTTATTGACCGATTTCTAAAGCTGGAAAAAGGGAAATAAAGGTTGGAAAAGGTAAGGGAAAATATCTCCCATATGATTTTGCCGTCCTTGCCATCCAAAGCCACCATTTATGGAAAATATCAACTTTGATCCTCTTCTAGGATTAACACAGAAATAACTGCAGCATAATAGGAAGTTGTTTGCAAGATAGAAATGGAATATTATGAAGTGGAGAAATATGTGTGAGATATTTCTGGACTCCTCCCACGTACTCCCACCATTGAAGATGCTTTCTAAGGACCAATGACTACTGCTGCAACACAAACTGTCCAGATTTGCATTTATTTTAGATCCAAAATTATTGGAAAATGACTGTAAAAATAGCACATAGGCTGATTTGAGCATGGGATATATTGTAAATATTTATATAAATAACATAGCTCTCTCCTTGGTTGGGCCGATTAGGAATTAGGATAGAGGAGAGTTTTCAATTGCAGCAATTAGAATTTGTACAATAATTTTCACGTAACAGTTTTTAGCATGTTTTGTCATCAATAAAAGTGCAGTATTTTATCATTTTATGTGTTGAGTGTTAATTAGTTAAGGAGTGATTTTCACCTCCTTCTAGATCAGGAAGTATGGGCCCACTTTCAGATCTAGAAGGAGGGATTTTATGGCAGGTTTTAATCTATAATTTTGTTGTAGCAGAATTAATAGATTGCTTGCCAGATTTCATTTTCTTGTTTTTATTTTGTATTATGTGATTTATGTTTTCTATTATGTTTGTGTATAGCATTTGTGTGTATGTCAGCTGAAAAATTATATTAAGCATTTTTCCTTTGCTTTCCATGTTTTCCCTGCTTTCTATTTTAGCAACTTTCCATTTTTTAGCATATTTCATTTTGTTTGTCAATTCCTGTAGCAGAAGCTTGACGACCTTCTATGGTAGGGCATTGACAGGTGTTTTTAGAATAAGTTTTATTTACAAGCATCATTTCAATTCTGCAAGAGTAATTAGATTTCAATTCTGCAAAATTAGATTAGATTTCAATTTAGCAATTTCAATTCTACAAGAGTAATTAGATTTCAATTTTGCAAAAGTAGATTAGATTTCAATTTAGCAATTTCAATTCATGCAATTGTAGTTAGATTTCAATTCTTGCAACTTAGATTTAGTTTTCAATTCCTGTAATTTATTTTAGTTTCCATTCTTCAGACTAGGTTTAGTGTGACACCAAAAGGCTAAACCAAAATCGGCTTCACCAATAAATGCTTGAAATTTGAATGCTTGAATTGTACTTTGCCCTAGCCTTCTATCGTAGACAGCCTTGGACACCACCCCGGATTGATAAATCATTGAGATTAAATGATGAGATTCAACGACACTCATCAACTCTTGGTCTAGGTGGTGCCAATACTGGCGATGAAGCCAAGTATTGTTTAATGTCATCGAATTATGACTGGCACTCGTTATCCCAGTGAAATGCTACCCCCTCGTGCAATAATTTATTCATGGGTCGATACTTAGATAGTTGTGCTATGAAGCGCTTGATGATGCGACCTTTCCTTGTAGGCTTCTGAGTTGCTTGATGGTAGTTGAGGGGAGCATTTCAAGGATTGCCTTGAATTTATGTGGGTCCACCTCGATGCCTCGTTTTGAGACTATGAAACCCAAGATTTTTCCAAATGTGATGCCAAATATGCACTTCTTGGGGTTTAGTATGACTTTGTGTTCGATGAGGCGATCGAGGATCTTGCTTAAGTCATCGAGATGATTTGGGCGCAAAAGAGATTTGGCCAACAAATCATCCATGTAATCTTCCAAATTTTTATGCATGTGATCGTGGAAGATGTATGTCATGGCACGTTGGTAGGTGGCGCCAACATTTTTAAGGCCAAAGGGCATGACCTTATAACAAAATATTCCCCAAGGCATTGTGAACGTTATTTTTAGTTGGTCCTTGGGATTGATACGAATCTGATTGTATCCTAAGAAACCATCCATGAGGGAAAGCATTTCATGGCCTGTTGTAGCGTCTACCAATGCGTCGATGCTAGGCAAGGGGAAATCATCCTTAGGACTTGCTTTGTTTAGATCTCAAAAATCAGTGCATATGCGAATCCTCCCATCAGGATTCTTGATGGGTACCATGTTGGACAACCATGGTGGGTAATCCATGCAGATGACAAACTGTGCATCCAACAACTTTTGCAATTCATATTTGACCATTAAGGCCACTTTTGGGTGCATCTTACATAGTTTTTGCTTAACTGGCTTGACTTTCGGATCAAGCGTTAGATTATGCATGACTAGCTGTAGGTCTAGCCCCGACATGTCTTTGTAGGACCATGCAAAAACCTCCTTCTTCTCTTTGAGAAGGGCAATGTAGTTGGCTTGCTCTTCGGGGGATAGACTTACCCCTAGCTTGATGATCTATGGATTCATTGGATCAGAGTCGATGTCTACGTCAGTCGTCTCCTCGATTGACATGTGGGACCCATCCTCCAACTGGTGTGGAGTTGGGATCAAGTGGATATCATTCGTTGAATTCAGATCTACATTAGGAACTTTGGGTCCCTCTTCAGCATGGAAGATATCCTGAGTTGGTCCTGGGGTGAAATGAAGCATCTCACCGAAAGGCCAGTACTCTGATGGGGATGGTGGTGAATTAACGCGATCCCAGTCTATGGCATCTAGGTCTAGATACAATGATCATGTTGGATTGGCTGGATTGTGGATGGGGGCGGTTAAGTCAATGGAGATCATGTTGATGAAATGATTTTGGTCTCCATTATTGTGGGTGTGGTGACTCGGACTTCCTTGGTGATCTTTGTGCTCCGGATCTGGCTTTAGATGTATTGGCATGAATGGATTGGCCCTATGTGCGAATAGGAGGACATAATCTACCCTCGACACTGATATTGCTATAGGGTCTCTGGGCGAAAGGTGCTCTCTATAGGCCCAAAGTGGCGGATGTAGCACTTGGTCCAACTGTTTTGGGTTTAGGTGCCACCTATGCCTTGGCCCCATGTTTAGTTGTTCAAACATGTCATAAATATCCATGGGGTATTGTTGCTATCACATATGATTGAGATAGGCCATCTCAGTTTCATCTTCATAATCACTATCGGAGATCCAAAGGCCTTCGTTGGTTCCAACAATTGTTTGCGACATGTGAGGCTCGTCCTGCTAGAGCAAATTGATATGGTCCCATCGGGGTTGTTCTACTCTCTACGGGGGACCTAATTATTTTTAGGTGGCACTTGCTCGATTGAAGAATCCAAAGGGAATATTGCCAAGAGGCTTTCTTGATAGTCATCCATGGGGGTCATTTGTGAGTGATTGCTATCCGATTCGAAAGGGTCCCATGGTGCTACCTCATATTCTGAATCATCTTCTAAAGATCCTTTCTGACATTGTCTATATCCCCCTTGTGGGTGAGTTCTTGAACTTTCTCCTTTCTTGATTAAAGGGAAGGGGTTGTTGAGGTCAGTAGGGTTGGTTGTTAACAATGGGAGGTAATCCCCCAATGTGTATGTGGTGTTAGGATTGGCATATGGATCTAATGCCAACCCTCCTTGTTGCCTATCCCTAGACCTTGCATGTTATCTACCAAGATGTATAATGGCAGGGGGTGGTTGAACCCTACTCCTGATTTATCGTATGGCATCTGATATCTTGGTTGGCAAAGAACATGCACTCCTTGCTCATATTTGCCCAACCCATATCCATGCCAATTGCATTGGCCAAGATATCTTAAAGTGAAGTCTGGGTTGGACAAATAGTTGACGTCCTCAGTGAAAGGCTCTTCATATTCTTCTTCTTGCATGTAAGGTTCAATACCATTATCAAGGCCCCCATATACAAAGTTTGTCTGGTTTGGAAGGTATCCTAGAGGAACAATAGTGCCTATGGGGAGGTGAGGTCTCCCCATGTCCTGCATGGACTCAAGTGCGGGTGTTGCTACAATGTTCCACACCAGGTACTCCCCCAGGCCCGTATTGGCCATCTCAACAATGATTATTGGCGATTGAGGGGGAGGGAATGGGAGTTCTTCTTGAGTCCACTCCATGTTAGGTGAACTAGGCATCTCGACTTCCATTCGGCTAGGCATCTCTTTGGTAGAGATGGTTGAGACTGATGGCGGTGCCTCTTCTAGGGGTTTCTTCCCATTTTCCTTCGATGTGGCCACCATAGGTGGCATCGTTGGTGAAGGACCAGATGCCGAAGATGGACCCGACTAGGGATTTTATGAACTTAGCAACGGGGATGTATGCGAAACCAGACCATGTTTAGATGGATTCAACTGAAAATCCAAATGTGTTGATGGAAGGGTCGATTGTGGCATCAGCTGCATCGCATTGCAATACTTGAAGGGTTCTAAGTTTGTCGGGACTACATGCACCTGCCCTTCGAATGTATACTTTAAGCATTGGTGGGGTATTGAAGGGACACACTTCATGTCCCTAATCCATGGCCGGCCCAACAAAATGTTATAAGCCATATCACCCTCCAAGATGTGGCACAATGTAGGAATAGTCTTTTGTCCCACTTGGATGGGTAGGAAAATTGTGCCAACTATCGAGCATATCGCATCATTGAATGCTCGTAGAGTGTAGGTGGAGGCCACGATGTGAGATGCTGACAACTTCAGATGTTTCAATGCTATTGTTGTAATGATATTACTAGACGAGCCAGTGTCCACCAACACCCTCTTATATGGAATCTCGTTGACCCATGCAATGACATGCAGGGGTGGATCCGCCATGTCACCATTCACTGATTTCAATTCATCCTCTCTAAAGGTGATGATTGGCTCAGTGCATCGCTTGACATGCCCCATGAAGTTGTTGAAAGAGTTTGCTTCATGGGGCTGCAACTCGATGGCTTTAAGTATCTCCATTAGAGCCTCCCGATGGGGCGATGATTGTTGTATGAGCTCATAAATGGAGAGCCTAGCCGATGTGGTCCTCAAAATCTGGGTGAGTTTGGTCCGAATTGTGGTCACTGGTCTAGGCGAAGGAGGTTGCGTAGGGTGTTGTTGCGGTTGTGAAGTTGTTGGCACCTCTCTTGTAGCTACCATGGGGGCAGCTATTCTCGGGTACCTCCTATTTTGAGTCACTATACTGATCATCCCTACATACCCTTGCATGGGGAAGTTCTGTGTTACCTCATTGACTTGTAGGGTCTTTGCCTGTGTGTCATGGGTAGGCAGGGGGTCCTTGAAGACCTCCATCTATTGGTTGCTTTGTGCCACGGGGTAATCCACCACCAACGTCTTGTTTTCTATTAGGTCTTGCACCAAGCCTTTAAACTTCCAACATGCATTAAGATGATGTCCCTTATGTCGATGAAACCTACAGTACAAGTCTTCCCAGTAGCCCTTAGGTTTTGGAGCATTGGGGTCAACGGGTCGACTCTATGGCAGGTTTATCAAGTTTGTCGCTGACAAGCGATCCAACAGGGAGTTTTTAGACTCGGTGTAAGGTGTGAATTGTCACCTAGGGTGATGCTACTAATTTTTCTCTTGTCGATGGTTTTCTCTTTCATAGTTTTCAAGAGGGACCGCTTGATAGTTAGCCTTTGGAGGCTACGTTGCTTGTATAGGCTTAGGTATGTTTATAGCAACCTAATTGATCGTAGCAAGTTTTGGTTGCATGGTCCCTATCTTGGCATTTTTAGACCATTCTTTCTTCTTTGGCTTGGCAATCTCACCATCTTGAATCTTGATCTCATCAATGATTTTGGCTTGCGCTAGAGCCTCCTCTAAAGTGGCATATTGTTACAGCTACAATAGCATGGAGATCGATCTCAAATAGCTCTTTGAGAACATTTGGGTAAGGTCGGCCATAGGAGGGAGGTAGGGTAGTTGAAAGCAACGTCCTCCACCGATTCCCATAGGCTACCATGGTTTCTTCCTCATATTGCATGAGGCTGGCTAGGTCACTTAGTGACACCTTCTTATTGGTATTGAAGGCGAAGCATTCGAGGAACGCATCCACTAGCTGATCTAAGTTACTGATGTTGTGCTTTGGCAATTGAGTGAACTAATCCGAGGCAGGGCCTGCGAACGTGGTTATAAATTTTCTTAGCAATAAAGCATCATTGTCCTGAATTCCAAAGCATTGGCTCAAGAATCTAGTCACATGCTCCTGGAAATCCTCCTTCCCTCTAAAGATTGCTAACTAGGGCAATTTAAAGTGTTCTGGGTAAGGGGGTGCTGGCACTGATAGATGCACGGGGTGACTGCAGAGTTGGCATAAAGTGGGCTTTTGGGACCCATAAGTCTTGGTCTCCATAGACTCTAAGCGCTCTAGCAGTGCTTTAAATGCATCAAAATATTTAATCTCTTCCTCCTTAGTTTGCTCCCGTTGCGTATTACGAGGAAATTGAGGCCTATAGGGGGGTGGCTGGATAGCACCCCTTCTGCCTTGGTAGGGCATTTCAGCCCGTTCTTCTTCTTGCTCATACTCCTCATAGGCTTCTTGAGTTCCTGGGTGAGACCTATAAACATGGGTGGGTCCCCACGGAGGGTGCCCATCGTTGTTCCTGGGAGTGGCCTCCCGCTCAGGTCTAGGAGGCCTCGGAGGCAACATTTGGTAAGGTCATGGAGACCTGTCTCGTACCAAGGGGTTGTGCCTCTCATACGGCTCTGCCCTCTACGTGTGAGGGGTTGGAACCCTCTCAAGCATAGTGTTCTAGAGTAGCTCATCTGTTTGATGCCGAATGTGCTCTTTACTAAGGCGATACACGTGCTCTAGTTGTTTTTGGTCTTGCTCAAGCTGCATGATTTACGCTTGGCGGGCGACATGTCTAGAAAATGCCAGGTCGATTTATTCAGCTATCTTGAGTCTAGGAGGCCTAGATGCCTCTCCTACACATTTATCTTTGTCACGATGATCTGAGATATCTATAGGTCACTTTCCTCTGTTGAGATGGGCGGCATTTACTCGAGGCTTTGGCCTCGGTAGGTGATTCTGATAGATAGTAGGTGCGGAGGTGCATTTTTCTCACACCGTGTATTGCTCTTGATGAATGTAGTGGTCTTCCTTGTGCTCCCTTTCATATATGTGAAAGAGGCAGGCAGAGTTGGCTCACCCTATCTGAAGAGCCTTGTGCTCTCGATTTGGCTTGTGATTTCTAACAATGATGAGGGGTAGAGGAGGGATGACATAATCATGTGGCCCCTCCTTACGGACCTCGTGCTGCTCTAGCGCTTCATCGTGCGATGGCCACTCATAGCGAGTGTCTAAGGGGGCCCTCCTATGTATGTACCCTTCCTGAAAGGGTCTATGTTGAATGGGAGTGTCCCTCAAAGGGGTGCCTCTATAGTCCTATTCCATCATGGTATGATGTGGACTATCTTGTGGGTTAGGCTGCCAAGGTGGTATGACCAAGTCCTTGGGGCTATAGTGGAGGTGACTTGTGCCCCCTTGTACACTTTTCATAGCCTCTACCCATGATTGGGCTTGGCTATGGGTGTACACCATGGTGGTGTCTCTCTACAAGCTATGTAGGTTTTTATATCTTTTATGATTTTTATTCTACACTAAACAAAAAGGAACCACACAATCAAAGAAGTGATTATCTCGTTTATAGTTTTAAAGGTGTGCCCTAAATCTGGTTTAGTGTGTTTTTATTTTTGTTTTGAATGCTTCATAAATAATGTGTTGTTGTTCATGAAATATGATGGCTCTTATGTCTCCCAAAATGGTCACCCCTTCAATATACCACTACCAGGCCGTTATACCAAACCTCTCAATATACCTGCCCTTACGTGAGGGAAACTATTGGTACACGAGAGTAGAATGGTACGTGGAACATAGGCGGTACGAAAGGGGGATCACCATTTTTTTGACACCTACCATAGAAGACTTATCCTCATGCGTTGGGAATCACCCCAGCTACACTTGGTCAGCTTTCGTCAGGATTTACATCTAGCAACAGTAGCGATCGGGGTTATGGATGCAAAAATTCAAGCCAAGGTGGTGATGAAATCCACCATTGGTCTTGATCAAGGGTTGGGGTTTTACGACCAACTCCTTGTTGTTTAAATTACCACATGGTGTGTGGGGTTCTTTTTAATTATGCAAGGAAATTAAACATGCAGTAAAACCTTCCTAAGAAAGCAAAGAAACTAAAAAATATAGAGACAAAAAAAAGAAAAATGACAGAAGGTATTCAGAACCCCTACCTCTTCTCTACCTAAACTGGGTGCCTCTGAGTTTATGTTCTGAAAGTGCATAGAGGGCCTATTCGTCCCGGGGTGGGACAAATAATAGAACTGAAATAATAGAACTGTATTCATCACAGGGTGGGACGAATGACCATTCATCCCTAGGTGACACGAATTCCAGATCTATACTCGTCATAGAATGGAAATAACAATAGTCCAGTTCTTGAAAGATTGGTACCTACAAGCAAAAAACAAATACTTCTGATCAAAAATTGATCTCAAAATCATAGGACAGTGTCCCACCGTGATTGCCACTAAAAGCACGAGGATACGAAACCAAAAAGGAAATACCAAGCACGATGTATGCAAAAGCAATAAGTAACGCTAAGTCCTAGAAATTGGAATGCATGAAAGGAGAGAAACATAAACAAATTGAAACAAGATGGAAATCAAATGTTGAATACAACCCTTTTTATTAATTTGCTTCAGAATCCGGTTACAATACGTCTCCTCCCTTTTCAGGGGCTAGGAGCGTTAAATAAGGTTTCATTACACCACGGATTGGTAAGCCTTCTTCCGCGTGCCCACATGTAGAATGGGTGGACCAAATGTCGTCGCCGCTTGTGTGAATCCATCTTTGATTCCTTGCTGCTCCTCTGGCATCAAGATCCTGCGTTCATAGAAACAGAAAAGGATTAGTAGCACCTGCGGATAGAATGAAACATGTAATCACCCAAAGCCTATGGTTAGTGCATGTGTAAAAATAAATAAAATGATAACTAAAATAGATCAAAATAAGCTAAAAACTTGACAGAGGCATGAGAACATCATCGGGAAGGCACTGCAAAAAGAATAGTCATAAAATTTGCCACGAATTTCTAATCGCTTCGGGGTGGGACGATTAGACCTGCAACAAAATGTCAGAAAGTGTTGTCCTAAATGTCCCATCCGGGAGGCTCCAAATCACCTAAAAAGTTGGGGGTTAGGTAAAACGGGGTATTTTGGAAAGACCCAAAAGGTCAGATTTTGTCACTTCGGCCTCTATCACCCGAAATCTGCTGATGCTCCCTGCATGTTAGTGAAAGCAAGAAATAACAAATGCATGATCAAAACTACTCAGAATAACATGAAATTTGAATGACAACCTATTTGAAATACATAAAAGCCAATGCAAGAAAAATAGAAATTAAATCTACTACAAATTTATAATCACTGCGGGGGGCGCCTGGGGGCAGGACGCCTATAGTTTGGGGCCCGATTTTGGCACCAATCCATTTAGGATGGGTCCAAAACATCTTGTGGAGTATTTTTAGAAAATTTGGATGGGATACTGTGGCAAAATTTTAGGTTTTGGGTCCTGATTGTGCTTCCAATAATCACCCAATAACCTCCCTTCCAAAAGAGAGATCAAGGATGTGAAAGGCACAAGCAAAAGGGTGAGGATGTAAATCGGTAGCACTCCATTGCTCCAAATTCTCCTGACCTAGTTTTTTTTGGGGTGAGAAGACTCACCATTTTATAGACTTGAGGGTCTTTGTGAATGAGCATGCAGAGGCGCCACTTGGCCATCATGCCTTTCCAGGAGGAAGAAGATTCCTCCCTGATTAAGGGATCCATGAATGCCTCTCTGACTACCTCTTTGAGCTCAAAAATGCTCACTCACACTCCATGCATTGAAGGAGGTGTTAAGTGGTGGATCTGAGCTACCATTTGTCAAGGTTTGACCTTTTTCCTATCAAACCTGCTATTCGCCCCACCTAGGGGCAAATGCTGCTAATCGTCCCTGGGTGGGATGAATACCAATTTGTAATTGTCCCAGGGTGGAACGAGTAGGGATCAAAGTGCCTGAAAGGTGCCAAATTGACCTTTGACCTTCCAAAACTGTTGTGAGAGTGGTTAGGACCACTGTTTAACCTCTGGGGGATGTGTATGCCAGTGCGATCAGTGTTTGTAGCCACATAATCGGATTGGTGATGTTTTGGTGTCTACAGTCTATATCCTTATTTGTTTGTATATTTTTATATCGAATGCCCCTAGTTATGGGTCTAATTATGATGATATGAGTTTACTATTGCTATTAGAATGTTATATGGGTGATCTTTCAAATTTGTGTGAAAAGTGGAAGCATGCAAGTTTATTTCCTTTGATAACTATAGACTGATCTAACCAAATGTAGGCACATTTCCATCACATGCTATCCAATAGTTAGAAATAATATTATTTCTCATTATTAATATGTGAATGTAAACACATATATGAAACAAGTGCAAGCTATAAAATCATGAAAATAGCTATGAAGAGTCTTTTGAGATATTCGTTATCTTAGTTACCTGGCTAAAATTCAATCTATAATGTGATCTATCCTAACCAGGATCATTGCAGATCACCATGAATCATCTCAAATCCATTTACAAACAAAAAGAATATGGACACAAGCAAGTTAATTAACACTCGTTCATGAAAAAAGTACTTAATCAATTGGGTAAATATGCATACATGATAGCTATGCAAAAGAACAATATCGATAAGCAATAAACTCATATACTTTTGAGTGAAGGAGGATGAGAATTATTTCTCATAAATGTATTTAGTATTCCATGCTTATATATGAAAATTGTCTTAGTAAGAAATAATTTAAATCTTCCAACCCTTAGAAGCCATGAGCTTACATTTTTGGGGGAACTAAAATGACAACGAGGTTATCCCTCATCAATGTTGTGTTGTAATGAGTGAAAGTCATCAACCAAGTAATAACCTTCATTATCCCCTCCTTAAAGAGCATAGGGTAAAGGTTTTGTACAACACAAATAATTAAAATAAAGCAAATTCCACTAGGACATGATTCCAAGTAGAGAATGGTAATTGATGCATTAATGGAGAAATACAAATAGTTCACCAAGAATTAAGTGAAATTCCTAAGGGTAGGGACCCACTTAGCATCAATTACCAAGTACAAGTGTAATGCAAGTAAACTATCTTGACTAGTTATCAGTGTTGCTTTATTTTGGAGTTCCTTGATTCTAAATGCTCAAGCAATCATGCATATAAGGTAGTAATAAAATTATGCATGTAAATAGGCTAGGGATTTTGTAGGAGGGAAGATGGGAGTTACTCCCTATAAATTTCTTCAATATTTTATGAAGACCAATTGATAAAATAATAGCTCTCATCTTATAACCCATAAAAGTCATGATACTTACACAAGAAAATAAATGCAAAATGTCAAGTAGATCATGCAAATTAAATTGAGCAACCATGTATTTATGACAAACAAATAATGCAATGTGAACATGTGGTACAATGATATAAATGATATTCATGAATTTGGTAGAAGCAAAAGCCTTGATATCTATATTGGAAAAAATAGTTATCTCAAAGGAGATGCTTTGCCTAATAATTGTTGGTCGATGAATTGGCTAAAGATCACATCATCAAGACCTCAATCCCTCTACCAGATTCTAAAATTTCAAGGAGTCATTGAGGAGTTCCACTAGCTCAATGACCTATTATAAATGCAATGCAAGTGACTCTATTTTCTATCTAGGATCAGCATCACCTCATTGTGGGATGCCAAATTGTGACTTTAAGGAATGGATATGTAGACTCACGCAATTATGTAAACAAAGCACATGAAAATAAAAAAGAATGTTGTATAGGCAATCATGCAAGCAATAATTCATGCAATCAAGCACATAAATAGGCAAACATGCAAAATCAAGTATAATATATTTTTTAATACATTATGTTTATAGTTCCTTATGTTATTTTCCATCTAACATGGCCAATAAGTATGCCCCCAACCCAAATTTGGTAGTTATTATGAATGGAACTCACCAATTGGGTCTAAATTTACCTTTTTTATCCTTTTTTGCATTAGTATTCCTTTGATTTTCTTTGAGGACTAAATCACCTATTTTTAAGTAATAAGGTTGCACCCTCTTTTTGTAGGCTCTTTTGAGTCCTCGGTGATAGACTCATAGGTGTTCTAGGGCATGGATCTACTTTTTATGAATTAATTACAACTAACTAAGATGTGCATCATGATACTCATTGCCAACATATGAATCCTTTAGAAGGATCCAAAGGGATAAGATTTTTAATTCAAAGGGGAAGATGACCTTAGTTCTATAAAATAAGGTATAGGGCATAGTACTAGTCGAGGTTCTAACACTAGTGTGATATGCCCATAAAGTGGGATATAGCTACATATACCAATCCCTATAAATTTTTCTAACTATCATCTTTAATATCTTTATTAATGTTATATTTGAAGCTTTGTCCTGACCATTACCTTGTGGGTAATATGGGGTTGATCATTTATGCTAAATTTTAAACTTAGTACAAAGTTTGGCAATATATACATATATATATAAATAAAATATGAGCCATTGTTAGAGATTATTATGTTAGGAATACCATATCTTATAAGGATATAGTTTAAGATTTATTTTTATACATGAGATCTAGTGCAAGAGGATAATGGCATAACCTCCACCCATTTTATGAAGTACTCACTTGTAGTTATTATGAATTTTTGTCCATATGGAGATATAGGATTTATATTTCCTATGATATCTAGCCCCCAAGTGGAGAAGGGCCAAGGATATTTTATGGATAATATTATCATGTTTTTGACACTTGTCACATTTACTCATGAAATTATGAGCATCCCTTTCCATGGTTAACTAGTACTATCCCATGCGAATAAGCTTTTTGGTAATGGCACTTCCATTGAAGTGGCCACCACATGCCCTTTGTGGGTATCTTGAACCACTATATTGGCTTTGTATGAATTTATAAATCTTAAAATAATTCCATCAAAGGTGGACCTATACAATATATCTTCAATTACAACATATCTACAATATTTCTACCTTAGGATTTTTTGCTCATTGTGATTTAGACCTTTAGGAAAAACTCCACTCTTAAGAAAATTATAAATTTACTTATACAAAGCATCATGGATATGTGTTTGTTCTAAGGTACAAATGGCTAAGGGATCTTGACTAGATTACAAGGTTGTAATATGCCTTATTTGTTGAACTTCCTCTAACTCTCGAGGCATAAGTGATGTAGTTGTAGCCATTGCATCTGCTTGTCAGTTGTTGGAACATGAAATAGTGTCAATGGTCACTTTCTCAAAGGAAGCCATAAATCTATCCATAATATCTTTATACGACTTGAGTTCATCATGTTTGGTTTAATAAACTACATTAATCTAATTAACTATTAGTTGAGAATATACAAAGATAGAGAGAAAGGTTAATTTTAGGGCTAGGGCTTCCTGAAGCCCAAGAATGAGTGCTTCATACTTAGTCATGTTATTAGTACATGAGGATTGAATCTTGAAGGATAAAGGAATGATAATTTATTGATGGGATACTAATATGATGCCTACCCCCACACCTTTGATACATCTTGCACCATCAAAGAAAAGTTCCAATAATTTAGTTGGGTTATATCTAGGGTGTATACCATTTAATCGGGGTAGTCAACTATTAAGGTATGACTAGCTTTTAAAAATGCTACTACTAGGTGATCATCGATTACTTGTCCCTTTATCATTTTTTGGCTTATGAAATTGAGGTCAAAATTGAGAGCCATCATCTGTTTGTATGTCCTACCTAAATGGTAGGATTTTGACATAAGGTATAAGGTTTATACATAAGGTATCTCAATGGATTGACCTTAGCTGTAACATAGGTTTTATGGTTTAGCATATAATATCTCATTTTTTTAGAAACAAATACCATTGTTAGGCATAATTTTTCTAAGGGAGTGTACCTAGTTACAAAATTGATAAGGGGTCTACTAATATAGTAGATTGTCTTTTCCCTATGTTGAACATCATATTGTGCTAGCATAGCACCTAAAACATGAATTGTTACTATAATATATAAGAGCAATGGTTTGAGAGGATCTAGTGGGATAAGAACTAGTGGAGATAAAATATATGTTTTCAAGGCATCAATGGCCTTTTGAAATTCTTCATCCCAAATGAATTCAATTTATTTTCTTAAAAGTTTAGAAAAGGGTTGGCATTTTTTTGTAATTGGGAAATGAATTTCCTAATTGCTTGTAACCTACCTTCTAGGTTTTAAAGTTGGGTTAGGTTTTTAAGAGGTGGCATATCAATTATTATAGATATTTTATTAGGATCCACCTAAATTCCATGCCTAGACATTATGAAACCTAATATTTTATCGAATGTGACTCCAAATATGTATTTGGAGGTTTTAAGGCAAACCTTATATTCTCTAAGTTGTTCAAAAATTTACCTTAGGTATTTGACATGATCTTCCCATTTCATGGATTTCCCAACAAGACAATAAACATAGTCATCTACAATATCATAAATCATGTCATAAAAGATTTTTTTCATGGCACATTGGTAGGTTACACCAACATTCTTCAAATAGAAGGGCACAACCTCATAGTAAAAGGTAACTTAAGGAGTAATGAACATTATTCTAGCTTGATCTCTAGGTGCAATATGAATTTGATTATCCATCGATGATAGCATTCAACATCCAATAGGAAAGTATACTATCATGTCTATGTTAGGTTGAGAAAAATAATCCTTATGATAAGCTTTATTGATGTGTTGACTGTCTATGCAAACCCACACAATACCTTCTTTCTTGGCTATGGGAACTATATTTGAGATCCAATCTAAATAGTCTATTGCCTTAATAAATTTGACCTTCAAAATATTTTGGAGTTCTTTAACAATTAACGCAACCTTAGGATGCATATTTCAAAACTTTTTTTCACCAGTTTGGCACTATTCTAACTAAAAAGTGGTGAACTACTAATGGTGGGTCTAACCTAGGCATGTCTACATATGACCATGCAAAGATGTCACAAAAGTTCTTTTATGAGTTTTGTGTAATCTTCTCCCTCCTCTAATATTAGGACCTTTCCTAACTTTATTATTCTTAGGTTTTCCTATGATCCTATGCTGATGTCTATGGTTTCTTCTATTAATATATGGGACTCATCTTCATATTGGAGAGGGGAAGGTAATACTCCTAGACTCTCAAGTTCATTGGCATATAAGGTTCATTGCTCAATGTTGATTGACTATGAGGGCTATGTAACTAATGAAAAGGGCCCTTTGATAGGGAAATTTTCTTGATGTGGAAACTCATTGTGATTATCCCTAGAAGGGCTATGGGGTAAAACTTTCACCTCACAGTCATTTATGTCTAGATTTGAGAAGAGGTTTTATGTTGATTGGAAGATGTACCATTATCTACTTGGGGAAGGTTGATCTATCCTCACTAGGGTTAGACTTTTTCTTAGGTTCCTCAATGGGTTCTATACTTAGTGTGTTGATTTGTGCATATTATGTAAATAGGTTAGAAAGGGAGAAAGAGGAAGGTTCACCATCCTTCTCATTCCAATATAACCCATCTATTAAGGTTACTTTCCTTTGGGATTCTAGTGAGAAGAGGAACATATCCTCATCATCACTAATTTGTAAATATACAAAAGGTGTCCATTCATTAGACTTACGTAAATATCTCAATCCTCAATGCCTAAGGTAGGCTTCTAGATCTATAGGCTCTTTAATGCCTTTATCTCAAGGTCCTAAGCCTTTTCTCTTATAACCAAAGTTGCGAAGGATTTAATTAGGTATGGTGTAAATATTTGATAGATAAGAAGAGGTATAATTTCATTCTATAAAACAAGGGTCAATTCCATGAATTATCTCTTTGTTTGTTGTTCCAATAGAGATGAAAGTGCAACTTCCAATATTTATCACCATTCCTCTTCCAGAGGGTAACCCTAAGTTTTGAGGTGATAGGAGTAGCCTAGCTAAGTCTAGTACTAAAAATACAGGTTGATTGTTGAGGTTTATGTTATCTATATCCTATACCTCAACTTTCTTTTTACTTTTTATTGAGACTTTGCTACTTGTTCCAACTTCTTGATCATTATTAGTCTCTTTAGGTGGAACATTTTTTATGGAATCATTGATTAAAGGGAAAGAAGCATTTAAGAAAAGGTATAGATGAGCCTTAGGATTTTTTTCTTGAATGGCTTGAAAATAAGTGAAAGGATCTTTGTCAACCACAATGCTATACAATTTTCCTTGATATTAAAATTTTACACATTAATGATAGGTTGAGGGGAATGCTTGCATAGCATGAATCCAAGGTCCTCCAAGAAGATGTTATAGTTTAGGTCGTAGGGCAATGCATAAAAAAAGGCATTTAATGCGTGAGATCGTACTTTAATTAGAAGGACTATACATCCTATAACTTCTCGTTCTCATTACCATAAGCTTTTATGACAATGTCTGATTTCTCTAGGTCCCCTTCGTTAAGATCTATTCTTTGGATGAACTTAAGGCTACATACATTAATTGCTAAACCATTATCAATTAGGACCCTTTTAATACATTTTTCACTTAAATGGTGTGTAATAAGGGTAATTCTCCTATCATTGAGGGAGGGAAAATATCATCCTTGAAAAAGGATATTGTTGGATGATTCATGGGGGATGATCCCACCATGTTCTCTAGGTTATCTGGGTTAACATCTTGGTGGATAGTTTGTTCACTTAGAAGTATGAACAAACTTTATCTAACTTGGAAATGTTTTTAGAAACTCAAATATAGATATTTTAGCTAGGGTTTTCTCTAATTGCTATTGGATATTGAATGTCTTTTTGCCTTTATCTTGAGGCTTCAAGACTAAAGGTGGAACTTCAAGAGTAGATGTGTGCCTAGGCCACAATAATACAAGGATATTAGAGGGTTGTTCCAAAGGTTGAACCTTATATTTATCTTGTTCCCTAGTTACAACGCTAATCTAGATCATCCCTACCATATTTTGATCTGATGGGGAAACATTCCTATGAGACATTGTTGGTAATATTTTTCCCATGCTTAGGCAAAGGATCTTAAAATATTTCTAATTCTTTGTTAGAGGAAGTTGCTTGCTCATAATTTCCTACCATGAGATGACCATCAATAAGGTCTTGCACAAGGTTTTTGAGGGTTCAACATTTATTTGTGTGGTGATCATTTGTACAATGGTAACCACATTGTTCATCAATTTTAAACCATGAAAGCTTTTCTATTTTAGGGTAATGTTGCGTTATGAGAGGAAACTCTATCCTATTAGCCTCCAAGAGTTGTGCTATCATTTATGACAAGGATTGGTTTAACCTAGTGAACTTTCTTTGAGGCTTCTCTTGGGTTTTAGCCAGGACAAGTTTTTGTAGGGTAGAGATAGTGTCTACATAACCTATTTTACCATTACTAATAGGTTTAGAGTCAATGACTCCATCATCCACAACATGTTTATTTTTATATTTTGTTTTAGTGTTAGAAGAAGAGGGCTTCTCTTCTTCCATTTTATTTTTTAATTTCCCCTTATGCTGGAGGGTGGCTTCTATTTGCTTAGCAAGGTCTATCACATCATCAAAGGAAGAGATGTAGGTCATATCCAAGGGATATGAAAATTGTTATTGGATTTTTCCTATAAATATATGCAAGAGGTCTCTTGGTGGTGGTATAAAACGAAGCTTTCTAACCAATACCCACCACCAAGGTAGGAATTAATTAAGAGATTCATTTTTACTTTGTTTTAGTTGATATAAGTCATCAACCATACAATTTTTTGATAGATATGTGTCAAAATGTTGGATGAACATGTACACTAAATCAGTAACACTCTTTATTGAGTGATGAGGCAATTGGTAGAACCATTCTAGATGCTCACCATCAAGGCTTATAGGAAAATGTTTTGACAACGATGCCTTATCATACGTGATGTCATGGAATGCAAATCAAAATATTTGAAGGTGCTCTATTGGGTCACCTTATCTCTTATAAATCCAAAACTTAGGTAGCACCAAGTTTGGTGGATGGTGTTTGTTAATTAAGGTAGGGTCTATAGGTTGATTACAATAGTTTTTATAGGAATATTTTGTTCGTGTGCCTCCTTAGATAGAGGCCAATTATTATTTAAATTAAAAGTACTTTTAATAGTTTTTCTAATTTAGAATTGATATCTTAGAATCTAGGATAAATTATTAGGGGTGTTATAAATTATGGTTGTCAACTATTTAAGGGATAATATTGAGAAGTTGGATATGTTGATCCAAGAGGAACAACCATAATTTTAGCTACAGAGTTGTTAGGGAGGAAAGTATTATTAGAAGGAATGATAAGAATTGAAACTTGTGAATAAGGAATACTGATGAAAGGATTAGAAGTTATGAGATTTGAAGTGTTAGGCATACTAGCAAATATATCTAAATTTTGAACATGTGGAACACTAGACAATTGATAAATAGGATGGTTCAACCTAAATGGTTTATTATTAAGAGATAGATATCCCTAATTCCCATAGGATGATGGGATGCTAGGGGGCCTCCACTCTATGGTTGTTGCGATTATGGGGTATTATACTTCATTCTATTTATATGATATGGATTCAAATCTAGATACAAAGACCTATGGGAAAGGTCCCTTTGAGAGATCATGGGGTTAGACCTAGGCTACTATAAAATATATATAAGGGAATATTCCATAGCTAAGGTGGTTAAGGTATCTTCTTCCACCTTGATGATATTTTACATTGCCTCCCTATATCCTATAAGGAAGGTAGCTAAATGGTCCATAGACCTAAAGACTACTTCCCCTTGTTCATTGTGAATATAGGAAAGGGTTTGAGAGGAAGGATTTTCATCATTCTTTTCCTCTTCATAAATAGATTTTTCAATTACCTTTTGTTTATCAAGAAGCTCAGGTAGGGAATTCAAATTTTGTTTCATTTGGTGCATAGTATTTTGAGTATTATTGGGTGGATCAGCCATGGTCAAGGAAGGGATTTCAATTAATTATTTTGTCTAGAGTTTTTAGAGAAGAAGAGATGATGTTTAATAACCCTTATGTCACCTTGGAAAAATAGCTCACCTTATGAATCTGTTTAGCCCCCCATAATATACTAGCCAAGGGAGACAACCCCTAAGGTTTGTGCATTGGGTTACTCAAGGGGTCGTTAACCTTCCCCTAGTAAGACTTAACAATTTGGTTGTGTTATTATTATCTTAACTTAATGTGATTTATGCTAAATAAATAATTTATATGGTTTTTGTTAAACTTCTATTAATTTTATCTTTTATTAAGGTTTAGGCTTGGTCAAAAAGAAAAGATAGGGACCCGAGTGGTGTTTCAAATTGGGTTCACCAAAGACATGGATGCCAAAAAAGGGATCCCAAGGAGATGTTGGCCTTGATTTCCCCTTTTTCTCTAGGACAATCCCACACTTGGATAGGAGGGCATTGTTGTTGACCCACCATATATGCATTTTCAAGCTCTTATCTTTGGTGAGAGAAACATTACAAATTCACTAAGGGTGGTTTTTCAATTTTTCTAAATCTAGTTGAATGTGATGATTTTTACAATCACCTAAATTTTATACTAGCCTAATGTATAGATGCAAAGATAATAATTCAATGCAAAAAACAAGGCCTTATATGCAATTTCAATTCTTGACACTAATTATAAGATCTACCTTTTTGAAATTAAATCTCTTCTTTTCTTTATTTCAAAAAATGATGCCAAAGATGTATAGAAACAAATCTAGCCTAATACAAAAGACTATATGCAAATTTTAATTTCAAATACCTAAGTGATGAAATAAAGCAAATAATATTGAGTCAAAAGATATTCCTCAATATCCTTTTAAATTTTAATGTTCGTACTAAAATGTCGCTACAAAGTAAAATGCATCACACTAGCATGCATAAATAAAAAATATATCCTAAGTATGATTTTTAACCTTTGATGAAAACTAATCCTAAAGCAATCAAGAAAATAAAACTTTTTATTTTCTTTTTTGAGCAAAGGTGGAAGAGAAATGCAAGAAGATAAGAGTTGCCTAAATGCAAAACTACATGTTCTTCCAAATTTGATGCCTAAATGAAATAAGATGTATTTCCTTAAAATTTAGTTAAAAGTGCCAAGTTCCTTAATTAAGATCCTATTGTGTCTTAAGATGATAATAGAAAATTAGAAACATAAAACAATCAATAGGTAAAACAAAAAATAAATGGAATCCTACTTTTCTTGATGGCTAAAATGAAATCATTGCCTACAACTCTTCTAGGTGGAAAATTTTCCAAAACCTATAGAATACAAACTAACTAAAAGGTAAAGTTAGATTTTAGGGGCCTACCAAATGGTAGCAAACATGGGCTAACTATTTGGCATAGTCAAGCCCCCAAATCAATATACACAAATTCAAAATTAAACCTAAAAATGGATGTCAAACTTTCTTGGTGCAAATTCATTGCCTAAAAGTGCAAAGGATGGTGAATTCATTTATGTGAGAGAATATGATGATAGAGGGTCAAGTAAAGGGGGGTTATGATTAAAGTAATTCTAGTGAATAGATACAAGGTAAGAGCGGACATGTAGGCTATCGAGTTACTCCAAAAAAATAGTTATTGAGGTGCAGAGGATGAATTTACCACATGGAATAGTCTTAGAAAATGAATTTATTTTTAGGGGATGGAACAATGATGTAGGGACCTAAAAATGATGTTGAAGAATTGTAGATACTAGACCAGAGTATATAAAAAATATCTAAGTCACCAAGAGGAAGGTTTTAGCCCAAAATATTTTGGTGAAGGCTATAGGGGATGAATATACATTGCCTGTATCAATTGTGGCCAACAAAACTTTCTTATATGGAGGGCAAGCAGAGTGATGGGGTTAGCCTGAGTATAGAAAGTCCAAACTAGAAAAGGATAGTGAGTGATAGGGACCAAATAAACTAATATGAGGCAGATTTAACCTAGAACCTTTTGGATAAGACTATTGCCAAAAATTCCATCGCTTGTAGAAAATTTGGGAGATGAATTAACTCTGAATAGAAGAAGAGAAAGTAAGAAAGTCAGGACTAGATATAGGCTTGTTGTTGATACCGCCAAGAGGCACTATAGTATATCTATTACCACGTGGATGCATTAAAAATTCTACAAAACAATCTCACATATACCAAGAACTATGCAAAAAACTTATTAATAGCAAAAGGAAACCTAAGATAAGACAAGTGTAAACTAAAATAGAATGAAGAAATAGTAACAATATAAGAAATGTGAAAGAAAAATGAAAATGATATTACCAAGATAACTACACTATGTTGCCTAAGCTTCATAATTATGCAATCAAAACATGATAGAATACAAGGTCTTGAAAGAATATTCAAAATAAATTCAAGCAACAATTTGTTACTTCCAAAATTCATTCTAAAATGCTATCCCAAGGGGTCCATATATAGAAAAATGTAGACACCATGGAGAGGGGATAAGGTGTCAAGTTGTGGTGAGTTGGAGGGTGTTGATGGCTAGTTAACCATTGGAGGTCAAACTCAACGAGAAAAATAAAAATTGGACACGAAAAATGATTTTAGTAGATTTGCACAATGTTAATCAGATTACAAATTTTGAGAGTGAGAATGTGGATCATGATCATTTTAATTACCATGGATGTGTAATAATATTGGTTCGATTAAGCTATCCAATTTTAGGTATCTATCATATAAAACCTTTAAATTAAATCATATAATAAATTTAATTTAATTAAAAATATATATATTCTAATTATATAGTTATGAAACAGTCTCATCAATGTTATATTATCATATGTCATAGCATTTAGTGAACTATATTATTGTGATATTAATATTTTAACAAATAAAACTCTCTACATATAAAACCTTTACATTAAATCACATAAAATTTTAAATTTAATTAAAAAAAATTAAAATCTAATTATATAACATTAAAACAATCTCACCCATGTTATATTATAACTACATTATTATATATCATAGCATTTAGTAAATTATATTATCATGATATTAATATTTGAAGAAATAGAAAGCATTTTAACAAACCAAATAGTTTATCCTTCATTATATTCCAAACCCTCCCCAAAAAAATATATTATTATTATTTATAATAAATAGTTAAATTATTCAAAATTTATCCATAAAATTTAAAACCATAAACTATATTATAATATTTTATTTCACAACATTTATCTTAAACTAATTACTTTTTAATAACCATAAAATATTTTACATTATATTGATTTATTAGATAAACTTTTTTTTTATGAGGAATCTTTTATATACAACATATTCGCAACATGTGAGGGGGAGAGATTTGAACCTGGGCCGGAAAGGTAATTTTTTCATTAAGTTTATTTATAGATATTGAAAATCTGCGTTGTTTTTATATTGTTTTATATTGAATGAAGGGTGTTTTTCAAAATTTTACTTTGGGATTTTTTTAAAACTCTTTTTATTATCAGTCAAAAAATAAATATATTGTAGCCGCATGTCCAACTCCATTGATAATATGATAATGTTTGTGTCCGAGAAGATCAAGATAATTTAAAAAATATTTATAAAAATAAAACTCAAATTAATATATTTTTATGTTTTAATTCAGAAATTTAAGTTTTAAATTATATGAAAATAATCCTTGTTATATCTTAATTATATCTTAATTATACTTCAGAGATACATTTGTAAAATTTAAGTTTTAAATTATATGAAAATAATCCTTGTTATATCTTAATTATACTTCAGAGATACATTTGTGTAAAACTCTCTGCTCCGGCTATCAGGAAATACGACTTGAACTATTGACATTTTTATAAAATTAAGACGACTGTCTGTCCTAATAAAATAGAGTTTTATTTCATATTATAATTTATAAAAATAATACTTGTTATATCTTAACTATACTTCAGAGATACATTTGTGTAAAACTCTCTGCTCCTGCTATCAACTATTGACAATTTTATAAAATTAAGACGACTGTCTGTCCTAATAAAATAGAGTTTTATTTTATATTATAATTTATAAAAATAATACTTGTTATATCTTAACTATACTTCAGAGATACATTTATGTAAAACTCTCTGCTCCTGCTATCAACTATTGACAATTTTATAAAATTAAGATGACTGTCTGTCCTAATAAAATAAAATTTTATTTTATATTATAATTTATGAAAATAATACTCGTTATATCTTAATTATACTAGAGATACATTTGTGTAAAACTCGAAATACGGGTTGAACTATTGACTTTTTTTTATAAAATTAAGACAACTATCTGTCCTAATTTAAAAAAAATTATTTTATATTATAATTTAAATTATATATTATATTATAGGATAAAATATATAAAAAATAAAAAATAAAAAATTTTAATATTTAAAAATTATAGATCATACGATATAATTTAAACCTTAAATCTTTATTCAAAATTCTAAACCATTCTGATGTCATACACTTACGCTGCATGACGGAAACCACAAACCTTTGAGAAACCATATGCTCTAGGGCTGAAGGAATGTTCCACTTCCACTTTCATGGGCTCAAGGAATGTACCATTTCCACTTAGATGGGCTCAGCCTAAACGGAGAGCAAAATCAAGAGCACCTCTGCATAACACTACTTCCAATGGGGCCGACCAGGCCTCTTACACGTTTCATCTTTCCATCCGCATAAATTGAAAAAGATAACTTTTGCAGGCTATATAATTTCGGTTTCAGAAAGTGTTGAAGAGAATGATTGCTTTAGAAAATAATAATTAAGAAAAAAACATCATCACGCCTATCACCACAGGGTGGCAGGCCGCAAGTGGAATATGCAGAAGTTCTAGAAGCGACCTTGTCAGTATTCCATAGCCTTAGGGCGATATGGTGGAATCCTTAAACTCCCTATTATTTGTTAAATACATGATTTTCGTTGTTTTCTATTGATAGAATTCAGTTATGGATATAAAATGATTTTCATGATCTGAAATTTGATACTTTATACCAGACGAACAAGGATTCATAGATTTGCGTACAGTATCGTAAATATGTCAAAAGAAAATCGTTTTGGAGGCATGTTCCAGAAAATAACAGATAAAATGTTGTTGAATGCAGTTTTCATCAAAGGCATTATGAATCATACACACATTTGTAATTCTAATAGAGTATTTTTTAATGGAAGATAATGCAACTGAAAATCAGATGAGCTTTTGATTTTGATAATATGAGAGATACTGTCAAATGCTGAAGGAAAACATGTTCCCACATTCATCATTCTACTGATAAAAAAATAAACCATACTTACAATTTCTGTTGAGTCCTCGATATAAAAAAAAATAAGCATTGTTGACAAAAAGATTAACAGGATGGAACAATTTCTGTTGAGTCCTCGATATAAAAAAAATAAAGCGTTATTTAGCATTGTTGACAAAAAGATTAACAGGAAGGAAATTCACGTTTTGTTTGGGTTTTTAACGAGGTTGGGTATGAACGTGAAATTCTCAACGGTCAGAGGAAGATCAAAATTGAAAATAACGAAAACATGATATTACACGCAACCTGTTAGATAGCTTCTTTGACAAGCTTTAAGCATAGCGTGATCCCAACGGAGACCCAAGTAACGTGGGGAGAAAGTGTAACCAGCTAGACTGTCTTTGATAGAAACGTGGGGAGAAAGTGTAACCAGCTAGACTGTCTTTGATAGAAGGGCAAGAGGCAAAAGTCTAGGAAGATTCCTGGGATTTAAAATTGATGGAGAATGTTGTATTTTTTTTTATTTGGTCTTGAGTTTTTCAAGAGAATTTAACCCATAGTCTTATACATATACTATATGCAAAAGTCTAGGAAGATTCCTTGGATTTAAAATTGATGGAGAATGGTAGGAAGATTCCTTGGATTTAAAATTGATGGAGAATGTTGATTTTTTTATAATTTGTCGTTGAGTTTTTGAAAGAGAATTTAACCCATATAAATAATAATCTAAATTTTAAACTTCTCAAAGAAACCAAATATATGCCGTGATTATTTGAAATTAAACTTCTCTTAAAACTTTAGGGAAAAAAAACACTAAAACCTGAGCTTTAAACCTTGCTTAAAAAAACTGTGAACCGTTACGCTGAAGAGAATGACATTTTTAATGCCGTGATTATTTGAAATTAAGATGATCATGTGATAGTTACTTCCTGGGATATGACGCCAAAAGAAACTTCAACATCACGAGTTACCTTGTTGGACATCAGTTTTAAAATGATTTTTTTTAAATCAATAAAAAAATTGTCTTTGACTGTCCTGTTAGATCTTTTAGATTTTGCGTAACACACATAAATTCATGCTTTTTAATTATTATTTTTTAATTACATTCATATTTGCAATCATATACCCTTTACTTATACCCTCAGTTGTATAAAATAAAATAAAAATAATACTTATTTAAATAATAGTATTGATAATGGTTTTTTTTGAGTAATACTTCTTATGTACATCTATCATGAGGATTGAACCCGAGTCACATCACCGATAATGTAAGTAGCGTCCTTATGAGTATTAATAATGTTAGTAGTTAAACTTATATGGTTAAAGTGATTCAATATAAAGTATTAATGTTTAAGTAGAACACTCAAATAGTAGATTTAATATAAAGTAGTGGTGTTTAAATAGAACACTTCAATGGTAAGAATTGATATTTTTTTTACATAAAGATAATCTTCTTTTCTTAATTTTAACAAGATAAAATGTATTTTTATTTTTATTTTTATTGGGATATTTTTGTTAAAATATCAAAATATTATATTTGTTATAACATATTTTTTTAAATAATTTTTTTTATTTGTTATTTTCTTAAATATATTTTTTAACTTTTTCGAAGTGTCATGTTTTCACAATAAGTTTCTTGACATCATTTTGATTAAGAGATCAAATCTTACTTGGCTAGTTGCCTTCTAAAATTTGAATTTCATGAGGATGAAGATCAACACTGCAATAATTTATCTCCTACCCAATTTCCTTTTTATAAATATGCTCACACTTCCAAGAGATTGCCTCTAGTAATAGATGATGAACATTAGCAATAATATTATTTCCTATCCAGTCTTTGCATCCATTTTTGTTAATAGAATTGATGGTATTATGTGAGTTTCCCTCAATTGAAATATATTTCCATCGTTTTTCTATTGCAATTTTAAAGTTTGTAATAAGTGCCCTAGCCTTTGCATAGTTGTTAGTTGAAATTCCATATGATTTTGAATAAGTGAGAAGAATTTTACCTTCACTATTTCTAAAAACACCACCTTCACCACCTTTTCTTGGATATGCTTTAGAAGCAACATGAAAATTAATTTTTTTTATTAGATATAGAAGGGGTTTTGAAAGGGTCCCCGAACCTTTTACAATAGGAGAAGCCCTACAAAACTTGGCCTAAGACCAACAATACAGGGACAAGAATGACTATAAAGCACTACAACTAGCCACCCATCACCAAGTGAACCAGCTACAACTTGATACAAGAAATAAAATTAGAACAGCGTTGGTGAGCCCCTCATCCAACCAACACTCCCACACGGGTGTGCATCAAATATTTTTCATAAACAGTAAAAGCTTACAAGAAGTATGCATCGCTAAATCCAATTTTAGAAGGCCTTCAGGAAAGTTGTCTCTCCAAACAGATGGATCATTGAGACTTATACCCAGGTTTACCATATAGTTAGCATGACAATTTCCTTATCTGAAGATATGCTTTATCTCCCTATCCTCTCTATATTGAATAATTCGCCTAGATTCCATAATCACAACCTCAATATTCCAATCGGGGATTGAATCACCTTTGACCAATTTTATAATATTAAGCAAGTCTCCTTCAATGCAAACTTTTTGGTACCCCATATTCTCCACAAGTAGGAGACCTTGGTAAAGGGATCTAGCCTCTACAACATGGCAAGTCTAGATATCTAATAATTTGACATACGCTAGTAAAAGCCCACCTTTATCATCCCTAAGCACCCCACTAGCACCAACATTACTAGGATTACCCTTTGAAGCTCCATCAAAATTTAGTTTAACCCAACCCAGAGAAGGAGGTTCCCACCTCACAAGGGCCCATGGATTAGGACTAGGAAGACCAACAACCTTATTACTCTATTGAAATCCAATTTTTCTTTCGAGCTCAGCCTCCTCAAATCTGCCCTCCTCCAAAGCTAGAGAAGACACATTCTTTAGGGTAGAGGCCAAGGCTCTGGCATAAATAGAGGCGGGATCTCTTTTGAAGTTTTTAAAAATTCTACTATTCCTCTCCTTCCACACCTACTAGAAAAGATGCGACAAATAGAAGTTCCAAAAACATTTCATCCTTAGAGAGTAAAAAGGAGATGACCATTGAGTGCAAACATCAACAAGCGAACTCGACACCACCCAACTCAATCCCAAAAAATTAAAAATAGAGTTAAGAACTTCCATAGAGAATGAGCATTGAAATAATAGATGGCTTATTTATTCCTCATTAACACCACAAAGGCAACATCTGTTAAGCATTGACCAACCTCTTTTCTTAATATTTTCAATGGTCAAAATCTTATTGTAAGTTTCCAACCAAAAAAATATATTCACCTTTGGTTTTAGACCCTTAAGTCATACTTTGAAAGGTGGGACCCATGGAGGAGTCCTGACAGCCAGTAGATTGTAGGTAGACTTGATTGAAAAGGATCCATTATTTTTCCCTACCCAGAAGATCTCATCCTCTTCATTTCTCTATTTAATGACATGAAACTTCAACTTATTAGCAATTAGAATCCAAGCTTCAAGTTCAACATTGTTGAGAATATATTGGTCTAATGATTTCCAAACCTTCAACCCATTAACCACCTCGATAAAGTCAGCCACCTTAGACCCAAAGACCAATATGGTCCTAGGCTCCAAACACACCAAATTTGGAATCTATGCAAGGGGTTGGTCCATCAGCCAAATATCTTTTCAAAAATCAATCTTGAGTCCATCACCCAACCTCCACCTACAACCTTTGGAGACTAGCACCCTCAAATTTTACAAACTCAACCAAAAGGCTAAACTAGAAGTCGATAGAGGATCAACAAGAAAAACGTTCATTGTCTCAAGTATTTGGTCGACACAATGTTGATCCAACTATTTTTAGTTTGATTTACCAACTTCCATCCCTATTTTGCAACCAAAGCCTTATTCATCTGCCTAATGTTATGGAGACCTAAGCCACCATCCTTTTTAGGTCTGCAGACTTGCTCCCAACCAACTAAGTAAATTTTTTTCTTCTCATTAGAATTGGACCAAAGAAATAACTTTTGAATATGTTCAATCTTTGATAAAATCTTGTTAGGAATTTTGAATATAGATAAGAAGAAGGTTGGAATGCTTTGAAAAGTAGACTTTACCAGGGTAGCCTTTTTTACTTGACTAAGGAGGGATCCTTTCCACTTGACTAGCTTCCTCTTCAATCTTTCCACCACAGGTTACCAAAGCTAATTTTGGATCTTACCTTTAAACAAAGGTATTCCAAGGTAAGGATACGGGAGGGCAGCCATCTTACAACCCGAGATGTGAGCAATTTTCCTTTGCCTTGCTAAGAGGATATTTAGAAAGAAGATATTTCTTTTTATATAATTTATCTTTTGCCCAGCTGCAATTTCAAAAACCTCAAAGATTCCTTTTAGCACCCTTACTTGAGAAACTGAATAAAGGAGGGAGACCAGAACATCATCTGTAAATTGGTGATGAGAAATAGGATCCATTGACAAAGTGGGTTTTCTACCTTCCACAAAGAGTTCTAACTTGATAGCCCTACCCAAATCTTCTGCCATTAAGATATAAAGGTAAGGGGACAACGGGTTCCCCTTGGAAAATACCTCTCAGACTTAAAAAATAACATGTTGGGGACCCATTTTTTAAGACTAAAAACTTGGCAGAAGAGATACAAGCATGGACAAGTTTTATCCAACTTTGGCAAAAACTGAAATTTCCCAAAACCTTTAACAAAAAATCCCATGAAACCCTATCATAAGCCTTGTTCATGTCTAATTTGAGGAGGATACCAGCTCTACCACTTTTATCAGTTGAATGAAGGATTTCATGGACAACTATGATACTATCTAGGATCTGTCTCCTTGGCATGAATCCACTTTGGGTTGAATCAATCAAGGCTAGAAGAAAAGGTTTTAATTTGTTAACAAGGGCCTTTGTCAAAATTTTATAAATAGTGTTACATAAGTTGATGGGTCTAAAGGCACCAAAGTCCTTTGCACCAATAATATTGGGGATCATAGTTAAAAAAGAAGAATCACTCCAAACAGGATATGATTTGTGGTTTGGACCTCCCAAAGGACATCAACAATATCCTTCCCCACAATATGCTAATACTTCTAGAAAAAGTAGGGAGGAACCATCAAGACCCGGAGCCTTCATTCCTTCCATCGCAAAGATAGCATCTCTAACTTCCTCATCGTTGAAGGGAGAGATAAGGGCTTGGTTCATATCAACCATGACAAGGCTAGGAATACTACCAAGTAACTTATTTTAGGCTTCCTCATTACAAACCTCTTCCACCCCGATGATATTTTTGAAAATATCCATAGCCTTAGCTCTTATATCCTTAATGTGAGTAGCACTAGATCCATAAACTTTTCAAATTTCTCTAATCTTGTTGGTGCTTTTGTGCTTCAAGGCTATGATGTGAAAAACTTGGAATTTTTATCTCCCTCCTTTAGCCAAAGCACCCTGGATTTTTGTTTCCAAAAAATTTCCTCCTTGGAAATAGTTTTATGAAATTTGGCCAGCACCTCCTTTTCTCTGTATCTGATCTCTTGAGATTGATTTCCAAGTTCTATCTCAGATTCAATAGCTTTTAGTTGAATTTTTAGGTCTTTCTTATTTTACAAAATATTCCCAAAAACCCTTTTATTCCATTCTTTAATATCTCTTTTAACAACTCTAAGCTTCTCCATAATTTTGGAAAGGTCGGAGCCTTAAACCCTTATCGACCACCAATTTTTTTATTTCAGCTTCCAATTGAGGATGAAGGCACCACATTGCATCAAACCTAAATGGCCTGGGGAATCTGGTTTCTTCTTGTTCCACTTAAAAATAGAAGGGATTATGGTTGGAGCCAATTCTAGGTAGAGAACAGAGAGAGATTCTCAAACAATGAAATGCACTCCTTGGAGACAAGAACCCTATCCAACCTAATTTATATGATTTGGTTACCCACTCTCACGTTGCTCCAAGTATACCTTGAACCCTTCAACTCAACATCCAATAGCTCATTGCCATTCACAAAATCTACAAACTCTTCCATGCTTTTTGAGATTGGGGAGTTCCCTCTTTTTTTATCTAAAAAAATAGAGGGGAATTAAAATCCCCTTCTAGGCACTAGGCTTCTTGAGAAAAAATCCTTCGCATGGAACTCAAATTTTTCCACAACAAGTTTCTACTAGGCCCAGAGTTTGGTGCATATACATTAGTCATAACCCACCTTTTATTACTTTCTATGTTGTAGAAGAGAATATTAATAATCCTATATGAGGAAGAAATTATAGAGCCCTCAAACTTGTTGGCATCCCAGAGACAAAGGAGTCCCCTAGAGGAACCATTGGTTGGGATTGTAAAAAAATGGGCTTCTTTCCAAATTCTTCTTCTAATAGCTTCTATATCCTGACCATCCAACTTGGTTTCTTGCAAGAAAAAAATATCAGGTAAAATTTCTTTATGCAGGGAAGCAACCACCCATTATTTAGAAAGCCCATTTAAGCCCCTAACATTCCAAGAGAGGCACTTCATTTATGATATTTAGAATTATATTTCTTTCCCCAAACACCCCATGGTTACTCTAGTAGAAATATTCTAGCTTTAGTTGTCTTACTCCTACAACCTTCCCTTTTTCAAGTTTGAGTAGAGCTTGAGATCCATTCATGATCTCAGAATATATTTCCCTCTTCCTCATAGAATTTTTAAGGGGCTTTCCTAAATTCTTATCAACACCCACATCCACATTGCCCTTCCTTTATCTCTAGGTTTTAGGACCTGGAGAACCTTTCTCTAGATAGGTCTTTGGGGAGCTAATTAGAGATCCTACCTCAAGGGTCACCAATTGAATCATAGGCTCCTCAAGAGAAGAACCAATACAAATCCCATAAAAGGAATTATGAAGAAGAGACTTAGAAACAATGGTTTTAGAAATGATGTTCGATTGACATACCTCAGTAACATCAAGCTTCGAGGTTATGTTCTTCTCCTTAGATGCCTTCTCAATCATCTCCAAGTTGGATAGGGTCTATTATGAAGGTTGTGAAATCTCCTCCACTAGAGCCTTCAAATTTTGAACCTCATCCATCTGGGACTAAGCTTATCCTTCCTCCACATTTGAGGAATTACCATCCAAATCCTTCAAGAGGACTTAGCTCGAGTTCTCATTCTAGATCCATTTCATTCTTGCAAGTCTCTTTTCCTTATCTGCTTGTGCCTTGAGGGGATATTGGTTCACCTGGTGACCTAATTTTCCATAGCTAGAGCATTGGGTTGGCCTATTTTTGTAAACAATGGGTTGGTACCAAGTACCCAAGAATGAGATAAGCTTGATAGAAGAGGGAATATCCACCTCTATATCTACCATGACACACATTCTTATGTACACCATTCTTGATTTGGCTCTGGTTATTGGATCAATAAGAAGGAGATCCCCCATAGCCTTGGCCACACCTCTCAACATATCTTCATGCCAAATATAGTAGGGGAGGGTAGGGGGACGAACCCACAGAGGTATAAAGTTAACCCTTTGCGTATGAGGATTGAAATTAGGTTCTAAATTCTATAAAAATATATCTATTTTACCATAGAACAAGGGGCCTCCCCTAGGATATGGTTTGCATCTTCCATGCAGTTTAACCTAATATAAAAAAAAGGCTTTTGGGGCCACTACAATTTCCATGGATCCCAAAGGTTTCCACTTCACTAGCACCCATCTTCGAATTGAATCCAAGTCTAGTATTTCCCCCTAAAAATTTCCCATAATGTCACAATCATCATCACCCATGGTGAACTTAACTAGTTCACTCAGGATGCTAAGAGCATTTTTCATAGGGGATATATTGTAAATAGATTTTGAGAATGTCTCCCTTGCACCTTTAGACATCACCACAACATACAAAAAACCAAGGATTGAGTTTTTAGGGGAAAACTATAAGCCATGAGAAGGGGGCCCAACCTCTAGCTTACTTTTTGATGGCCCATGGCTTCCCAAAGGACCCGTTAAACCAATACCAAGGCCTCCTATAGACATACCATCTAAATTATCCAGAACTACCACATTTGCATCCAATCTAGCCACCACCTCCATATCTTTTGAGAGCTCTCATTGCCCTTTTGCAAACCCACGTAAACTAGATTCAAAGTCTCCCACTCCCACCCTTTCCCACCCTGATCACCACCATTTAAATTCTAGCTCTTGCTCCTCCATTAAACCCTTGTACCTCCAATCCACACACCTTTGATAATTATTGTAACATTATTATTTAACCCTCTAGATTTGCCATTGTCCCCTAGCTTCAAACCCTCGAAATCCACTACTATCGGACTTAGTTATGAATTAAAAATCCTCTAAAGTCGCTATCACCTAGCTTCAAACCCTCTAGAGCCATCATCGCTTGACTCGGATATGAATTTAAAACCCTCCAAAGCCGCTATCGTCACTTGGATTCAAACCCTTGAAATCCACCATCATCAGACTTAGCTATGAATTAAAAACCCTCCAAAGTCGTTGCCTAGTTTCAAATGCTAGCTTTTGAGGATGTATATTGAAGGAAATGCAACCACAAGATGTGAAATAAGTAAGCTATGATAACTATATGATAATGGCACTATAATATGCAAGAAAATAATGAGATAAACTTTTATAATAACTCAATAATATGCCATTAATGAAAGCTCACAAAAATAGTACAATGCAATATAATGGAGGACTTGAACACTCCAAAATTTTAAATGAAGAACTACATTGTACCTACTCACTACTATAATCTACCTCTCTATAGTAACATTGTCTCTCTCTCACTCTATACCTTAAAGGCCTATATATAGGAAGATATATGCCTTGGCCTTTACTCTACCCATGACTCTTCATCTACCTATCCTATGACTCATGTACATGTGGACTACATGCACATTTACATCATTGCACATTCTAACACTTGTGCATTTATTACATTGCATGAAGTAACTCAAACCTTACTCTAAAGTAAACTCCTACTCTAGTTATGTACCCAAGGTGGTACATTAGCATGTACCAAATAATGTAATATACTCTAACATCCCCCTGTATTACATTATTTGGGTATTGAAGACTTTAGTCTTCAATATGGATCTTCGTCTTGGTTTTGGAATTCAAGTTCTTCTCTCCTACTTCCTTCATTATCTTCTTTGTCTGAATCTGGATGAGTATCTTCATCTTGTTTAGGTTCTTCTCTTTCATTTAGTGTGGTCTTCATGTTATCTTTCATTGTCTTCTTCATTCCTCTAGTTTCTGTTGTTTCAAAGTGTTTGGTAGAATCTTTGTTCTTGAAGTCTTCAAAGTATCTTTGATGAACTAGAGATCTCATAATCTTGTAGGTTGTAAGTGGATCAAAATTACTCCATTTTCTTTCCTTTGGTTTTCTGAATGACATGTTTCTTTGATCTTCAAAAATATCAAGCTTGAATTCATTGTTAGAGGATGCTTTTGAAATAAGAACTTGGAAGAAATAATCTAATCTGAATATTAGTCTCTCTTCAAATATTTTATAGTACTTGTCCTTATAGTAACAGAAGAAATATGAATGAGATTTTCTTCCACAATATTTACATGGATGGAAACTCTAGCAGTTTGCTTTCTCATGACCAAATTTGTTGCAATAAGTGCATAATGAAGATATCCCAATTTCTTTATCACTATTTTTAGGAGAATCAAGTCCATCTAATTCCTTGATGAAATAGTTAAACCATCTATGTACAATTGAAGCTATTTCATCTTTACTTCTTTCATAGATTTGTATGATATCCTTTTGATGAATATTATTTTCTACCTTTTGAATATGATTCTCAATATCTTCATTTGTATAGTTGTCATCATTGATAGATAGTTTTTCCAAACTGACGGTTTGTGAATTCTCAGAAGTCTCTCTAAACCATATTGGTTCTTCTCTTTTGATTGTACTTTCCTTATTATCCTTTCTAGAATCAAGCATGTCTTTGAACCATTTTGACTCCTTGAGACATGTATATTTAATAAGCCTTTCCATAGTTATTTTAAGTAATATTATTTAATTACAAGAGAATAATTTTTGGTAGATCCTTTGTAGTAGTCTACCTTATGACTCCCTAGTTTTAAGTATATGCTCAACCTTGCTAAGAACTTTTCAATTTTGCAAGTTTTGTAAAATGTCTTCTATCTTGCAAGTGTTTGAATGCACTATGAATCTTGAAAGTATGCTTAGCTTTCTTAGTTTGAGTTGAATCCCTTTTGTCTCCCTAATGTTCAACTTTAATGTATTGCCTTATTTCTCCCTATTGAATAGTAAGTAGAAAGCTAAAGATAAATGATGATGCACCTTCAAGTTTTAATAAGGTTCTTTTCCTTCAAGACCTTTTAGTTGGATTAATGTCTCAAAAATTAATGTAAGAGACTAATGTAAAATGTAATTTCCAACTTCCAAGCAATTAATGGTTTTGCTTCTTTAACCTTCACTTTTCAATGGTTTAATTTTTCTAAATTCCAAGAAACTAAAGTTTGATGTAGTATGCCTTATAACTCCCTAATTTGGAATTTTAGAAAGTAATAATATTTGCAAATTAATATTTCACTTTTCCAATGTTGAAAACCTTATATCTCCTAATTAATTATTTGCAAATATTTAATGTTTAAATCTCATGCAATTTGGTAATATCTTCTAAGATATACTCCCTTTGCTAAAATTACCTTCTAACTCTTTAAGGTTGATATTTCAATGCATTAATAAATAACTTTCAACCTTATATTAAGCACCTTATAACTCCCTAAACTTAAGGAAAGCAAATATTAAATAATATAAGTCTTTTACCTTCCTTGCAAAGTGTAATGTGTGTGTTGATTGGTCTATGGAGTGACTCTTCAATCCAAGCATTGTATTTCTTGGTCTCCTGTGTATGGTAGAGATTATTTAATGCTCATGGATGCCTTCTCCTCCTCATTCACTTTGACTCCACTCTTGATGCTTGACTATGTCCTTTCAATTTTTTGCGCTCTCCTTCAATGTTGGGCGCTTAAATATGCTTTGATGCTCCTTGAGACTCTAGCCATGTGGTGCTTTGGGGGTTACATTCTTGATGGGCATTGGTTTAGATGCCTTCAATGCTCATATCTCCCTTAAATGATGAGCTATGATGATTATGCCTTCTAACCTCCAAATGATGTTTTTCAATGCTAAAAAATTAGGTGTTACTTTCTCATGAATGCTTCTTTCCTACACAAGCATTAAAGGAATATATGGGTATCTTGTTTTGTTGTGCCAAGTGGCACAAGATGCCTTGGCTCTAAATTTCAAGTGGTACTCCTTTCCCTTGCATGTAAGACTACCTTCAACATCTCTTATTCCTTGTATACTTCTTGCCCATGAATGCACTATGTGTCTTGTCTTCAATGCTTTCTCTCAGGCGAATGGTGATGCTACTCTCTACAATGAGCAATGGTGGTTCTATGGTGCTACAATGGTGATTCTATGGCACTCAATGGTGGTTTTAGGTGCTTAAAATATATTTGCACTCATTTGGTGGTTCATCCAAGCTATAGCTTGGGTAATGCACCTTTGTTTTCACTGAAACTTGCTTCTTTATGCTTGCAATGTATTATCCTTAGCGCTATCCTTTTTACGTAGGTTTGCAATGGATGATAGGCTCCTTACGTAGACCCTTTGTGCTATCCTTTTTACGTAGATATGCAATGGATGATGGGCTCCTTATGTAGGTTTTGATGTTGCAAGTTAATGCTACTTGTAGATGCTCGATTTGGTGTCTTTAGACACCTTGAAACTTGGCTAATGTGAGTCCTTTATTGGCTCTCTTCCTTAGCTTGAATATATGGCCACTTTGTAGATGTAATAAGCTTGTTGTTTTAGTGTCTTTGAGACACTCTAGCTTTGTCCCCTTTGCTGCATAGGACAAGAGAGATATAGTGCAATAATGTAATGCAAATAGTTAGAATAAAATACTCTAACTTGCACCAAAGTTTTGAAGACTTTAAATCTCCTTTTTTCAGCTTTCTCTCTTCCTTGATGAGGTGGCTCCTTGCTATATTACTTGGTAGAAAATGATGATTTGATGTTGTCTTCCTTGCTAGACAACTCTCTCCTTTGCTTGGTTAGCTTAGCAATAATGAATCCAAGCTCTTAATCATGCAACTAATATGCCCTTTTGAATGCACTAATTTTCACCTTAACTTAAATACTTAGTGCACCTTTAATAACTAGTATAGTGCAATAGCAATTTCTCCTTATTGCTCCTCTAAATGAACTCTTTAAAATAACTTGAAATATGCACTATAATCTATGCAACTTTCACTTATGGATAATGTCTTCTTTGCTTTTACTAGAAGGTAGGATGTTGATATTTTCCTTTCTTTCAAAATATATCTAACTCCTCCTTTTTGTGTGTAGGTTATAACCCTTGTAAAAACTATCTTCTGCACTCCCTTGAAGACTTTAATATGCAACCTTCTCCTTGCAACTTTTAAACTCTAATATGGTGCTTAATGAAACTTAATAATGAACCGAATAACTAAAGTTCAAATAATGAACCTTTTGCACCTAAGTTGCTTACCTTTAATGTCCTCTGAAGATGATGAATAACTTGGTGATTGGATTCACCAAAATGTTGCCTTGTAATGGATGAAATCGCAGCTCTTCCTTGTTATCCAAAATAGCTCTTTAGCTCACCTATTTGTAGCTTTGAAACCCTCTAACTTGCTGCTCAAAAACTGTAGTTTGATGGCTTTAATTTTCCTTCAGAATGCACTCTGTAGATCTAAATTTTCGCAGCTAGTAATGCTGCCCTAATGCAATCAATTTCTCCTTCGAAATGTTGTCCTTGAATCTCTTAAATTTGGTAGGAAACTCCTCCAAATCACAACTGAGATTTATCTCTTAGAGACCTTCAATATTCTACTATAAAATCAACTAACTCCTTTCTTCGAATGAGCCTTCTAGCCTTCAATGGCAATCTTCAAATCTCTTAGATTTGGTGGCTTCTTCTAACTCCTTTCTCCTTCAACCTCCTTGTCGAATTCTGACTTCAATCTTGGCCTATCTAGTGGCCTTCTTCTCAAGATTTTGACTATCTTGAGGTCTTCACTATTCTCCCCAAAATTTGGCAAACTCCTTACCAAATTCTTCTCCTTTTGGGCTTGTTGTTGGATGGCGATAATTGTCCCAAATTCTATTCTATCAAGAACTCCTCCTTGCTAGTAAATTTCTCCAATGAGTTCTCCTCAAAACTCCTTCAATGGCCTTCTCTAAAATCTGCTTCAATGGCCTTCTTCAAATTTGTAATAAGGCTTTCCTAGCCTTCTCCTTCTTTCTCCTTGAGACCTCTTCTCTAGGGTCTTCAATCTTGTAGCTTCTCTGGTCTTCTCAATGAGACATTTTCTTCAATATTCTACTGTGGAAGTCTTGCAATGAGATCTCCTTACTAGGATCTCTAAAATCTGCTGCTTCTAGAATCTGGAACAGGACTTTTGCTAGTCCTTCTCTATCTTCAATCTTCCAAGATTGGAAGTTCTTCAATGGGACCTCTTATGGGTCTCTTCAACTTCTTGAGTTGTTTTCTCCTACTCCTTCAATCTATAGTCTTCAATGGAGATCACCAACTCTTCTCCTCCATCCGCGATTTGAAATCTTCAATCTTCAATGGAGATCACCAACCTCCAATATTCTCCTGGACTCTTCTCTGGAGTCTCTTCTTCTTCAATCTGCAATAAGGCTCCTCTGGCCTTTTTATCTCTTCTGCAATCTGTAGGTCAATAATCTTGTAATGGGACCTTTTCCTTAGGTCTCCAAATCTTTGATCTTCCATTTGTTGCTTTAGCTACTAGATTGATTCCAAAGAAGATATTCTTCCTAGATCTCTTGTAGGAAGCTTCTCAACTTTCTTTGAATCTCCTTTTCCTACAACAAAGTATTAGAAACTGTAATGGAAGAAACTCTAAATCTAGAGATAATCAATCTTCACTAGTTGATTTGTCAATCTAGTGGAATTAATGTTGAGTCCTAGTCTTCACAAGTTTTTCTGCAACCCTGTGGAAAGACTCTAGCCAAATGCAATTTTTAGAAATTCTGAAAATGAGATTTTTGAACTCCTCTCAATCTCTCTTGTGGCTCTCCCTATTTCCTATTGATCTATCATGTGCTCTGATACCACTGTTAGATTTTGAGGATGTATATTAAAGGAAATGCAACCACAAGATGTAAAATAAGTAAGCTATGATAACTATATGATAATGGCACTATAATATGCAAGAAAATAATGAGATAAACTTCTGCAATAACTCAGTAATATACCATTAATGAAAGCTCACAAAAATAGTACAATGCAATATAATGGAGGACTTGAACACTCCAAAAATTTTAATGAAGAACTACATTGTACCTACTCACTACTATAATCTACCTCTCTATAGTAACATTGTCTCTCTCTTCACTCTATACCTTAAAGGCCTATATATAGGAATATATGTGCCTTGGCCTTTACTCTACCCATGACTCTTCATCTACCTATCCTATGACTCATGTACATGTGGACTACATGCACATTTACATCATTGCACATTCTAACCGTTGGTCATCAAATCTGCCTAGGAAAGGATTTTGGGTAAATGTATGCGCCCTAGACCTGGACCAACATTGAAAGGCCGAAGGGAAGAGATGCCCCTCGTGCCAATCTCCGGAGAAAGTCCGGCTCCTATGCTAAACTACTTTGGTGTTTTGAGATAAGGGATGCAGGAAAGAGATAAAAAGAGTTAGGGTTAGAGAAAGAAATAAAAAAGGGGTAAGGGAAGAGAGATCGATGATTTAAAGTGGGAGAGAACAGGAAGCACGATCACTAACTAACAACTTGAATAGCAGCAAAGAACACCAAGAATAAATGAAAGAAACGCCACATTAACCTTCCTATGTATCCTCTGAGAGAGCTCCAGGATTCTCCTTCTCCCTTTCATCGAAATTCAGGGTTCAGAGTAAAGACGATTAGGACAAGCGAATATAACAGAAACCACAACCCACCAGGCAGCATAAAAGAAAACCAATATAGCATTTTTCCTCTCCTATGTATCCTTCGGGAGAATTTTAGGGTACAGTCCCCAATCGCACATCGAATTCAGGATTCAGAGTCTCAGTATACAAATGAAGAAAGACAAAAGAAATAAACATAGAAGGCAACATAAAAGAGAGAAATTGAGCCCAAAGCTCTTTAGTATTAATCGCAGGACATCAAGTTACAACAACTTTCTAGCAGAAAGTTCCCCCCTTCTTACATTACAATGCCTGGGTTTTTATAGAGGACCCGACCCTCTGAGTCATTATTACATAGAATGGCGAAGTATACTCTTGAGATCTGAGAAGTCGGCTCCTCGCGGCCCTCGTGACTGAGCTTTCAAATCCATTACCAGAACTGGCAATTGTGACCGAGTCAACCATGGAAACATGCATTGATGAGCCGTCTGAGTGTCCTTGGTTTTTGGGTGCAATGCTCGAGTGGCCGCCATGCTTGTCGGGCTCTCCTTCAGAGACTGATACTTCGCTTCCAATTGCCAAAAATGAGCAGCGAGCTTACCGAGCAAGTAAAAATGCATTTATGAGGCACTTGATCATCTCGAGAAAATACCCGACTTGGAGCGCGTGCCCCTTTTGAGTCACGAAAAAGCAACATGTCGCGATATCATGACATTTCTATGTCTTCAGCTTGGTTCTTCTTCTTGCATCACGAAAATATGACATGTCACGAAATCGCGACATTTCTATGTCTTCGTCCTCTTTTGTTGCTTTTGGCCACGAAAATGCAACATGTCACGATATCGCGACACTTTTCCTCTTTTGGTCGTGAGAATGCAACATGTCACGATATCGCGACACTTTTCCTCTTTTGGTCGCGAGAATGCAACATGTCGCGATATCGCGACACTTTTCCTCTTTTGGTCGCGAGAATGCAACATGTCGCGATATCGCGACACTTTTCCTCCTTTGGTCGCAAGAATGCAACATGTCGCGATATCGCGACACTTTTCCTCTTTTGGTCGCGAGAATGCAACATGTCACGATATCGCGACACTTTTCTTCTTTGCTCTTTCTCCTTGCTTTGAGCCACGAAAATGCAACATGTCGCGATATCGCGACACTTTTTCTTTCTTGCGCTTCCTCCTTGCTTTGAGCCGTGAAAATGCAACATGTCGCGATATCGTGACACTTTTTCTTTCTTGCTCTTTCTCCTTGCTTTGAGCCGTGAAAATGCAACATGTCGTGATATCACGACACTTTTCTTTTCTTGCTCTTCCTCCTTGCTTTCGACCGCGAAAATGCAACATGTCGCGATATCGCGACACTTTTCCTCCTTTGCGAAACAACAGGCGATATCGTGACACTTTTTCCTTCTTGCTCTTTCTCCTTGCTTTGAGCCGCGAAAATGCAACATGTCATGATATCGCGACACTTTTTCTTTCTTGCTCCCTCTTGTCGCTTTCGGCCACGAAAATGCAACATGTCGCGATATCGTGACACTTTTTCTTTCTTGCTCCCTCTTGTCGCTTTGAGCCGCGAAAATGCAACATGTCGCGATATCGCGACACTTTTTCCTTCTTTTGGCGAGGCTATCTTCTTTGGCTTGTTCGGCAGTGAAGCTCTTCTTCTTCATTTTATGTACAAGGGGGTGGCATTGAAAGCCAAAATTGCTGCAACACTTACAAATACTTTCAAACAAAAGAAACACTTTACAAAGAGAAAATTTTGATTTTTTTCTACCCCTCTATGCAATGTGACAAAATTGTCAACATTCTTGGTGGCTCGCGGGGCATTTAGCTCGTCTGAATGCAGAGATCCCAGGCCTTTATCCATTGGGCAATAGAGTCATTCCCATTATCCTCTTCTCTGACTATCCACTGATGACATTTTTTTTTTTTGTTTGTGCCTAAGCTCCTAAGCAACACTTAGCGCCCTCGGCACTTATTTACTAGCCGGGCTATTTACAGTATTTACACAAAATTTTGTGACATGATTGGCATGCCGCCACCATAAACCCAGCTTCGGGTGCCTATCCGGTGAACCTGCAATGTTCGGACCAGATCTGATTGAACTTCAGTTGATCTTTGAAGTCCGATTGGCCTCTTCCCGAAGTTGTCCATGTTGCGAACAGGGAGCAACGCAGTGAGTTGTCGCTCCTGCCAGTACCCATACTGTTGATGAAAGATGTGGCGAAGAAGTTCGCCGCATGAGGGGCCTCTTGGGGTACTGGTCGTAGTGGGGGCTGGAACCAATACCAGAATACCGAAGAATCTACTAACTGTGGGCTGGGTACAGGTTCTTCCATCCTCCTGATGCGGTAATAGGGCTCCTCCGACAAAGAGTAATCTTCCAGGATCTCTTCAGGTTTAGCTTCTTGATGAGACATGCTTAATGGGCTCTGGTTGAATACTTGTGTGCCATCCATTGGGATACAAAAAGGGTGCAAAAATGTGCCCTCTTCGTTCTCAGGCTCTACCACTTGAGTCTGCTCCTCTCCTTGGCCCATCTCCTGATGGAGACTGCAAGCAACCATATTGTTCATTGTTGGATCATGGCTTGCATATTCCCATTGTTGGACTTGGATGAAACCCGCCTCTTGAGCTTCAAACGACTGCATCTCAGGCCTCTGCTCAGTATGAGGAGTCTGCCATGATGAATACTGCGTTGGATAAACAGGAGCAGTAATTATCGGGTAGGGTGATGGGGCTGCTCCCCACTGCCACTTTCTCGATAAGAGCAGAAGTTGTTCTGCTCGTATTGCTTCCTCAAATATTTGAGGGAATCTTCGCTCACCTGATCGCAGTAAGAGGAGGCCCATGTCCGGGTGAAAGGCCCGAACATAGAAGAGGTGGGCTTGGGCGGGCGTCGGTTGGATCTCTCCTGGAATTCTCTTCCAACTTCTACAGAATCGGACATTGAAGTCTGTAATGCTCTCCAAAGGTGCTCTCCTGATGGTGGAGAGGTACGTCAAAAGCTGGAAGGGGTCTTGAGAGCCATCAAATGTTCTGAATAGTGCTCCCGCTAAGTCATCCCATGAGCAGATGCTTTTACGCCCGAGCAGTCTGTACCACTGCAGCGCCCTTCCTTCCAAAGATAGAACCAGGAGTCTGATCATGACATCTTCATGGATTATGTCATGGAGGAACGCTAAAGCCACAACATCTTCAAGGTGCTCTCGGGCCATTCCCTTAGTGCCATTGTATTTTGTCAATGTCTCCAAGGCGCTTTCAAGAATTTCATGGTAACTTTGGAGATTTAGAGGGCCACGATCATCCCAGCTGGGATAGCATACCCTCTCCATTATAGCAGTGGCCTACAGAGATCACGGTTCTCGCCACTAAGTCGAAGTCACCAGGTGAACATACTTTTCTTCGCTTGTGAGGTCAAGGCTGCTCACCGAACCTTGATTCCTCCGGGGTGTCTTCTTTCAGATTTAAAAGGTGCCTACGATCTAGAAATCTGGATCTTCAGCTCAGTCAGAGTCGCCAGGTGATTTTTCCAGATGGAGGCAAGCCAAAGATTCACCAAACTCGGGCTTCCTTAAAACATGGGGACCTTGGTCCCACCGGGTGGAGAGAATATGGGACCTTGGTCCCACAGCGTGCCAAAAATTGTTGGTCATCAAATCTGCCTAGGAAAGGATTTTGGGTAAATGTATGCACCCTAGACCTGGACCAACATTGAAAGGCCGAAGGGAAGAGATGCCCCTCGTGCCAATCTCCGGAGAAAGGCCGGCTCCTATGCTAAACTACTTTGGTGTTTTGAGATAAGGGATGCAGGAAAGAGATAAAAAGAGTTAGGGTTAGAGAAAGAAATAAAAAAGGGGTAAGGGAAGAGAGATCGATGATTTAAAGTGGGAGAGAACAAGAAGCACGATCACTAACTAACAACTTGAATAGCAGCAAAGAACACCAAGAATAAATGAAAGAAATGCCACATTAACCTTCCTATGTATCCTCTCGGGAGAGCTCCAGGATTCTCCTTCTCCCTTTCATCGAAATTTAGGGTTCAGAGTAATGATGATTAGGACAAGCGAATATAATAGAAACCACAACCCACCGAGGCAAAGCATAAAAGAAAACCAATATAGCATTTTTCCTCTCCTATGTATCCTTCAGGCGAATTTTAGGGTATAGTCCCCAATCGCACACCGAATTCAGGATTCAGAGTCTCAGTATGCAAATGAAGAAAGACAAAAGAAATAAACACAGAAGGCAGCATAAAAGAAAGGAATTGAGCCCAAAGCTCTTTAGTATTAATCGTAGGACATCAAGTTACAACAACTTTCTAGCAGAAAGTTCCCCCCTTCTTACATTACAATGCCTAGGTTTTTATAGAGGACCCGACCCTCTGAGTCATTATTACATAGAATGGCGAAGTATACTCTTGAGATCTGAGAAGTCGGCTCCTCGCGGCCCTCGTGACTGAGCTTTCAAATCCATTACCAGAACTGGCAACTGTGACCGAGTCAACCGTGGAAACATGCATTGATGAGCCGTCTGAGTGTCCTTGGTTTTTGGGTGCAATGCTCGAGTGGCCGCCATGCTTGTCGGGCTCTCCTTCAGAGACTGATACTTCGCTTCCAATTGCCAAAAATGAGCAGCGAGCTTACCGGGCAAGTAAGAATGCATTTATGAGGCACTTGATCATCTCGAGAAAATACCCGGCTTGGAGCGCGTGCCCCCTTTGAGTCACGAAAAAGCAACATGTCACGATATCATGACATTTCTATGTCTTCAGCTTGGTTCTTCTTCTTGCATCGCGAAAATATGACATGTCGCGAAATCGTGACATTTCTATGTCTTCAGCTTCTTTTGTTGCTTTTGGCCACGAAAATGCAACATGTCGCGATATCGTGACACTTTTCCTCTTTTGGTCGCGAGAATGCAACATGTCGCGATATCGCGACGCTTTTCCTCTTTTGGTCGCGAGAATGCAACATGTCGCGATATCGTGACACTTTTCCTCTTTTGGTCGCGAGAATGCAACATGTCGCGATATCGCGACACTTTTCCTCCTTTGGTCGCGAGAATGCAACATGTCGCGATATCGCGACACTTTTCCTCTTTTGGTCGCGAGAATGCAACATGTCGCGATATCGTGACACTTTCTTCTTTCTTGCTCTTTCTCCTTGCTTTGAGCCGTGAAAATGCAACATGTCGCGATATCGCGACACTTTTTCTTTCTTGCTCTTTCTCCTTGCTTTGAGCCGCGAAAATGCAACATGTCGCGATATCGCGACACTTTTTCTTTCTTGCTCTTTCTCCTTGCTTTGAGCCGTGAAAATGCAACATGTCGCGATATCGCGACACTTTTCTTCTTGCTCTTCCTCCTTGCTTTCGCCACAAAAATGCAACATGTCGTGATATCGCGACACTTTTTCCTTCTTGCTCTTTCTCCTTCGCTCTGAGCCACGAAAATGCAACATGTCGCGATATCGCGACACTTTTTCTTTCTTGCTCCCTCTTGTCGCTTTCGGCCACGAAAATGCAACATGTCGCGATATCGCGACACTTTTTCTTTCTTGCTCCCTCTTGTCGCTCTGAGCCACGAAAATGCAACATGTCGCGATATCGCGACACTTTTTCCTTCTTTTGGTGAGGCTATCTTCTTTGGCTTGTTCGGTAGCGAAGCTCTTCTTCTTCATTTTATGTACAAGGGGGTGGCATTGAAAGCCAAAATTGCTGCAACACTTACAAATACTTTCGAAGCAAAAGAAACACTTTACAAAAGAAAATTTTGATTTTTTTCTACCCCTCTATGCAATGTGACAAAATTGTCAACACTAACACTTGTGAATTTATTACATTGCATGAAGTAACTCAAACCTTACTCTAAAGTAAACTCCTACTCTAGTTATTTACCCAAGGTGGTACATTAGCATGTACAAAATATTATAATATAACTCTAACTTCAAACCTTCAAAAGCCACCATTTTTGGACTTAACTATGAATTAAAAACCCTCTAGAGCCACCATCGTCTAACTTCAAACCCTCTAGAACCACCACTACTTGACTCAACTATGAATTAAAAACCCTCCAAAGTCATTGCCACCACCTAGCTTAAAACTTTTAGGCTAGAAAGAAACCTCGAGAGCCACTCTTAGGTGGTTTACTTGCTCATATTCTATGATTTCCTATCATATCTTGCATGGTTGCCTGATATTCTATTTTCTTGCATTTATGCTTGTCATAATTGCATTGTTGCTTGTTCATGACTGCTTTACCATATATATTTTTGGGAATTTCACGATAATGGCAAGTGATGACACCTAGTTAGGTTGTACCTCACATGCATTGCACTCTCACTAGGTCTCTGATGCCTAGCGAAGCCCCCACCTAAGACCCATGCATTTTCATCCTTTTTTCTCTTATTTTCTTCCTCTGGTCTTTTCTTCTCTTTTCTTCATGTATTCTTTGAATTTGAAGGTTTTTCAATGACCATAATTTTCTCCAAAGTTAAGGAATACAATCCTCTTTTGGTATATCCTTATCCTTTGCTTGTTTTATCCCTCTTATTTTTTTAGACAGGGATCTCCTCTCTTATTTGCTTTCACACTTCTTACTTCTTGAATTTTCAATAGTTAAGCAATTCTTTGCTCCTCATTTTATTTCTTCTTGACTATTGAAGCTTCAATATGGGGGTACACACATAGTTCTTTGCTCCTCATTTTCTTCCTCTCTTTTCTTCTGGCACATGCACACACTCACAGGGTGTTATGATCAGATCGTTTGGTTCATTCACACTTTGCACACATCACACCCCTATCGGGTAGTACTTGCTAATATATCACCTTCATACACAACACACCCCACATGGGATAGCTTCATGGCCACACATGAGGGGTAGCCTCCATCTCGGCTATTTACAAGAATACATCCTAGCGAGTATCTTTTGTCCATTTGTCCATCTTACCAAGCATTGCACCCATAGCAAGTCATGCTCTAACATTTGTCCATATTAGCGAGTACTACATCCATAGCGGGTTTTCACTCCATTTTTTACCATAACACCCTCTATCCATGGTTTTGGTTGTTTTCTCTTGCTTGTTGTTTCTTTGACCTCTTTGGAGCTTTGCTTTTGCTTCTTCTTCTTCTTCTTCTTCTTCTTCTTCTTTGTCTCATTCTTCTCTTCTTTTTCCCTCTTCTTTATTTCCCCTTATTCTTTCATTCATGCATTTCATCTTAGGTAGCTTGCATTTCCTACACTAGTTTATTGCATTAGTTAGAATTATTTTATGCCCAATTTCTTTTGTCATGCTTCTTTGTCTATTTGCTCTATTTTCTTTTGTTTATGTGTTTTGTTTTTCTTTATTTGTCTCTTTCGAGTTTCTTAAGGAATTATCCATTCCTTTTAAAACTGGATGGGGCATCCCAGCCTTAGAGGTATTAATGGAAGTAGTATCTTGCTTTGTGTGCAAAATTCTAAAGTATTTATTGTGATACCCTCTTTTGCATCACCCCTTTGTCCAACCTTGGCCACTCCTTTTTTGTGTGTCGTCTTTGCCCATAGGAGTCTACGTATTTATTTGAGGTATTTACTTTGCCATAAATGAATAAAAGAGGGGGCAAAATATAGACACAAAAATTTGACCCACCAACATAGTTAAAATCTTCCTTAGACCCCTAGCTAGCCACCCAAACTTTCTAAGTTCAAATTTTGGGTCTTTTTGCCTTATCCCTTTGCCCTTTTACCTAGCTTTACCAAATTCATGTCCGATCCATAATGGGTGTGAATTTTTCTTACCAAATTTGTGCCCCATATGGAGGGGACATGAATTTGGCTCTTTAGGGATATTTCTCACTTAAACCCCTCCCCTGATCGACCCGTTTTGAGATCAAATTTACCCAAAGTGAAATTTTACTTTCCCACTCATTTTTCCCTTCAAAAATCTTATAAATAAGGGTTTGGATCCCCTTAGTTTCTCCAATGCTTTTTGTGGTGATTCTAATTCTTGACTCGCTCACATGCTCATGCTTTCAAGTGGATTTCTACTGCAAGTTGTTTTTTTGGTTATTTAGTGCTTGGTGATTGTTGCCCTTGGTGATTGAGTGAAGAAGTGTTGATTATTGGATAGATCAACCATTTTGGAGTGCTTATTCCACCTCTTCATTGCTTCTTTCTTACTCCATTAGCTCATCAAGTTTTGTATTTATTTTGTTAGCATTTAAAACTCTATTTTTTGCATTTTGCACCCCATTTTTCATTGTTTTAGGCCCCAAAAAGGGCATCTGAATCATATTCACACCTAACCCATAAAAGGTGAGAATTTGGTCAACCATATTTATATATCCTAGTTACAAGGCATGAATTTGGTAAAATTAGGGTTTTGAGGGTAATATTTGCACTTTAAAACCCTAATTTGCACCCTATTTTGAAGCTTTCTATTGTGTCCATCTTTGCTACATTTCACATTATTGTTGCATATTTGTTTTACTATATTTTTGCATGTTCCAAGGTCAAATATCATTTTGCTTTAAAATAGGTCAACTAAATGACCAAGGGGACTTGATTGTTGCACCTCCAAGCTTAGTTATATAGCGACCTAAGCAAGCCCCCAAACATTGATAAAATTTTCTAGGGTTTTGTGAAGCTATTTTGCAGGTTTGAAGCTATTATATATTCTAGATGAAATATACAATTTTGGATCAACCATCGGATAAGATAAGTTCCTTAATAGATCTTTAGGTTGTTTGTTATTTGCTTTCTGCTCACTTTTGTGGAAAACCTAGATCATAAGCAAAGTATAGATATTTGATTAAGTTTCATAGGAATTTGAATAAATAAGAGCATATAGTGTGCATCTAGGGTTTTTTTTGTGCATTCCCTTGGACCCTTGCTCAAAAGGTTTTATTTTACAATCTAGGGTTAGATATCATTGAATCAAAGAATCATACTAGGCTTAGCTCTTGTATTCTTGCATCTTGTATCTTGCATTGTTCTTTCCTTTTCATAGCTTAGTTTAGAAAGGCCAAACATAGGTGTATGCTTAATTGAACACATCCAAACACATTCTACCCCACACTTAGAGTGAGTCCTTAAACCGTTCTTGGTGAATCCATCTCTCTTACATCGACTGTAGAGTTATAACGACCATTACAGTCACCTTAAGGCTTCCCTGTGGATCCAACCTTGAGAATTGTACATCAGTGCATAGTTTTCCCTCTCTACAAATGGTATCATAGCTACCACCAAACTCTATCTAAATTGATAGAGTTAATTTTCTTGGACACTATTATTAATTGATTTTATCCATATTTGATAAAGTCAATTTAGATTATGTCCACTTTGAAGGTGGTAAGACTTAGACTCTATTCTAAAGGTCATATTGAGTAGAAAAGGCTAGGGTCTTTCCACTAGGTTGAATGAAAACCAGTGAAGACTAGGACTCAACTAGATTAAAGGTTGAATCAACTTTGAAGATAACTGATCATTCAATAAAAGGTCATCCTAACGTTGATATTGGGTTCTCTAGAACGGAGAAGAATCATATTGAGTTCTTAGGTGAGACCTAAGACATTAAATATTTTAATATATGCAGTAGAAAATAAAAGTTGCAGCAGATTTAGAAGCATTCAAAGCTTCTTATGATCAGAGAATAGTAGAAAGCAATAGAGCAAGCAACAAAGATAGAGAAGTAGAATCAAGTCAAAGTGACCTTAACATATTTGAAATAAGAGCAAACATAAAAAAAGAAGAAGAATCAGTTCAAAGTGACCTTGACATATTTGAAATAAGAACAAACAGTAGAAAAACAAGAATCAGGTCAAAGTGACCTTGACATATTTGAAAGAACAAACAATAGAAAAACAAGAATCAGGTCAAAGTGACCTTGACATATTTGAAAGAACAAAAAATAGAAAAATAAGAAGAATCAGGTCAAAGTGACCTTGACATATTTGAAATAAATGCAAGTAGTAAAAAGAGAAGAAGAATCAGGTCAAATTGAGCTTGACATAGTTTAAAAGTAATCAGATAGCAACAAAGCAGAAAATAAGTATCTTCCTAGGATATATTGAAGAATTAGGTTGACTAAATATATCTACATATCATTTCAATCTTGGCCACAAATAATTTTTTGAAGCAAGTTCTTCAAAGTAGACATAGACTACAATAAATAAAAAGGATCCTAAGAAAGTTCATTCTAGAAAGACAAGCCCAAGAGGCCATTATATAATAGAAGCCCACAAGAGGCCATTACTAAAGAGAAAAACCTAAAATACTAAGATAAAGATAATAGAAAGAGGTATGATAAGTTTGTATAAAATAAATAAGGCCTAAGGTATAGTTCATCCAGTAAGTAGAGGAAAGTCATCCTACAAGTAAGATAAAAATCATTTAGCTAGAAAGCAAAAGGAAGAAGAGAATCTATTCGACCAACGAATAGAAAAATTTATTTGGCCTATCAATAGTATGAAGAAAATAAAATAAAATCTATACTTAATATAAAGCATTGGAGTCCATCAAAACAATGTTGAAGGTTATTCAAACAACATCAAATGACAACAATTGTATCATCCAACTATCTATTTAGCCTACACATGCTTAGTATTACATAAAAGTCAAGTGAATGCTAAGCTAAACAACATATATAAACACAACAATCGGTGCTTGATTAGCATTTGAGCAAAAACTTTTGATTAATTCATGTGAACTAGTAATCAAGCAATGTGAGAGAATATAACTTGTTACAAAGAATAGGCTTCAATCGACCAGGGATAATTTAAAGAGTAGACTAGAGAAGGATCTACTCAACAGAAACATGTAACATGTTAGCATTATACATCAAAGTTGTGCTCAAGTAAAAGCTATGTGAAGCCCTAGGAAAGCTATTAAGAGACTAAGGAATTATATCCAATGCCTAAGAGGAGATATTTGAAAGCATCAAAGAGATATTTGATCCAAGAAAATTCTATTAAACAATAAGAAGAGCAAAGTAATGCTTAGTCTATATAAGGAATAGCATTAAGAGATAAAGTCTAACATTTAGCCACAAAAGGTAACATAGAATGTGAAGAGATAACATTAGAATTTAGTGCTTGGTTTGGTAGGTGTAATGTAGGGAGTGAAAGCAAAGGGATAAATTTAGAAGCCAACACTTAGCACGATATATGTAATGCAAGGAGTGAAAGCGAAGGGACAACGTTAGAATCCAGTGCTCAATTTGGTAGGTATTACAATAGTGGGTGAGAAAGGAGTGAAATAGTGTATGCAAACCTCCATGTAAATTTTAGGGTTTAGCCTAAGCATCAAATATTAATTTCAAATTGAAGTGTAGTTGGTAAGAAAAAGGTAAAATCCAAGTACAAGTTTAGAAGTGTGAAGATAGGTGAATTGGAAATATTAAAGTTTGATTATTTTTAAGTTTGATTGAAGTTATTTTTATTGGAGTTATAAGTTTAAAGTTAAATTATTTATTTTTGAGTTTGGAGTAATAAGATTTTCAACATTTGTTAATTTGATGGTTAAAAAAACTTTCAAGATTTTTATTTTGGAGATTTATTTTAAGAGAATTAGAAGTTTTTTAAATTTTGCAAATTTAAATATTTGGGAGTTAAAAGGTTTTCAACATCAAAGGTTAGAAAATTATAATTTGCAAAATTTATATTTGATTTATTTTTTTGTTAATTTGGGAGTTATAAGGTTTTATATTTCAAAGGAATCAAAATTGTGAATTTTGATGGATGGAAATATGGAATTGATAACTAGAAAGGAAATATTAGAAGTTATAAAGTTTGGCATTAAGAATTTGATTGAAAATTTTGAAGGAAAGATAGATATGGTATTACAATTCATCTATAGAGAAGCCATGGATGAAAATTTTGAGACATTTGAATACTATTTACATTCAAGACTTGTTGAAGTAATTGATAATGCAAAAGATGATATTATGATATCTCTAGATATAGGTAGCATAATGTATATGGCATTGCTTTCACTTAAACTTTATAAAGATGAAAATTTGAAATAAAAAGAGTTGATTGAAAATCTAAAGAAGAAAGTAGATATTGATACAAATAAATCAAGTGAATCATCTCTAAAAATGATATTTCATTCTTCATGCAGTATTGACATTCCAAGTTCATCTAATTCAAGAAATTTTTATGATGCTTTAAGTGAATGTTCAAAAATTACTATATAGGAAAAAATGAATCAAATGATTCTAAGGTCAAAAGAAACATTATAGCTATTCAAACACATGAACCTAATGACAATTAGAGAGTTCAAGAAATTTGTGAGGCAAATCATGAAGATTCAAAAGATGAGAATCTAAAGAATAAAGATGAACTCAAAGTAGAATTCAAGCAAGAAGATGAACCTAATGGATCTCAAGTAGGAGATCATGTACAATGCAAGGTCACTTGAATATTGAAGACAAAGATGAAGACCAAAGTCTTCAATAACCAAATAATGTAATACAGGGGGGTGTTGAGATATATTACATTATTTGGTACATGCTAATGTACCCCCATGGTACCTTCATGGTACATTTATAAATAATAGATTAGGGTTGATTCTATAGTTAGAGTGTGAGTTATATTTCCCTCTTTATGTAAGTGTGAATGTGCAGGAAATCAATAAATATCATGTAAAGATGTAACGTGTAGAAAATGCACAAGTGTCATGTAATTTAGAGTGCAAGTGTAGGTTGAGTAAATATGCACAAGTGTCTTGTATGTAAGAGTGTAAATATATAATGTAAATATGTGCACAAGTATCTTAGATTAGGTGTGCAAGTAGAAGTGTAAGAGTCATGTAAAGGTGTGCATATGTTATAGATTCAAGTGTTCATCAAGTATGCAAGCAGCAAGTAGATAATCCAAGAGTCATAAGACATGGCATATGAAGAGAAATAGTCAAGTATCTAAAGATTCATGTTACTATGTCTATATTTTGGAGACAATGCTCCATAAGAATATTTATTGAATACAATTCATATATCTTATTATCTGGTTGTAACAGAAGAGGAGCAATAAATATTGTATACATTTCAAGCAATTAATATTGTAAGTTATTCTTCATGCATAGTACATGAATGATTCAGGCTATTTACATTCATATTTCAATATATAAATGAATGTTATTTGATTTATTATAAGCCTTGATATACATATTAATTTGCTCATATTATTCTACTCATATTATTATTATCTTGACCTTTATTATTGTGGCTATTTTATATTTGATCCTATGGAATATTGTTAAGATAACCTATGATATTTTGTGGTAGTATAAGGCTTAAAAGTAAAAAAAAAATCGATTTGTATGGATACTTGAAGTGATAAAAAACCACTCAGTCTAGATCTAATTATGAACCCATGGATGAGATTACTTCAAGATAAATATGGTGATAGGGTTTCAAACATTATGTACAAGGATTAGGAAATACAAATGGAAAGAATATTTTTTACAAGTATATCGGACATTGTTGCTAGGAGGAAGTTGAGCAAAAAGATAACAACAATAATTATTCCGAGGGGATCCAAGGATAAGTTGATTTGGGAGTTGAATATCTCAGGAGAATACACAACAAGAAGTGGATATATGTAAAGCACCAAAAAAATAGGAATATTACAAAAATATGTAGAGATATTTGGGATGGCCCAAGCATTCCAAAAGTTAAAATTTCTATATGGCTATTAGATCATAGGAAAATTTTATCTTAGGATAACCTAATGAAAAGGGTTTTTCGTGGCCCCTCACAACGTATTCTATGTAAAAAGGAGGAAAGTATAGACCATCTCTTAGAATATTGTTCAAAAGTATGGTAACTATGCCAATAGATTATTAATATGTTTGAATTTCATGGTGATGAATGGTAGAATTGAAAAATGATTAAAGCAAAGAGTACTTTTAAAGTGAGGTATTATAGATAATCTAGGTTACATCAAAAGATACAATACTTTAGACTATATGGCTAGAAAGGAACATACGAAAATTTTAAAGGAAAAGAAAGCAATTTAGAGGTAATAAAAAGGAAGATTTTTTTATCCATAGAGGATTCTAAACCAACCCTATTGTTGATAGTGCAAATGACACAAATTGAATTTTCCCTCCTCAGTGCTAGTTTTGTTGGGCATGAAGAGGCAAAGGCCAAATTATTAGTGTGTTAAAGGTAAGCCAAATTACTTGGAATAGAGTTTGTTCTCTCTTGAAAGAGAATTTATTTCCCCTAAGGTTCGGGTATGCCAGGTCTTAGCAGGTATGGATAAACTTGGAGGTCATTGATAGTTGTTCCTTCAATGGGCCTTTGCTAGTATGACTTTAAAAGGAACTTTTTTAGTCATAGTGTTTTATTATTACATGCTTAACTATATAAAAATGATTCCATTGTATTGATATTACAACAATGCAAGTTGAGCAGAATTGAAATTGGGCAATAAGAAAGATAGATTTTAAATTGTGCAAGTTGTAATTACCAAATTAACATTCATTGCACTCAAATGATTAGCTTGTAACATAAATGGAATTTTAGAATTGCACACCAAAAAATCAACTTCAATGCTTTAAATTAAAATTAATCTACTACTAATTTAAACAAACTCCAAAGAAAAAATAAAGGCTTAAAGGCAATAGAAAAGAAAGAAAAACAAACAATCCTATATTGCCCTAAAATTCAATTTAATCCAATAGAGTGGTAATTCCGATTTAAAACCAACCCCGGTCTAACCAATATCCACATAGCCTAAGGTCCATGATGGTGCAATATTCAAAGGGAAAATAGACTATGAAAATCTACTAAGTGCAACTACCATCATCATGCATAAATTGAACACAAAAAATTCAAAAGCCTTGCATTACAAATATAATCATGGAGTACATTTGATTCAGAATTACCCACTTTAGTGAATTTTTTTTAAGTAGGACTTTGAAAGGGTTTCCTTTTCCTTTTTACATAAATTTAGTCATATTGAGCTATTTGGTATCATTGAGACTTGAAATTTAGTGCAAGCTACATCAACTATTTGTCTTAACCATTGGACCAAGGACCCATTGGCTACCTGCTTTAGTGAATTATATGAACATAGCTCAAAACAATATCATACTTGGTTTATAAAATCCATCCAACTACAAATAAAAATGGTAAACAAAGAAGAAGCTAAGTCTAAGGGGCCAACTATTGGATTATTTATGACCCTTCTAGCAGCCTAATGAGTATGTATTTATATAATTTTCTAGCTCTTCTCATAGCCTCACTTTTACAATTTTTAAATCATTATTATATTCCTTTCCATGGGGCATATCAAATCTAACATTTTATCCTCCCTCCTATGATGTGAACTCCTTAGGATTGCTTTTGTTGCACTTTGGCCATGCCTCATTAAATTTCAACTTGCACAAAGTTTGGGGTCTCTTGAATTTAATTGGTTAAATGGTTCAATGCTTGATCTACCAATCACAACAAATGGGTTGGGAATTAATTTTATCAAATTTTATCACTTGTTGCATTTTGACACCATCTGAGCAATGTTAACATCACCATGATACAAGTTTCTTAGGATCACCTCTCAACCGACTTCAACCATACCTCATTAAATTTTATTTTTTACAAAATTATGATATTGTTTCACACTTTGATTTTTATCTTTTCGACTACAAGTGGGTTGATTGTTAACTTCATTATATGTCATCACTTTGTACATCTACGTACACTTGATTTCATGTCTGTCATATTTGAATTTGGAGTAGCCATGTCAAATATTCTACAAGACAAATTCAAAAATTGTAGGTGTTAGAATTTTTTTTATTTTTTTATTGGAACCAACAATTATATTCAATAAAAAATAAGAGAGCTTACAATAAAAAGAGAGCTGGAAAAATTATAGCTCAGGGCGCAAGGCCACCCAAACAATTAACATCGTAAATACAATGCTCGAGGCAAAAAATAAAACCAACCCCTAAAAGGGTGAATAAATAGAATAACTAAACAAAGGGAGTCACTCCAAGAGGATATCGAGCTCTACTGTGGGCACTGAAAAAATAACTTGATGCTAGATAATTTCACCCCCTCAACCTGCTATGCCAAGGCCTCAAAGCAAAAAAAATAAATGATATTAATGTGGAGGGAGGTTAGGCGAAGCCACATTGATAGTGCATGGAGCCTCGTGCCAAAACCTAACAAGATTTATCAAATGCGCCAACTCATGAGTCAACTTGGAAGCCTACAAATGGAGCTGAACAATAACAACATAAAATATTGTAATCTTTTCATGCAAGGAAAATTGACTAGAAATTAAATCTCCAAAATAGATAGCAACATTCCTAGCTTTCCAAAGTTGAAACAAAATAATAGCACAAAAGAAATTCCACAGAGCAGCAATATAGGCAGGCCAACAACTATTATCTCCACAAAATATCATCTACCATCTGGAAAAATTAGGATGAAAGAGCTTGAACAATGAGTGAATCTAGGACCAAGTAGACTGAGCATGAGGGAAAAACCAAAATAGATGTTTGAAAGTCTCAAAATGACCACAAGCTAAACATTTAGGATTAGGAAGACCAACCCTACTAAGTCTCTCTCCCATAGGAAGCCCTTTATAAATAAGAGACCAAAGAAAAAAGGTAATCTTGGGTTCAAGGTTAGACTGCCAGATATGGTTCAAACGAGCAATCCAAGTATAGGAGGTAGAGTGAGTTTGTCATCTCTCATTAAGTTTATCAACACGAGGGGAAACAAGACTAAGAAGCTAATAAAGCAAGGAAGAAGAGTAGTTCTTGAAAGGAGTATCCACATTCTAGCACCAATCCCTCCACCAGGGACTTGGGGGTTGAAGTCCAAGCTTATGAATCATGACATCAGGTATGAGCTCTTGAATCTTAAAAATAGAAAAAAGATCTAAATTCTAAAGATTAAATTTTTGTTTGATATTAGGCTAAGGAATCTAGTCTTGAGAGTGCACTAAATCATTAATATAACATATGCCCTTGCGAAACAACCTCAAAGATTTAATCCCTCGCATATCAGCAAGAAGAATTGAAGATTTATATAGAATAGGATACCACCAGATATTCTAAGAATTGAATGAAATACCATTATGAAAACCATCACCAATCCAACGAAGATGAGGTTTCACCGCCTCAAAAGCTCTCCAAATACTTTTAACAACAAAGGAACCTTGAATCTTAATTGGAGTAGAAGTAATGATGAGAGTATGGAGGCCAATATTAGCCTAAGATTTGCACCCATAAGGTAGCCTTGAAGAGATACAATGACGAATCAAAACCTTCCAGGTTTTAGGGTCTTCAATAGCTTTAACCACCTACTTAGCACACAGAGAAATGCGTTGCTTGTAAATATCAATGATGCCCGTCCCACCCTTATCCATAGGTGTACAACAAATATCCCAAGCAACTCAATGAAAACCATGTGAATTCTTCCCCTTGGACCAAAGAAAATCCCTAAGGAGTCTAGCCAACTTATTATAAGAATACTTCCCATTTTTTAATTTTTAATTTTTTTATTATTTTTTATATTTTTATATTATTTCTTTTATATCTATGCCTCTCTCTCTTTCTGCATTTTTCTAACAATCTTTGTATTTTTCCAGTAATTTTTTTTTCTAACAAAATTTTGTATTTTTTGGCTTTCGTTTGCATCCTCTAATAATTTTTCCATTTTTAGCAAATCCTACATTGTTTTGTCCATTCTGATTGATGAGGTTACGAGTTAGTGGAATTTTTATTTATGGGATTTTAATTTCCCTAGAAATTTCCAGTTATCAAGCTTCCAATCTAGTGAGCTTTTAATTTTATCTGCATCTTTATTTCTCATAAATATTTATCAGGAGATGATAAGCTTGTTGGACCTTTTAATGTTTTTCCCTATTGGAAAAACCTCTGATTGCACCTTTTAAAGATTTTTCAAAACTTTCAGAACTTTTCCTTTTAAGTTTTTTTTCAAACCTTCGATCGAAACTTTTAAAGTGGAACTTTTAATATTTTCCCTTATAAGCTTTTCTTTAAAACCCTAGATTACACCTTTTAGAATGAAACTTTTAAAACTTTATTTCCAAACCCTCGATTATAACTTCTAAAGTAGATATTTTAAAGCTTTATTTCCAAACCCCTGATCGAAACTTTTAAAATGGATGTTTTTTAGCTTTATTTCCAAACCCCCAATTGGAACTTTAAGGCTTTATTTCCAAACCCCCAATTGGAACTTTAAGGCTTTATTTCCAAACCTCCAATCAAAACTTTTAAAATGAAACTTTTAAAGCTTTCCCCTCTAAGATTTTTTAAAACCTCCAATCAAGACTTTTAAAACTTTTCCATTTCACTTTTCTTCAAACCTCAAATCGAAACTTTCGAACTTTTCCTTTTCACATTTTTATTTTAGTTTGCATTTTGGGTCGTTGATCTTGGGTAAATATATTTCTTTCAAAACTTTCGATTGTTGGAGCTTCCAATCTTATTGGCATTTTTTTTAATATTGTGGATTCCAGTTATGTTGGTAGCAATTCAATTTTTATTTTCGACAAGCTACTAACAACTTTAAGCAAAATGAAGTTGGGGTTTAAGTTGCTTTCGCATCCTTGGTCATGACAACTTGGATAGCCTACCAAAAATAATCAATTTTAGGCCTCAAAACTCCTTGAAACATAGGTAAATTTATATTTGTTAGAATTATATTTTCAAAATGCATCTAATGGAGGTATTTTCATAAATTTTCACTAAGCATTGAAGCAAATATAGGCCTTGGAAGTGATGTCATCCATGTTGTCAAGGGAATTACTAGACTTATAGTGCCTTAATTTAAATAGGTTTGGGGTGATAAGGTTATGGTAACATAGTCCTATGGGTGCTTATTGGAAAAAAAAATAGTCTATTCTAATGGGAGAGGTTATTTGCCATTTTAAAGAGTTTACCATACACAACAATAGCAATAAGCATCATGACAAACTCAAGGCATGCAAAAATTGAGCATCCATAATTTAAAAACTTTCAACTAAGAACCTAAGTTTTTTGGATGGTTGACTATTATGTCCAAGACCAAGCAAACAGGAGAAAATTCATCAAATTTAAAAAATGTATCCCTAGTCCATATAGATAGTTGTATGTTGTTCAAGCACAACAACACCTATCAACTCACTCAATTCCTAGTCTTGAAATAGATAGCCTTGATAGATGGATTCAAGTCATCAAATATAATTATGATGTTGGGTATAGGAGAAACAAAATAAAGGCAAAGAATATAAAGTGGAAACCACCAAAAGTGAAGTTGGTCAAATTGAATTTTGATGGAGCATCTAAAGGAAATCTAGGACAAGCATAAGGAGGAATAATTAGAAATAATATGGGTGAGATTTTGTCACATTATGCTTTCAATAGTGGATTTAAGACAAATAATGAAGTTGAAGCTTAGGCAACTTTGGAAGGACTAAAATAGTGTAGACAAATGAAATGGAACAAATTATGGATAGAAGGCGATTTATTAATAGTAATAAATACAATTTTGAGGAAAGTAAAGGATCCATAGAACATACAAGAGATCATTGTGGAAGTACAAGACCTTATTATAGAGTTTGAAAAAATCAGGTTTACACATATGTTAAGAGAAGGGAACAAATGTGTAGATAGGCTAGCCAATACAAGGGTTTAAATAGATGATCATGAAGTTAAATTCTCTTTTCCATGATTAGAGAAAGTAGGAAATTTAGCTGAAGCTGACAAGAAAATGTTGATTATCTGAATCAAATAATGATTAATATTTTTAATAATGTTTATCATCGGTAATATTTGTTGTATTTTATAGCATTAATATTTTTTCATATAAACTATTTATTATAGTTCTTGTGGTTGCATTTATGCTTCAAGAAGAAAAATAACAATCAAAATTTGGTAAAGTAGGCTATGATAGCATGAAATTTTGAAAATATTTTGTTTTTGGTAAATTAGATAGATTTCATTAGCGTTCAGGTTTTAAGGATCCCAAAACCTATATACAGAAAATAGCAGGATCTGTTGAAGGATAACAAAAACACCAACAGGGGACGCAACCCCAAGCCCAACGTTTGCAAAAACTAAAAGGGGACGCAACCCCACATAACAAGCAAGATGAAAAGACAAACATAAGGGTCACAACCCTAGCAAAACAAGACCACTTCAAGGACTATCAGGCTCCACGTAGGGTAGCCTAAAAAACAAGACAATTCCTGACAAGGAAGTTAATCCTCAGTAACTTCCTCATCACCATCCTTGTCCTCAATCTTTAGCTAATCCTTGGGCTCCTCCTTGACCTTGATCTTGTCCTCATCCACTGAGTAGGCCTCGGTCTCCTTGGACTCATCCTATCCTAGCTGCTCATCGAAGAACAACATGTGGAGGGCCTCCCTGAGATCGATGATGGAATTCACCATTGTGTTCATCATGTTTGTGGTTGTGGAGATGATGAATTCCTTTAGGATTTTGACATCAATATTAGCATCCTCATCATCAGCCTTGATCTCAATCACTTTCTACTTACCCTTCGTGATCTGCTCCTAGAGGCGGGATGATTTTTTGATAGGTCCTTCAACTTTTTCAAATTTGATGCACTTCCTCGCCCTTAAGTCGTGAACAACTTCGATCGACTTCCTCTTCCTTTCCATTAAGGACATGTGGGTAGGGGACAACATATTTTCCAGCAGGACTTGGTTTACTCATGGAGGGACTGGGGTTGACCTGGGGGCTATTAGACAGGATGTGATTGTAGATAACTTTATAGAGCCCTTGGTGAGAAGGAAGGTCGTTTCCATTTTTCTTCCTGTAGGAATTAATGGTATAGTTCATGGAGTTGACAAGGAATTGGGGGATATTAATGGGGTTCACCTCTCGAAAGTGGTTTACAAAGGCCAGGTGGAAGCTACACAAAACCTTTTTGGGTCATCAATGGTGATGAATTCCATCACTGGTTTCATCACATCATTCCACGGAGAAAGGAGGTCCTTCCTGTAAATGCCCTGCTTTGCCTCTTTGTAAATTTTCTCGTTGTCCTTGAATTCCTTCAGCTCTACTTCCCAGTTATGCTTCTCCTAGTGTATGGATCATCCTTTCACCTTCTGGCCTGTGATGGTGGACATGAGGTTCACATCGATAAGGAAACTCCTCCCACAAACCATTACGTAGCCATTCTCCCATGTTTCCAGGATGGCCATGGTGATGTCGATTTTATCGCCAAAGAATTTCTTGAAGAAAGGAACAAAGTCCCTCTCAGTAAAAATTCATTCAGCAAGGATGTCCCACTCGACCTTGCTTGGCTCGACGAAGCTCATTTTGGGAAAAGTTTCAAGAGCGAGGATGCACACAGGTGGGTTTAGGAGAGAAGCAGAGGGGAGGAAATTTTGGGAGCAATACAATGGCACACTGCAACTGTGGGCAAAGGGAAAATGTAGAATGGGTAAATTTTTAAGCTCGAGGATGTGCACAGCTGGGATTGGGAATTTCTAGATGCATGAAGGAGGATCTCTGCAGATGAGGGCAATGGAGAAAAGCAGAGCAATATTTCCTTTTTGAAGAGAAGCCTAATTCTTTCGGGTGGTTTTTTGAAACTTGTCATTGTTGGGCTCTTCAATATTTTTTGAATTCGCCAAGGGAAAATTTGGATTTCCAATACCTTTTTGCTCATAATTATCCAGTGAGGGCGTATCCCAAGGGGTATTTTGGTTATCAATGTTGATTATCCCATGTCCTTCATGCGTGAGCCCAGGTTTGGTTTGATGATTGGAAGTTGGGCATTGGAATTTACTCCTGGAAGATGAAGAGTCACCGACATTGCTATGGTCCATTAGAACATTTAGCCCAGGGGAGAAGTGCTCCAGAAAACAATGCATACTCTTGGAAGTAGAAGATCTGCATCATCCTATGAGGACCCTCCAATTTTGAATTGCATGACTATGGAGTGTCAGACCTTTGGAAGCCGAGGTGCCTTGGTTTGGTCCATCTTTGGAATAAGTCTTGTTTTGTCCAATGGGGGTGCTCCAACTTTGAAAAGAGTGATTTCGGTTGATAAGGCCCTTGGAAACAACTTCTTCTTGAATCAGCTCACCGTTGAAATAGGGGATGTGGGTTCTTTTCTTGGAAATTGGGGCGTGACCTGTATTGCTAAACACAAGAAAGGAAACTTGCCACGAGCTAAAAAAATTGTTAGTATAAGTTTTCAAAAAAACTTTTGAATCAAGTCTGACCTTGTTGTATTGGGTGGTGAACTACTTAGCCTGCATGGGATGATTTTGCTCAAACATTTTGAATCATGTCTTGGTCCATGATCCTTTTGACTTCTTGAGGAAGGTCGCCTGTCCACATAATTAGCCTATTGGCTATGACACCTTTGTTGGCTAGGCAATCGACGACCTTGTTAGATTCTCTGAAGGTATGCTGACAAATGATCTATGAGTGGCTAAGGATGAGGATCCTGGCCTCCTTGATACAGTCCTCAATTCTCCAAGGCAGATTTTTGTTCTTCCTAAGGTAGTTGATGGTGTTTAAAGAATCACCTTCTACAATGATGTTGCCAGGGTAGTTTTTTGCCAACTCAAGACCCCTCCACAAAGCTCTAGCTTCAACAACATTGTTGGTTTGAGATCCTAGGAATTCAGCAAAAGCAAAAATAACTTTCCCATTGTGGTCTCTGAAAATACCTCCTACCCCTACGATTCCTGGATTACCTTTGGTAGCTCCATCAAAGTTCAATTTGAGCCACCCTCTCGGAGGAGGGATCCACTTAGAGGTTGTTCTATGGTTGGGTCTAGGATTAATTGGTCTGTCCTCAATGTGGAGGTTCAAGGATTTTCCTAAGGACAATTCAAAGCTAGCGGTAGCTCTGAGGGAGGGAGGAATTAGCATAGAATTTTCCTTGGCAAAATAGAGGATTATGTTGTTAATGGAGGTAGGATTGGATTTGATATCAGAAAAACTTTCTTTCAAGCCAAATTTACCACAAGAAAATATGAAGACAAGTAGTCCAAAGAAATTTCAATCGAGGATTGTGAAAAGGATTGGGTCATTGGAGGAATAGGTCGATGATAGAATTAGGCTTCACCCATAAGATGAAGAAGGTCTAAAAGAGCTTACTTAGGACATCCTCAGAGAAAGGATAGGTAAGAAAGAGGTGATGTACTGATTCCCAATCGGATAGGCAAAGGTAGCATCTATTAGGAACAACAATACCTCTCTTGAGAAAATTATCTATAGTCAGGATCTTGTTTTGAAAGACCAACCAAGAGAAAAAGGATATCTTAGGAACCAAGAATTTTGGCCAGATGATGTTGTGAGGGAAATTTTGATCCTCAGGGTTCAAAAGGATTTGATAGGCAGACTTGACTAAAAACTCACCACTATCGGTGGGTTCCCAAAATAGTCGATCTATCGGATTGCCAGACGGGATGATGGTTAAATTCAATAATGAGTTCAAAGCTTCTACTTCTATAGGGTAAGTGTTGTTCCTGATGGGCTTCCAAGTTCTCCTATTACCATTCCTGCAGAGAAAGTCAGCAACTTTTTTCCCAATGTTGACATCGAGACTATCTTTCAATCTGGACAAGTTTTGATCTTCAATTAGAGGATAATCTGTGATCCATTTATCCTTCCAGAAATTAATTTTGCTGCCATCTCCAAACCTCCACCTGAGGCCTTTTTTTAGGATAGTCCTAGTGTTCAAAATAGATTTCCAAAAGGTAGACCCTCTAGATGGGGCTTGCTCGTCCAAGAACTCAGTTCTTTGGAGGTATTTCCTTTTGACTATTGAAATCCATTCACAAGCATCTGTCATTAGGTGCCAAGCTTGTTTGGCCAATAGGGCTAAATTGAGGAGATGAATCCTCCTTAGGCCTATTTCCCCTTTATCCTTGGGATTGCAAACCTTATCCTAAACAATGATATGAATACATTGCTTATTTTTTTACCCGGACCAAAAACATTTTTTTGGATTTTTTCAATATTTTGATAGACAAGGACTGGAGCTTTGAAAACTGACATAAAATAGATAGGGATGCTTTGAAGGCATGCCATGGTGAGAGTAGCCTTAGCTGCTTGGGATAGGAGGTTGCCTTTCCACCCTACCATTTTTTTTGAATTCTCTCTAAAACGTTGTTCCACATGGACTCTAAGGGATTACCATGGAAAAGGGGTAAGCCTAGATAGGTTGATGGGAGATGAGCCACCGAACATTCCAGAATTTGGGCTATTTTGTTCTGCCTTTGAATTGGAGTATTGAAAAAGTATAACTTGCTTTTGTTGAAATTAACTTTCTGCCCTGTTGCTTCTTTGTATAACAACAAGATATACTTAATTACCTTAGCTTCAAAAACTAAGGCATGAGTGGAAATGAGAGTATCATCCATGAATTGCTGGTGAGTGACAGGGTTTGTCTGAGAAGCTACTTTTAACCCTAATATAAGACCTGTCCTACAAGCAGCCTTTATAGTTCTCCCAAGGGCTTCTACCACAATAATAAAAAGTAAAGGAGATATGGGATCCCCCTGCCTCAATCCTCTTTTTCTTTGAAAATAACCAGTTGTAGAACCATTGATAATGATAGAAAACTAGGGTTGAATGATACATCCTTTGATCAACTCCACCCAGTCTGGATGAAAACCAAACTTGAGTAGGATATCAATGAGAAACTCCCAGTTAACATGGTCATAGGCCTTGTTCATATCCAACTTTAAAGCGAAGGCAGGTTCCTTGGTTAGGGAGATGGAATGAAAAACCTCATGAATAGTTATGACTCCATCAAGGATGGACCTTCCCTGGACTGAGCTTCCTTGACAAGGATCAATGAAAGTGGGCAAGAATTCCTTCATCCTATTAGCAATGACCTTGGTTAAGATTTTTTAGGTCACGTTGCAGAGGCTAATCGGTCTGAAATCCATCATAGATTTGGCTACAGGGCCTTTAGGAATAAGAGCAAGGAAGGTGGAATTAAAGCTGTGAGGAATAGATTTGGAAATTTGGAAGTCCTTGATGGTAGAGCACACGTCATTCCCAACTATATCCCAAAAATATTGAAAAAATGGGGAGGGAAACCATCAGGGCCAGGAGCCTTGTCAGGGTTCATGGAAAACAGGGTAGTTTTGATTTCCTCCTCAGTGAAAGGGGCAAGTAATCTGATATTAGCTTCTTCAGGGATAGAAGGGGGAATGTGTTGGAGCAAAGACTCTTTTGCAAAGGAGGTATTAGGATTATCTTCACCTAGAAGGGTGTTGAAATAAGAGACAACTTCTGATCTTATCTCATTTATATCAGTTGTGGAAGTTCCATCTGCTTTTACAAGTTCTTTGATTTTGTTGTTGCTTTGATTTCTCAATGTTGATACATGAAAAAAATTTGTATTTGCATCCCCTTATTTTAGCCAAAGAGCTCTTGATTTTTACCTCCAAAAGGTCTCTTCATAGGCAAGGATGTTATGAAATTTTGCAAGGGTTGTTCTTTCTTCAAGTCTGGTCTGCTCATCATTATGTCCATTTTGGATTTTGTCCTCTATTAATGCTAATATGTCTAAAATGGCTTGCTTATTCTCAAAAATATTTCCAAAAATTTCCTTGTTCCAAACTTTGAGATTCTCTTTAACATGTTTAAGCTTTTGAAACAAACTTGAGGCTAGATTTTTGTGTCCTACTTGTTGCCACCACTAGGAAATTTTGTCCCTGAGGTCTGGATGATGAATCCACATAGCTTCAAATCTGAAAGGTTTTTTGAATTGGTGACCAGTCTCCATTTCCAACAAAAGAGGACTATGATCAGATCCTATTTTGGGTAAAGAGCGGAGGTTGGCATCACCAAAAATTTGGACAACTTCCTGTGATAAGAAAAATCTATCCAATTTGACCTGAATTAATTGGTCTCCCAATATTCTATTGCTCCAAGTGTATCTTGCATCCTTGATTTTAACATCCATGAGGTTGTTTGCATCCACAAAGTCACTAAACTCTTCCATGCTTCTGACAGGTAGGCCTGATCCTCCCTTCTTGTCTGAGGGGTAAAGGGGAGTGTTGAAATCCCTTGCTACTATCCAAGGAATATTATGTAGAGCCTCTTTGATGCTGCTTAAAGTCTCCCATAATAAGGATCTTCCTTGCAAAGAATTTGGTGCATATACATTTGAAAGTATCCAAGAAAAATTGTTATCTTTGTCAATGAAAAGTACAATAATGATTCTGTCAATAACATTTAGGACTTTTCCTTCAATTTTGCAAGGATCCCATAAACACATTAGGCCTCCCGAGGCCCCTCTTGCCTGACTGAAAGCTATTTCACTTTTGTTCCAAATATTTTTTGCTACTCTTATTGAAGCACCTTCATCAAGTTTTATTTCTTGCATAATGAAGATTGTGGGTTTGAGTTCTCTTCTCAGTGAACTAACTATTCTTTGCTTAGTTAGGCCATTGAGACCTCTCACATTCCATGAGAGGATCTTCATTTTGAATGCTTGGAATTTTTCTTGCCCCCCTTTCCTTGAGGTTGGGGAGGTTTGGTGTTTTTGTTATCCTCCTGGGATTGGCTGATAACTGAAGGAAATAGGGTCTTCTGGATTCCATTGGCTATGTCCTGCTTGACATCCTTTTTCCACTGTTCAATGGCTGAAGTTCTTCCTCTTTTCTTGTCACTTCCACAATCTATGGGAGATTTCATTGAACTTCACGTATGCTTGGGACTGAATTTGTGTTGAACTATTTTATTCGAGACAGGTTTATATGGAACCAACTGCTCTAGGATAGGGCTTGAATGTCCATTTTTGGATTGAATTTTAACAGGAATGTTGAAATCAGTTGCAAGGTGGTCTCCTTGAGGAGAAGCTAGAGGAAGCTCTTTAGGAATGTGGGATGGCCCTGATTTAGTTGGGGAATCTAGACTATTGGGAAGAGCTGCAACAAGGCCTAGATCTTCTTCTACAACCTCTTCTTGAGAAAGCAATTCATCATCAAGGATTTGAAATTTATTAGTATCAGTGAAGGCAAAGCATACCTTGTCAAAAACTGAGGGTTGAACGATTTGTTTTCCTTTGTCCTATTGGAGTTGCAACGCTTTGTTCTCTCCCATTTGTTGAGTCCTATTATCTTTAAGAGGATTTTGTTGGTTATTCCTTGGCCTGAAGAATCCTTTTTGCATAGGATGTCTGTTTCCTTGATTTCTGTTGGCCCCTCAAAATTCTACATTTTTCTTTTCAGCAAGCTATTGTTTTAGTTGTGGATATTGGCTTCTGAGATGGCCTTGGGTATGGCATTCAACACAAAATCCAGGCTTGTTCTCATACTCAACACCTTGGCATCTCAGGTAAGACCCATAGCCCAGTTCAATAAAGGTGGGTAGTTCGGATTCAAGATTCGCATTCACGCAGATCTTGGCATGAGTCATCCTAGATCAGGCTAGAGTTGCATGGTCGATGGTGATGAGGTCACCAAAGATTTTTGCTATTCCTTTTAGAATATCCTCATGCCAAAACTGGAATGGTAAGTTTGGTAGTTGAACCCAAATAGGCGCATAATTGATACTTTGAGTTTCAAGATCAAAATCCTCTACCCATTTCCAAAGAAATAGGCTTCGTCATCCTAGGAACCAAGGTCCTCCGATCAGAATGTGGTTGGCATCATCTTGATTGCTGAGACGAACAATGAAAAAGCCTCTGGTGCAAGCGAGAATCTCCATATTACCAAGCGTTTTCCACTTGGAGTATGCCCATTTCCTGATGGTCTCAATATCTGGTCTACCTCCTATGAATTTTCCTATCAAGGAGAAGCTTTCCATAGCCAGACAATCTGCCATCCTACTTTCAAGGACCATCAATTTGATTCCCTTAGGAGTAAGATTCAAGGAACTATCAACAAGTTTGTTTCTCGAACCCTTGAGGGCCTCAACAAAAGACTTTTGCTTAGTGGGACCCTCAAAGATGGCAAGGTGGGCCTCCTTATCGGGATCTTTGTTGGGAGGTTCATCTCCCCAAAGCCCCTCGATTTGATCAGGAGCCTTGTCCTTTTCGATCTGGCCATCCTCTATAATATTACCTGCATCTGGATCCTCACCTGCATCCTTGTGACATCTAAAAGTTTGAAAACCTACTTTCCCACTCGAACCAGTTTGAAAATCTTGACTCCTGCTTGACCTAATTTTCTTCATCCTACTTCTTCAACTTTATTGATAGAAAACCCTCTTTTGAAGTTTTGAAAATATTACTCTACTAAGATGTAGTGCATAAATAGTAGAGGTGGAGTTTTGGTATTGTGAAGATTGCTACAAGAAAAAATCAAGAAGAAGGATGTTGAATTTTGGAATAATTATATTTACAAAGAAATCTGAAGATCCAAAAAAAAAAAAAAAAAAAATTTAGACTTCTTATGAAAATAAATGTATGTATCTAGCTATAGCAACTCAATTGATATGATAATTAAATCTATCAAGCTCTAAAGGAGAGAGTTATGATTTTCCAAGGGTGGGGGACCCGAGTACAACAATTTTTTCTCCAATAAAAGAAAATATTATTAGTAGGTCATCCATAGATCACCAATTAGTAGTCATTTTGGTCAAGCATTTTGGATTTCTCAAAATCTATTAGCATGTGAAGCAATATTTTCTTAAAAATGAATGAAAGTAGCTATCAAGCAATTTGTGGATAAATGTAGGGTGTGCCAATACAAAGGGCAAACAATTAAATATTTTAGTTTGTCATAATCCTTGTCTATCCTAGATCACCAATGGGGGAAAATATCCATGGATTTCATTAAAGGTCTTCCAAAATTTGAGGGTAAAATAATAATTTAATCCATGGTGGATCATCTTTCAAAGCATACTTTATTTTGTTCCCTACAAAATCCTTTTACTACCAACAAGGTACACAAAGTAGTTCTTGACTATATTTTCAAATTGCATGGTATACCCAAGTATATTATCACTGATCATTGTTTTTATTTTCACCAGTAAAATTTGGAAGGAATTGTTCATTCTCGATGATACTTGGTTAAAAATAACCTCTTCTTATTACCCTCAACCAAATGAACATATGAATATTATGAATAAAATTTTGGGTACTTACCTTAAATGTTTCACACAAGACAAATAGTATTTGTTTGTTAGATGGATTCTCTTAGCTAAATGGTGGTATAATACATATTAGTTTTCCCTCAATATGTCTCCATTTGAGGCATTTTATGGTCAAATGCCACCATATGTGATAGACTATGCTCTAGGCTCCTTCAAAGCAGCCTAAATAGATGATTTGCTTCAACAACATTAGATTATTCTCTAGATTATCAAGGGTAATCTTTGTCAAGCATAAAATTGTATGAAGCAACAATAGGATTTACATTTCTTGGAGTGATCATTTATGGTGGGTGGTATGGTCCTTTTGTGGCTTTAGCCTTGTAAACAGTTTTTTCTTGAAGTTCAAGTATAGTCAAAAGTTGGCCCCGTGATTCTATGGTCCTTACAAGATAGTTTTACAAAATAAGAAGTTGGCATATCAGTTGGAGCTTTATCCTACTTCCAAATTCCATCATGTCTTTCATATTTCTTGTTTTAAATATATTATTGGTTAGAAGGTGTGGATCTAGGCAAAGCTTCTAATCTTAGACGAAGAAGGGTGGATCACAGTATCGAGTCTATCACTTATGATCTTGCTAGGCATAGGAGTTCCTCATCAAGTGGTAGGATTTTCTATATGAAAATGTAATATGAGATCCAACAAGCATTCTATAGTCTTTTCAACTTTAAGAATAAAGCTTTATGAGGGAGAGGCATGTAATGGTTCCAATATAGCTATGTTATTTATCTCTATTATTATTATCTCAGGCCCTAGGTTAGGATAGTCATCCCTTGAGCATTAGGGTAAGGGTTGTTTTATAGATTGTTCATGGTAGTTTGATTATTCATGCACACTTTTAGTTAATATTTTGTCACTTTTAGTGCAAATATGAGACTCTTCCCTCTTTAAGTGGTTATGAGACTTTTCCCTCTTTGAGTGGCTAGGATTGTTTGGTGATTGAAATTTGAATCTATTACTTGCTAATGTTGATTTGTTGCTATGGAATCTAAATTTTGTTTGAGTGGATGTTTCTATTTTCATATTTATGAGTTTTCCTACTACTATGACTATTTTTGGAATTTTTGTTATAACCAACATATCAATAATATGATTCTAATATCAATATATCTAGCTCCCATTCTAGAGTTACATCTAGTTTAAAGGCTTAACAAAAAAGTTTTCGTGCCCTTATAGAATAATAATAGATTTCCTTAATAGAAATATAAAAATATGTTGTTGATTCCTCATCATAATGACTTGCATGGATTGTTTACACTATAAAATTCCTATAAAATATGAATAAGGTGGGTTGGATATATTTGACTCCCTCCACCAAATGCATCATATCTCAAAGAACATTATGCATACCTTTGAGCACTATTATCAAACAAAACATCCCAAATTGAGTTAAAATCCTCCTATCTCAAGTTTTTTTCTAGCTTGACCTACAATATTCATTACCTTGATAGGTTTTAAATTCAAGTAAAACTCCATTATCTTCGCGAAGCATTAGGGTTTTTTCTAAAAAATATCCCATCTTTTAGGAGCCATATCTTCATGAAGGTTTATCTGATTCAATTGATTCTTGGACCAACTTGTGCATAATTTGAATAGATTTAAAATGAGTGGTCATATTAAAGAATCTAAGAAATATTGAGGAAGATATGTCCCTATAAATTCAACCATCAAGAATAAGGGCAGTGACGATTTTTCAAGTCGTGAAAAATGAAATTGCAAATATTTGTCAGCTAGGGTTCAGATGATAGGAAGAGAAATAAAGGGAAAGGACTTCAGTGAGGTAAGACATTCTATCTGGACAAAGAATTTTTCAACTAAGTTTTTTTTCCTTTCTTTATCTTAAAAATTGTGAATGCAAATTATTATAAAGTTTTTATCAAATATTACATTTGTTATAGGAATATTTAGATAAATTTCAATAGATTTTGAGTTTTAGTTTCATTTCCATGGACCGATTTATAGTTAAATCCTTAGAATCATCTCTAGTGGTAGAGGTTAGTGAGTGCACCTCAGAGAGATTCTCGTTGCTTCAAGATATGGTAGTTTTTGGTAAATTTAATGGGTATTGGCCAGGGGCTTCAACCTTGAGAAAATGGATTTATAGGAGTTTGAAGTCTCTAGGAGTGATTCTATCCTTTCTTCCCAAAGTTTTTTTTCTATATATTTTTTGTTCCAAGGAAGAAAGATAAAAAATCCTAAAATGGGGTCCTTGGTTTATAGGAAGAGTAGGACTCTTTGTAACTCGCTGGTATGAAGGCTTTTCACCTGAAAATGTAAATCTATCCCTAGTACTAGTTTGGGTTAAACATTAAATTTTGGGAAATATATACCTTCAAGGCAATAGGCAACACTCTAGGAGAATTCCTTGAGATTTTAGATACAATAAAATATGGATTCTTGGTTATTTATGCTCGAATATTGGTAATGATTGATAAAAGTAAAGCTTTACCATAATCAATCATTCATAAGTATGGGGATAAGATGTGGACCCAAACCATAGATTATGAAAACATATATTTTATATGTATAAGATGTCATGATGTGAGGCATATTGAGATATCATGCCCTAAGAAGAGACCAACATAATCATATGTATAAAAGCGCAAGAGAAACTTACAAATGGCTATGGATGAAGATGGTTTTCAACTTCTAAAAAATACATCTAGAAAAATGAAAGAAAATAAACAATGGAGACTAGTAAGGAAGGATATTGGAAGAAATACCAACTCTTTTGAGACTTTAGCCTATGAAGAAAAATTATATCAAAGCTTAGAGGACACAATACAACAATTTTAACATATTAACAAGGAATCGTCTATTTAGTATGATCCTTATTTAAGGAAGAACATTCTCAATGAACCTAAGGAATGTGTCTCAACAGATTTTGAATAATATCTTGAAGTACCATAATTCAAGAAAACAAATTGGTAAATAAAATATAGTTTTAGAAGTTAATACCTCTACCATTAATAAGGAAATACTAGAAAATGAGCAGGACAAGTCAAAATCTTATATAATAGAGTCAGGAGAGGATAAATATGATGAAAAAAATTGTGAAAGAATATTGAGGAATAGAATAATAAGACCTACTCCTGATATAAACAAGGAAAAAATAGGAAAACCCTCAAATTATCAAGCAAGATCCAGGGAAGTAAGAGCAGACATAGAGAAAGGAACACAAACTAAGTTGTTTGAACTTCTTTTTCCTAAACAACAAAATGATACTAGTAATAAGCAAGCAGGACCAAAAGCCCCTAATGAGACATGATTATCATATCATGGAATATAAGGGGTGTTAATACCCCCTCAAAGCAAAGGTATATTAGGGACCTATGTTTAAGTAATAAGTCTGATATTCTTTGTATCCAAGAAACTAAAATGATAAAAGAAGAAGTTTCAAAAACTTGAAGAACACAAGCTTATACTGAGAGGGGGGTGAACAATATAAGACCACTTTTTACTTTTCTTTCCCAAACAATATTATGCAATATATCAATGGCAATATCAACAATAGTAATCAAAGCAATGCACAAATCACCACACACAATAGAGACACCAATTTAATGTGGTTCACCCAATGTGGGCTACTCCACGGAGAAAATATTTCACTAAAATTTTCTCAACAAATCTCTTGGGAATCCTTCCCTATTACAATGTTTATGGACCTCTGTCCAAAGGAGATACCAATCCCCTAATCAAGTTCATGGAAACCTATCCACAGGAGAACTCTTTCTCCTTTGCTTTCATGGATCTCTATCCACAGGAGAACTCCTTCTCCTCTACTCTGGCTAGTGATCCTCTAGAAGACTACTGCCTCCACTACACTGGCTTGTGGATCTCTCTCCATAGAAGACCTATGTCCTCACTCAGAAGACTTCTATCCTCACTACCCTGGCTAATGGATCTCTATCCACTAGAGACTACTATCCTCTACTCTGTCACCTCCAAAGCTTGCTCTTAGCTCTACTCAAACTCTATCTCAAATTTGTACTAAACACTAGTCCTTCGGTCTAGCACAAATCTGCTCAATATCTATCTCAAATCTGCACTAAACACTGTCCTTCGGTCTAGCACAAATCTGCTCAATATCTATCTCAAATCCTAACACTTCTACTACTCAATATCTATCTCAAAATTGCACTAAACACTATCCTTCGATCTAGCACAAATATACTCAATATCTATCTCAAATATGCACTAAACACAATCCTTCATCTAGCACAAATTTGCTCAATCTCTATCTCAAATCTATCCTCAAGCCTTAACACAAAGCTTAATCAAATCACAAATCAACTTTGCTAGATCTGCTCCAAGCCTTAACTCAAATCTTGAACAAATCAATCAATCAACTATGCTCACAAGTCTTCTCAAAGACTTACCTCAAATATATCCACAAGTCCACTCAAGAACTTGCTCAATCTACTCTCAAGTCTTCACTAAGACTTATCTCAAATCTATCCAACAAGTCCACCCTAGAACTTGTTCAATCTGCTCAACAAGTCTTCACCAAGACTTACCTCAAATCTACTCAACAAGTTCTCTCTAGAACTTGTCCAATATGCTCAACAAGTCTTCACCAAGACTTACCTCAAATCTACTTGTAAGCTTCCACAAAAGCTCACACAAATCTATCCTTAAATCCCCTCTAGGACTTACTCAAATTTTCTCACAAGCTTTCACAAAAGCTTATTCAAATCAATTGCAAAACTTGCATACACAACTCAACTTAATCTCTTTCAGAAAACCTCTTCAATCACACAAACAAGTTTCACTCAGAATCTTGTTTAACCATAGAAACATATAGAGAATGGTAAGAGACTCAATATATTTCACACTCACAATTCACTCAATCACTTTCAAATCAATTAAAAAATAAAGAATAATTTGTTTCACAAATCTTGAACTATCACTCCAATGCTTTCAATCAATAATGCTCAATCAACTTCACTCAACCATCCACTCAATGAAACACAACTTGCTTACAAACCCTAACCAAGTGTTTCACTATACTTCCAACAACTCACACTATGGAACTCAAACCTTGACTCAAGATGATTCCAAACTCACATAACAATGATACTCATGATCTTTCACAAACCCTAATCAATCACATGAAAGCTTACTCAAATATTTCCAACAATGCTTATCAAACAATCTCACATAACAATGATACTCATGTTCTTTCACAAACCCTAGTTCAAGATAGTTTCCAATTTCACACTACAATTGCTCTCCATCACCAATCATGTATGAAAACTCACTCAACAATGCTTATCAAACAATCCTTTTCACTCCAACTTTGCATTTCACAACATTCAACCCAACAATATTTCACTCACAAGGAAGATGTGCCCATACCTTTTGTTTGATGGAGATATGTCTTCAAAAACCTGTCTCAATCACAATCAAATTCTCTTTGCTATTCTTAAGGTTAGATAGCAACAATCTTATCTCAAAGTCTCCACTCAAATATTTCCTTCAATAATTATCTCACCATACAAAATTATTAGCTCTCAAGTACACCTTATAATCTCCAAACTTCACAAAAATAATATTCAAATCATAACCAATCAAAACTTCTTTGAAACACTTTATAAACCCAATTTTCACACTTATAAAAATAATTCCTTTGTTAACCCTTTTAACTCCAATCTTCAAACAATAATATTCAACACAATTAATTTCCTTTTAAATCTCCAATCTCTATTTTAATGCTAAGTAAAAAATTAAAATATTTAAACTCCCTTATGACTCCCTATCTCTAACCTTAGCAAGAAATAATCAAAGCACCAACAATAATTCACGTGGCCCCCAATCACAAATAATACCTTGGCAAAATAAAATAACCTCTTACCTTAGACGGTGGCCCGTAATTAAAATAATTTCCTCACGACTGTGCTCGACTCAAACCCACCACCAACCGTCATTGCAGTGCCTAAGCCTTATGGCTTGGTTGTCATTGGGCCACACACCCACGATAGAACCAAAGGCTCACGATGCGCTTTTTACCTTTCTCTATGGCTCCTTTTGAAAACAAATGAAAAACCTTTGCCACCACCAAAATGAAGGGGACATGAATCGAACCCTTGACCTATCTTCCACAAATACCTTAACCAGTCATCGATCACCACTTGCACTACCAAGCGCTTGGTGATATTTTTAATGCTCCACTTTGTCTTATACAAAGTCTACCCTTTTTATTTTTAACACATGCAAATCTTTCTCTCTTCTCTTCGACGCACAATTTTCTTTTTCTCTTTAGGGCTTTGAAATGCATGGATAGTTTGAAATAAAAAATATTTCCTCCTTTTATATCCTTTGCAAAGTATTCCAAAACGTCGATGCTTTCCAATTCAATTTTTAATTCAAATTTTAAACTTAGACTTATGGCACATTTAATATTTATTTAAATTAATATTTTAACCTATGGTTAAAATATTTTAATTTAAATAAATTAAATAATAATCTTTACATCTGCCAAATGGGTCTTTTGAGGATTTATATTTTAAAGACTCCTTGGACATCGTTTTTCCTCCACTTCAACCTTTAGCTCGGAATATTATAATATTATTATTCCTTTTAAACTTGCTTCTCCTTCCTTTTCAATATTTTAGGCCTCTTTAGGCATATAATATTTAAAATAAATATTATATCCTATTTCTTTTAACCTCTTCCTTGCCTTTTGGAAAAACCACCTGATGACATTAATGACGACTAAACTTGAACATCAATTTCTTGACATCAATGACAACAAAACTTGCTCATATTTCCAACAATCTCCCCCTTTGTCATTGATGGCAACCCTTTTTCCTTTTACCATTTCTTTTACCTTTTTCAGTTCTGCTCCCCTGAGAAACTGCTCCCCTTGACTGAATGCTCTCCCCCTAACTCAAATCTCTCCCCCTTTGACATCAATGGCAAAGGGCCACCTTTGGGGCTTGGGGCTAAGAATGAGACTCTTAGCTTAGCCCCTCCCCCACCTCCTCTCTTGAGGTGGTTAATTTTGGGGTGGGAGTATCTCTACTCCTAGCATACACTGCTCTTTACCTTTGTCCACCTTCTTCCTCAACTGATCCTTCTGATTCCTCTGAATGTTCCTGTTCCTGCTTGTCTCTAGAAAATTTTGCTCTACACCACTTAGCCATATGCCCAACATTATTGCACTTATAACACTTAATGTTGTGGTTCCTTGAAGGTGCAAATGTCTTGTAGTTCCTCCTAGTGAAGCCATATCCATTCCTGTCATGAACCCTGCAATTAACTGCCTTATGACCAAACTGATTACAAGAGTAGCAATACCCTTGAAAGAGATGCCCATTTTTAAAATTTCTATTGGTGAAACCATATCCCTATCTTTCATGTGTCCTGCACTATGAAGCCTTGTGACCAAACCTGTGACATGAGAAGCAATGTCCATTGAAGAAACCTTGCCTTGACCCCATTGGTCTCTTAGTCTCTTCTTCCCTGTGATGTTTCATGTTCCATATGTTCCTTATTTGTGCATTGTTCCTTTCCTTGTTGAACTTCCTATTGTCCAACTTATCCTCAGAAGTCTCACTTTCTCTTACACTCTCTTCTTCTGAAGCTTCTTCTTCTTTGGAGCTTGAGATTGACTCCTCTCCTTGTCCTCTATATTCTTCTTCAAAACCAAGTCCTATCTTGTTTGATGAAGATCTTTGTACCTTGATAATCTTATCCAAGGTCTTTGAGCTTCTCCCAAACCTGTGTAGCTTGTCTTTAGACTCTTTTACTTCCTTCCTTAGTGAAGCTACCTCATGCTCTAATCTTTCACATTCTAAAACCTTTGCCTCTAAATTCTCTTTAAATCTCCTTGTCTTAGCTATTGAGTTGGTTAGATCTTCTATAAGCTTTCCTTTCTCTTCATCACATTATTGAAATTGAAGCTTGAGTTTTGAGTTCTACTTTCTTACCTTTCTTAATGCATCAAGAGAAGAAATAAGCTCACCCTCAAGATCAACTTCTCCTACCTCTTCATTTTTTGATTCTTCCTCTATTCTTTTGTCTTCAAGATCATCTTCATTATTTTATGATTCCTTTCCACTAGAAGCACTTCCTTCTTCTTCTATTGCCATAAGAAGACTTTCTTCTTCTAGACCTTCAAGAGCATCTTCATATTCATCTTCACTAAAACTGAACCCATTCCTTGTACAACTATCTTCAAGATGACCAAAGTTACCACACCTAAAACACTTGAGAATTATTGGTGCCCTTTTCCTTTTTCTTAACATCATTCTTTTCTACTATCAGAAATAGAATTTCTTCTTCTTCATTATCTGAGGACCTTCCATCACTATCACTTGAACTCTTGCCTGCCTTATCTGCATAAAATCTCTTCTTATGCCTTTGGAAAAACTTCTTTCCTTGCTTGCCTTGTCCATCCTTGCTTTTCTTTTGATACCTATATTTTCTTGCTTCCATGTTCTTATGATCATGTTTCTCATCACCACTACTATTTCTAGCTTCTGGACAATCAGATGCATAGTGACCATATTTACCACATTTGAAACACTTAACTAATTTTGTACCTTTATACTTTCTTGTGTCCTTGTTCCTTCTGCCATAGTTTGCTTCTTCATCACTGGATAACTCATTACTTGAATCTGACTTCTTACCCTTTGTCTTCTTTGTAACTTTGAAGGTTGCTTCTTTTTGAGGAATAGATTCCTCTTTTATTCTCATCTCAAAAGTTGTGAGAGTTCCATGTAACTCATCCCTTGTCAAAGTTTCAATATCTCTTGTTTCTTCTATGGCTGAAATATTTTCACTATACCTCTTAGGGAGTGACCTTAAAACCTTTTGACAAACATCTGATTCTTCAACTTTAAACCCAAGTCCTTGCATGGAGTTAACAACCTCATCCACATGAAGTAGGTATGTAGCAATGTTTTCCTCATCCTTCATCTTTAGGTCTTCAAATATTTTCTTGTGATTTTGCAATTTTGCCATCTTGACCTTTTTGTCTCCCTCATATATATTTTTCAACTTATCCCAAATCTCTTTTGTTGATGTGCAATGCATAACTTTTACAAACTTTGATTCACGTAAACCATTTAAGATTCCATTCATTGCCTTTGAATTATTCAGTTGTAGGAGCTTACCATATTTATCTATAGGTGGAGTAGTTGGCGGTATGTACCCATCCTCAACTGCTTGCCATATATCATTTCCTAGTGCCATTAGGTAAATCTTCATTCTTACACTCCAAAATGCATAATTGTTCCCATCAAACAATGGTGCCTTATTTCCTAAAGATCCACTCTGAGAATCCATCTGTGTTCCTGTAAGCTTTTCCTTCAAGCTGTTAAACTCTTTCGAAGGAACCCGCTCTGATACCAATTGAAGAACACAAGCTTATACTAAGAGGGGGGTGAACAGTATAAGACCACTTTTTACTTTTCTTTCTCAAACAATATTATCCAATATATCAATGGCAATATCAATAGTAATAATCAAAGCAATGCACAAATCATCACACACAATAGAGACACCAATTTAACGTGGTTCACCCAATGTGGGCTACTCCATGAAGAAAATATTTCACTAAAATTTTCTCAACAAATCTCTTGGGAATCCTTCCCTATTACAATGTTTATGGACCTCTATCCAAAGGAGACACCAATCCCCTAATCAAGTTCATGGAAACCTATCCATAGGAGAACTCTTTCCCCTTTCTAGTTTATGGATCTCTATCCATAGGAGAACTCCTTCTCCTCTGCTCTAGTTGGTGATCCTCTAGAAGACTACTACCTCCACTACACTGGCTTGTGGATCTCTCTCCATAGAAGACCTATGTCCTCACTCAGAAGACCTCTGTCCTCACTACCCTGGCTAATGGATCTCTATCCACTAGAGACTATTATCCTCTACTCTATCACCTCCAAAGCTTGCTCTTAGCTCTACTCTATCTCAAATATACACTAAACATATCCTTTGATCTAGCACAAATCTACTCAATCTCTATCTCAAATCTCACTAAACACTATCCTTCGATCTAGCACAAATCTACTCAATATCTATCTCAAATTACACTAAACATATATCCTTCGATCTAGCACAAATCTTCTCAATCTCTTCTCAATCTCACTAAACACATCCTTGATCTAGCACAAATCTACTCATATTCTATCTCAAATCTACACTAACTACACAAATTCTCAATATTATCTCAAAATTTTCCTCAAGCCTTAACACAAATCTTGACTCAATCACAAATCAACTTTGCTAGATCTACTCCAAGCCTTAACTCAAATATTGAACAAATCAATCAATCAACTTCTCTCAAGTCTTCTCAAAGACTTACCTCAAATCTATCCACAAGTCCTCTCATAGACTTTACTCCAAGTCTCATACATCTTCACCAAGACTTCACAAATCTTCTCAAATCTCCATAACTTTTCCAATCTCTCAACAAGTCTTCACCAAGACTTGCCTCAAATCTCTTGTAAGCTTCCACAAAATCTCACACAAATATATCCTTAAGTCCCCTCTAGGACTTACTCAAATATTCTCACAAGCTTTCACAAAAGCTTATTCAAATCAATTGCAAAACTTGCATACAAAACTCAACTTAATCTCTTTCAAAAAACCTCTTCAATCACACAAACAAGTTTCACTCAGAATCTTGTTTAACCATAGAAACATATAGAGAATGGTAAGAGACTCAATATGTTTCACACTCACAAATCACTCAATCACTTTCAAACTCACTTTCAAATCAATTTAGAAATAAAGAATAATTTGTTTCACAAATCTTGAACTATCACTCCAATGCTTTCAATCAATAATGCTCAATCAACTTCACTCAACCATCCACTCAATGAAACACAACTTGCTTACAAACCCTAACCAAGTGTTTCACTATACTTCCAACAACTCACACTATGGAACTCAAACCTTGACTCAAGATGATTCCAAATTCACATAACAATGATACTCATGATCTTTCACAAACCCTAATCATGCACATGAAATCTTACTCAAATATTTCCAACAATGCTTATCAAACAATCTCACATAACAATGATACTCATGTTCTTTCACAAACCCTAGTTCAAGATAGTTCTCAATTTCACACTCAATTGCTCTCACAACCATTCACAAATCATGTATATGAAAATTCACTCAACAATGCTTATCAAACAAACCTTTTCACTCCAACTTTGCATTTCACAACATTCAACCCAACAATATTTCACTCACAAGGAAGATGTGCCCATACCTTTTGTTTTATGGAGATATATCTTCAAAACCTGTCTCAATCACAATCAAATTCTCTTTGCTAATCTCAAGGTTAGATAGCAACAATTTATCTCAAAATCTCCACTCAAATATTTCCTTCAATAATTATCTCACCATACAAAAATATTAGCTCTCAAGTACACCTTATAATCTCCAAACTTCACAAAAATAATATTCAAATCATAAACAATCAAAACTTCTTTAAAACACTTTATAAATCCAATTTCACACTTATAAAATTAATTCCTTTTTACACCCTTTTAACTCCAATCTTCACAACAATAATATTCAACACAATTAATTTCCTTTCAAACACCTTATATCTCCAATCTCTATTTATAATTCAAATTAAAAATTAAAATATTTAAACTCCCTTATGACTCCCTATCTCTAACCTTAGCAAGAATTAATCAAAGCACCAACAATAATTCACATGGCCCCTATCACAAATCACACCTTGGCAAAAATAAAGTAACCTCTTACCTTAGACGATGGCCCACGATAAAAATAATGCCCTCATGATTGCACTCGACTCAAACCCATGACCAACCGTCATAGCAATGCCTAAGCCTTAAGGCTTGGCTATCATTGGGCCACACGCCCACGACAAAACCAAAGGTGCATGATGCACCTTTTACCTTGCTCTCTGGATTTCAAAAACAAACAAAACCTTTGCCACCACAAAATGAAAGGGATGTGAATCAAACACTTGACCTGTCTTCCACAAATGCCTTAACCAGCACCGATCACCACTTGCGCTACCAAGCGCTTGGTGATATTTTTAATGCTCCACTTTGTCTTATTACAAAGTCTACCCTTTTAATTTTTAACACATGCAAATTTCTCTCTTCTCTTAAACGCACATTTTATTTTTCTCTTTAGGGCTTCAAAATGCATGGATAATTTTAAATAAAAATATTTCCTCCTTTTATATCCTTTGCAAATGTATTCCAAAACGTCGAGCTTTCAAATTTTAATTCAAATTTTAAACTTAAACTTTTGACGCCTTTATATTTATTTAAATTAAAATTTTAACCTATGGTTAAAATATTTTAATTTAAATAAATTAAATAATAACCTTTAAAATCTACCAAATGGGTCTTTTTGAGGAGTTATTTTTTAATGACTCCTTGGACATCATTTTTCTTCACTTCAACCTTTAGCCAATAAATATTATAATATTATTATTTCCTTTTAAACCTGCTTCTCCTTCCTTTTAATATTTTAGGCCTCTTTAGGCATATAATATTTAAAATAAATATTATATCCTATTTCCTTTAACCTCTTCCTTGCCTTTTGGAAAAACCACCTGATGACATTAATGATGACTAAACTTGAACATCAATTTCTTGACATCAATGACAACAAAACTTGCTCATATTTCCAACAATCTCCCCCTTTGTCATTGATGGCAACCCTCTTTCCTTTTACCATTTCTTTTACTTTTTTAGTTCTTCTCCCCTGAGAAACTGCTCCCCCTGATTGAATGCTCTCCCCCTAACTCAAATCTCTCCCCCTTTGACATCAATGGCAAAGGGCCACCTTTGGGGCTTGGGGCTAAGAATGAGACTCTTAGCTTAGCCCCTCCCCCACCTCCTCTCTTGAGGTGGTTAATTTTGGGGTGGGAGTATCTCTACTCCCAACATACACTGCTCTTTACCTTTGTCCACCTTCTTCCTCAACTGATCCTTCTAATTCCTCTGAATGTTCCTATTCCTGCTTATCTCTAGAAATTTTGCTCTACACCACTTAGCCATATGCCCAACATTATTGCACTTATAACACTTAATGTTGTGATTCCTTGAAGGTGCAAATATCTTGAAGTTCCTCCTGGTGAAGCCATATCCATTCCTATCATGAACCCTGCAATTAACTACCTTATGACCAAACTGATTACAAGAGTAGCAATACCCTTGAAAGAGATGTCCATTTCTGAAATTTCTATTGGTGAAACCATATCCCTATCTTTCATGTGTCCTACATTGTGTAGCCTTGTGACCAAACCTGTGACATGAGAAGCAATGTCCATTGAAGAAACCTTGCCTTGACCCCATTGGTCTCTTAGTCTCTTCTTCCCTATGTTGTTTCCTATTCCATATATTCCTTATTTGTGCATTGTTCCTTTCCTTGTTGAACTTCCTATTGTCCAACTTATCCTCAGAAGTCTCACTTTCTCTTACACTCTCTTCTTCTAAAGCTTCTTCTTCTTTGGAGCTTGAGATTGACTCCTCTCCTTGTCCTCTATATTCTTCTTCAAAACCAAGTCCTATCTTGTTTGATGAAGATCTTTGTACCTTGATAATCTTATCCAAGTTCTTTGAGCTTCTCCCAAACCTGTGTAGCTTGTCTTTAGACTCTTTTACTTCCTTCCTTAGTGAAGCTACCTCATGCTCTAATCTTTCACATTCTAAAACCTTTGCCTCTAACCTCTCTTTAAATCTCCTTGTCTTAGCTATTGAGTTGGTTAGATCTTCTATAAGATTTCCTTTCTCTTCATCACATTCTTGAAATTGAAGCTTGAGTTTTGAGTTCTACTTTCTTACCTTTCTTAATGCATCAAGAGCAGAAATAAGCTCACCCTCAAGATCAACTTCTCCTACCTCTTCATTTTTTTATTCTTTTGTCTTCAAGATCATCTTCATTCTTTTCTGATTCATTTCCACTAGAAGCACTTCCTTCTTCTTCTATTGCCATAAGAAGACTTTCTTCTTCTAGACCTTCAAGAGCATCTTCATATTCATCTTCACTTAAACTGAACCCATTCCTTGTACAACTATCTTCAAGATGACCAAAGTTACCACACCTAAAACACTTGAGAATTATTGGTGACCTTTTTCTTAACATCATTCTTTTCTTCTGCCAGAAATAGAATTTCTTCTTCTTCATTATCTGAGGACCTTCCATCACTATCACTTGAACTCTTACCTGCCTTATCTGCATAAAAGCTCTTCTTATGCCTTTGGAAAAACTTCTTTCCTTGCTTGCCTTGTCCATCCCTACTTTTCTTTTGATACCTGTATTTTCCTGCTTCCCTGTTCTTATGATCATGTTTCTCATCACCACTGCTATTTCTAGCTTCTGGACAATTAGATGCATAGTGACCATATTTACCACATTTGAAACACTTAACTAATTTTGTACCTTTATACTTTCTTGTGTCCTTGTTCCTTCTGCCATAGTTTGCTTCTTCATCACTGGATAACTCATTACTTGAATCTGACTTCTTACCCTTTGTCTTCTTTGTAACTTTGAAGGTTGCTTCTTTCTGAGGAATAGATTCCTCTTTTATTCTCATCTCAAAAGTTGTGAGAGTTCCATGTAACTCATCCCTTGTCAAAGTTTCAATATCTCTTGTTTCTTCTATGGCTGAAATCTTTTCACTATACCTCTTAGGAAGTGACCTTAAAACCTTTTGACAAACATCTGATTCTTCAACTTTAAACCCAAGTCCTTGCATGGAGTTAACAACCTCATCCACACGAAGTAGGTATGTAGCAATGTCTTCCTCATCCTTCATCTTTAGGTCTTCAAATATTTTCTTGTGATTTTGCAATTTTGCCATCTTGACCTTTTTGTCTCCCTCATATATATTTTTCAACTTATCCCAAATCTCTTTTGTTGATGTGCAATGCATAACTTTTACAAACTCTGATTCATGTAAACCATTTAAGATTCCATTCATTGCCTTTGAATTATTCAGTTGTAGGAGCTTACCATATTTATCTGTAGGTGGAGTAGTTGGTGGTATGTACCCATCCTCAACTGCTTGCCATATATCATTTCCTAGTGCCATTAGGTAAATCTTCATTCTTACACTCCAAAATGCATAATTGTTCCCATCGAACAATGGTGCCTTATTTCCTGAAGATCCACTCTGAGAATCCATCTGTGTTCCTGTAAGCTTTTCCTTCAAGTTGTTAAACTCTTTCGAAGGAACCCGCTCGATACCAATTGAAGAACACAAGCTTATACTGAGAGGGGGTGAACAGTATAAGACCACTTTTTACTTTTCTTTCCCAAACAATATTATCCAATATATCAATGGCAATATCAACAATAGTAATCAAAGCAATGCATAAATCATCACACACAATAGAGACACCAATTTAACGTGGTTCACCCAATGTGGGCTACCTCCACGGAGAAAATATTTCACTAAAATTTTCTCAACAAATCTCTTGGGAATCCTTCCCTATTACAATGTTTATGGACCTCTATCCAAAGGAGATACCAATCCCCTAATCAAGTTCATGGATACCTATCCATAGGAGAACTCTTTCCCCTTTCTAGTTCATGGATCTCTATCCATAGGAGAACTCCTTCTCCTCTACTCTGGTTGGTGATCCTCTAGAAGACTACTACCTCCACTACACTAGCTTGTGGATCTCTCTCCATAGAAGACCTATATCCTCACTCAGAAGACCTATGTCCTCACTACCCTAGCTAATGGATCTCTATCCACTAGAGACTACTATCCTCTACTCTATCACCTCCAAAGCTTACTCTTAGCTCTACTCAATCTCTATCTCAAATATACACTAAACATCCTCACTCAATCTCAAATCTCATTAAACACTATCCTTAAGTCTACACAAATCTACTCAATCTCTATCTCAAATCTACACTAAATATTTTTCTCTAGCACAAATCTACTCAATCTCTATCTCAAATCTACACTAAACACAACCATACACCAATTTCTCAAATCTATCCTCAAGCCTTAACACAAAGCTTGACTCAATCACAAATCAACTCTCTTAGATCTGCTCCAAGCCTTAACTCAAAGATTGAACAAATCAATCAATCAACTCTACTCTCAAGTCTTCTCAAATACTTACCTCAAATCTATCCACAAGTCCTCTCAAGAACTTTCTCAATCTACTCAACAAGTCTTCACCAAGACTTACCTCAAATCTCAACAAGTCCACCATCAACTCAAGTCTTCACCAAGACTTACCTCAAATCTCACAAACTTCCAATTCTCAACAAATCTTCACCAAGACTTACCTCAAATTTTGTAAGCTTCCACAAAAGCTCACACAAATTTATCCTTAAGTCCCCTCTAGGACTTACTCAAATATTCTCACAAGCTTTCACAAAAGCTTATTCAAATCAATTGCAAAACTTGCATACACAACTCAACTTAATCTCTTTCAGAAAACCTCTTCAATCACACAAACAAGTTTCACTCAGAATCTTGTTTAACCATAGAAACATATAGAGAATGGTAAGAGACTCAATATGTTTCACACTCACAAATCACTCAATCACTTTCAAACTCTCTTTCAAATCAATTCAAAAATAAAGAATAATTTGTTTCACAAAACTTGAACTATCACTCCAATGCTTTCAATCAATAATGCTCAATCAACTTCACTCAACCATCCACTCAATGAAACACAACTTGCTTACAAACCCTAACCAAGTGTTTCACTATACTTCCAACAACTCACACTATGGAACTCAAACCTTGACTCAAGATGATTCCAAATTCACATAACAATGATACTCATGATCTTTCACAAACCCTAGTTCAAGCACATGAAAGCTTACTCAAATATTTCCAACAATGCTTATCAAACAATCTCACATAACAATGATACTCATGTTCTTTCACAAACCCTAGTTCAAGATAGTTCTCAATTTCACACTCAATTGCTCTCACAATCATTCACCAATCATGTATATGAAAACTCACTCAACAATGCTTATCAAACAATCCTTTTCACTCCAACTTTGCATTTCACAACATTCAACCCAACAATATTTCACTCACAAGGAAGATGTGCCCATACCTTTTGTTTTGATGGAGATATATCTTCAAAAACCTGTCTCAATCACAATCAAATTCTCTTTGCTATTCTCAAGGTTAGATAGCAACAATTTATCTCAAAATCTCCACTCAAATATTTCCTTCAATAATTATCTCACCATACAAAATTATTAGCTCTCAAGTACACCTTATAATCTCCAAACTTCACAAAAATAATATTCAAATCATAACCAATCAAAACTTCTTTGAAACACTTTATAAACCCAATTTTCACACTTATAAAATTAATTCCTTTTTTAACCCTTTTAACTCCAATCTTCAAACAATAAAATTCAACACAATTAATTTCCTTTCAAACACCTTATATCTCCAATCTCTATTTTAATGCTAAGTAAAAAATTAAAATATTTAAACTCCCTTATGACTCCCTATCTCTAACCTTAGCAAGAAATAATCAAAGCACCAACAATAATTCATGTGGCCCCCTATCACAAATCACACCTTGGCAAAATAAAATAACCTCTTACCTTAGACGATGGCCCATGATAAAAATAATGCCCTCATGACTACGCTCGACTCGAACCCACGACCAACCGTCACCGTAGTGCCTAAGCCTTAAGGCTTGGCTATCATTGGGCCACATGCCCAAGACAAAACCAAAGGTGCATGATGCACCTTTTACCTTGCTCTCTAGCACCTTTTGAAAATGAACAAAAAACCTTTGCCACCACCAAAATGAAGGGGACGTGAATCGAACCCTTGACCTGTCTTCCACAAACGCCTTAACCAACCGTCGATCACCACTTGCGCTACCAAGCGCTTGGTGAGATTTTTAATGCTCCACTTTGTCTTATACAAAGTCTACCCTTTTTATTTTTAACACATGCAAATCTTTCTTTCTTCTCTTACAACGCACAATTTTATTTTTCTCTTTAGGGCTTCGAAAATGCATGGATATTTTGAAATAAAAATATTTCCTCCTTTTATATCCTTTGCAATGTACTCCAAAACATCGACGCTTTCCAATTCAAATTTTAATTCAAATTTTAAACTTAGACTTATGGCGCCTTTAATATTTATTTAAATTAAAATTTTAACCTATGGTTAAAATATTTTAATTTAAATAAATTAAATAATAACCTTTACATTCTGCCAAATGGGTCTTTTGAGGATTTATATTTTAATGACTCCTTGGACCTCATTTTTCTTCACTTCAAACTTTAGCCAAGAATATTATAATATTATTATTTCCTTTTAAACCTGCTTCTCCTTCCTTGGGTATTCAATATTTTAGGCCGCTTTAGGCATATAATATTTAAAATAAATATTATATCCTATTTCCTTTAACCTCTTCCTTGCCTTTTGGAAAAACCACCTGATGACATTAATGATGACTAAACTTGAACATCAATTTCTTGACATCAATGACAACAAAACTTGCTCATATTTCCAACAATCTCCCCCTTTGTCATTGATGGCAACCCTCTTTCCTTTTACCATTTCTTTTCCTTTTTCAGTTCTGCTCCCCTTGAGAAATTCCTCCCCCTGATTGAATGCTCTCCCCCTAACTCAAATCTCTCCCCCTTTGACATCAATGGCAAAGGGCCACCTTTGGGGCTTGGGGCTAAGAATAAGACTCTTAGCTCAGCCCCTCCCCCACCTCCTCTCTTGAGGTGGTTAATTTTGGGGTGGGAGTATCTCTACTCCTAGCATACACTGCTCTTTACCTTTGTCCACCTTCTTCCTCAACTGATCCTTCTGATTCCTTTGAATATTCTTGTTCCTGCTTGTCTCTGGAAATTCTGTTCTACACCACTTAGCCATATGCCCAACATTATTGCACTTATAACACTTAATGTTGTGGTTCCTTGAAGGTGCAAATATCTTGAAGTTCCTCCTGGTGAAGCCATATCCATTCCTGTCATGAACCCTGCAATTAACTACCTTATGACCAAACTGATTACAAGAGTAGCAATACCCTTGAAAGAGATGCCCATTTCTAAAATTTCTATTGGTGAAACCATATCCCTGTCTTTCATGTGTCCTACACTGTGTAGCCTTGTGTCCAAACCTGTGACATGAGAAGCAACGTCCATTGAAGAAACCTTGCCTTGACCCCATTGGTCTCTTAGTCTCTTCTTCCCTGTGTTGTTTCATGTTCCATCTGTTCCTTATTTGTGCATTGTTCCTTTCCTTGTTGAACTTTCTATTGTCCAACTTATCCTCAGAAGTCTCACTTTCTCTTTCACTCTCTTCTTCTGAAGCTTCTTCTTCTTTGGAGCTTGAGATTGACTCCTCTCCTTGTCCTCTATATTCTTCTTCAAAACCAAGTCCTATCTTGTTTGATGAAGATCTTTGTACCTTGATAATCTTATCCAAGTTCTTTGAGCTTCTCCCAAACCTATGTAGCTTGTCTTTAGACTCTTTTACTTCCTTCCTTAGTGAAGCTACCTCATGCTCTAATCTTTCACATTCTAAGACCTTTGCCTCTAACTTCTCTTTAAATCTCCTTGTCTTAGCTATTGAGTTGGTTAGATCTTCTATAAGCTTTCCTTTCTCTTCATCACATTCTTGAAATTGAAGCTTGAGTTTTGAGTTCTACTTTCTTACCTTTCTTAATGCATTAAGAGCAGAAATAAGCTCACCCTCAAGATCAACTTCTCCTACCTCTTCATTTTTTGATTCTTCCTCTATTCTTTTGTCTTCAAGATCATCTTCATTCTTTTTTGATTCCTTTCCACTAGAAGCACTTCCTTCTTCTTCTATTGCCATAAGAAGACTTTCTTCTTCTAGACCTTCAAGAGCATCTTCATATTCATCTTCACTGAAACTGAACCCATTCCTTGTACAACTATCTTCAAGATGACCAAAGTTACCACACCTAAAACACTTGAGAATTATTGGTGCCCTTTTTACTTTTTCTTAACATCTTCTTTTTCTACTATCAGAAATAGAATTTCTTCTTCTTCATTATCTGAGGACCTTCCATCACTATCACTTGAACTCTTGCCTGCCTTATCTGCATAAAAACTCTTCTTATGCCTTTGGAAAAATTTCTTTCCTTGCTTGCCTTGTCCATCCCTACTTTTCTTTTGATACCTGTATTTTCCTGCTTCCTTGTTCTTATGATCCTGTTTCTCATCACCACTGCTATTTCTAGCTTCTGGACAATCAGATGCATAGTGACCATATTTACCACATTTGAAACACTTAACTAATTTTGTACCTTTATACTTTCTTGTGTCCTTGTTCCTTCTGCCATAGTTTGCTTCTTCATCACTGGATAACTCATTACTTGAATCTGACTTCTTACCCTTTGTCTTCTTTGTAACTTTGAAGGTTGCTTCTTTTTGGGGAATAGATTCCTCTTTTATTCTCATCTCAAAAGCTGTGAGAGTTCCATGTAACTCATCCCTTGTCAAAGTTTCAATATCTCTTGTTTCTTCTATGGCTGAAATCTTTTCACTATACCTCTTAGGAAGTGACCTTAAAACATTTTGACAAACATCTGATTCTTCAACTTTAAACCCAAGTCCTTGCATGGAGTTAACAACCTCATCCACACGAAGTAGGTATGTAGCAATTTTTTCCTCATCCTTCATCTTTAGGTCTTCAAATGTTTTCTTGTGATTTTGCAATTTTGCCATCTTGACCTTTTTGTCTCCCTCATATATATTTTTCAACTTATCCCAAATCTCTTTTGCTGATGTGCAATGCATAACTTTTACAAACTTTGATTCACGTAAACCATTTAAGATTCCATTCATTGCCTTTGAATTATTTAGTTGTAGGAGCTTACCATATTTATCTGTAGGTGGAGTAGCTGGTGGTATGTACCCATCCTCAACTGCTTGCCATATATCATTTCCTAGTGCCATTAGGTAAATCTTCATTCTTACACTCCAAAATGCATAATTGTTCCCATCGAACAATGGTGCCTTATTTCCTGAAGATCCACTCTGAGAATCCATCTGTGTTCCTGTAAGCTTTTCCTTCAAGTTGTTAAACTCTTTCGAAGGAACCCGCTTTGATACCAATTGAAGAACACAAGCTTATACTAAGAGAGGGGGTGAATAATATAAGACCAATTTTTACTTTTCTTTCTCAAACAATATTATCCAATATATCAATGGCAATATCAACAATAGTAATCAAAGCAATGCATAAATCATCACACACAATAGAGACACCAATTTAACGTGGTTCACCCAATGTGGGCTACTCCACGGAGAAAATATTTCACTAAAATTTTCTCAACAAATCTCTTGGGAATCCTTCCCTATTACAATGTTTATGGACCTCTATCCAAAGGAGATACCAATCCCCTAATCAAGTTCATGGAAATCTATCCATAGGAGAACTCTTTCCCCTTTGCTAGTTTGTGGATCTCTATCCATAGGAGAACTCCTTCTCCTCTACTCTGGTTGGTGATCTTCTAGAAGACTACTACCTCCACTACACTAGCTTGTGGATCTCTCTCCACAGAAGACCTATGTCCTCACTCAGAAGACTTTTATCCTCACTACCCTAGCTAATGGATCTCTATCCACTAGAGACTATTATCCTCTACTCTATCACCTCCAAAGCTTGCTCTTAGCTCTGCTCAAACTCTATCTCAAATCTACACTAAACATTATCCTTCAATCTAGCACAAATATACTCAATATTTATCTCAAATATACACTAAACACTATCCTTAAATCTAGCACAAATATACTCAATCTATATCTCAAATTTGCACTAAACAATATCCTTCGATCTAGCACAAATCTACTCAATATCTATCTCAAATCTACACTAAACACTATCCTTCAATCTAGCACAAATCTTCTCAATATCTATCTCAAATCTCACTAAACATATCCTTTCTACACAAATCTATTCTCAAATCTATCCTCAAGCCTTAACACAAAGCTTACTCAATCACAAATCAACTCTACTATTTTCCCAAACAAACTTACTCATAAATCAACTCTTCTAGATCTGCTCCAATCCTTAACTCAAATCTTGAACAAATCAATCAATCAACTCTGCTCACAAGTCTTCTCAAAGACTTACCTCAAATCTATCCACAAGTCCTCTCAAGAACTTGCTCAATCAACTCTCAAGTCTTCACCAAGACTTACCTCAAATCTATCCAACAAGTCCCTAGAACTTGCTCAATCACTCTCAAGTCTTCACCAAGACTTACCTCAATTCTATTCAACAAGTTCTCTCTAGAACTTGTCCAATATTCTCAACAAGTCTTCACCAAGACTTACCTCAAATATCTTTAAGCTTTCACAAAAGCTCACACAAATCTATCCTTAAGTCCCCTCTAGGACTTACTCAAATATGCTCACTAGCTTTCACAAAAGCTTATTCAAATCAATTGCAAAACTTGCATACACAACTCAACTTAATCTCTTTCAGAAAACCTCTTCAATCACACAAACAAGTTTCACTCAGAATCTTGTTTAACCATAGAAACATATAGAGAATGGTCAGAGACTCAATATGTTTCACACTCACAAATCACTCAATCACTTTCAAACTCTCTTTCAAATCAATTCAAAAATAAAGAATAATTTGTTTCACAAAACTTGAACTATCACTCCAATGCTTTCAATCAATAATGCTCAATCAACTTCACTCAACCATCCACTCAATGAAACACAACTTGCTTACAAACCCTAACCAAGTGTTTCACTATACTTCCAACAACTCACACTATGGAACTCAAACCTTGACTCAAGATGATTCCAAATTCACATAACAATGATACTCATGATATTTTCACAAACCCTAGCTCATGAGCACATGACAATGATACTCATGATATTTCCAACAATGCTTATCAATCAATCTCACATAACAATGATACTCATGTTCTTTCACAAACCCTAGTTCAAGATAGTTCTCAATTTCACACTCAATTGCTCTAACAACCATTCACTCCAACTTTGCATTTCACAACATTCAATCCAACAATATTTCACTCATAAGGAAGATGTGCCCATACCTTTTGTTTTGATGGAGATATATCTTCAAAACCTGTCTCAATCACAATCAAATCCTCTTTGCTAATCTCAAGGTTAGATAGCAACAATTTATCTCAAAATCTCCACACAAATATTTCCTTCAATAATTATCTCACCATACAAAAATATTAGCTCTCAAGTACACCTTATAATCTCCAAACTTCACAAAAATAATATTCAATTCATAAACAATCAAAACTTCTTTAAAAACACTTTATAACTCCAATTTTCACACTTATAAAAATAATTCCTTTGTTTAACCCTTTTAACTCCAATATTTTTTTTTGAAAAAATTGAAAAACTTGTATTAATACAAAAGGCAATTACACAAGGGAGAAAACTCATCCCAACCAACAACAGAGAACTAGACAACAAGCGGAGAGCACAAAGGCAACGCTAACCCCCACAGAGCACAGAAGACAACAAGGCGCGAAAACGCGACATGTCGCGAAATCGCGGCAATCAACCCCGTCGCGGCCGCAGCAGCGCCATCAGTCACGAAAACGCGACATGTCGCGATATCGCGACAGACAAAGCCCTCCGCGTCCGATCGCCAAAAAAGTCACGAAATCGCGACAGCAACTCCCTCCGACGGTCTATCATCACAGGCATCGCGAAATCGCGACAAGAACTCCAGGAAGCATCAAATCTCCAAAAGGGTCGCGAAATCGCGACGGAATTTCTCCGAAGCGCCCAGCTAGCAAAAGTGTCGCGATATCGCGACATATTCTCATCTTGACTCCCAATCCGCAAAAGTGTCGCGATATCGCGACAATTTTTACCAAAGCCATGAATGTGCCAAAAGTGTCGCGAAATCGCGACGAATTTTCCTTTCAGTTCCCAATCTTCAAAACTGTCGCGATATCGCGACAAGTTATCCTCATTGCAACTTGTCTTCAAAATTGTCGCGATATCACGACAATTAATCCAGATGACGCCAGTGTGCCCCAACTGTCGCGATATCGCGACGATTTTACCATGCAGCTTTCGATCGACAGAAATGTCACGGAATCGCGACGAAATGTGCCCTTTGCTCAAGTTCACCAAAAAAGTCGCGATATCGCGATGATAATCCTCATTGCAACCAGTCTTCAAAATTGTCGCGATATCGCGACAAGAAATCCAGATGACGCCAGTGTGCCCCAACTGTCGCGATATCGCGACAGTTTTACCATGCAGCTTCCAATCGACAAAAATGTCGCGATATCGCGACGAAATGTGCCCTTTGCTCAAGTTTACCAAAAATGTCGTGATATCGCGACGATAATCCTCCTTATCATCCCTGCGCCAAAAACGTCATGATTTCGTGACATGTCACGATTTCGCGACATGTTCCTTTCTAAGGCTGAGAAGGCAAAACCTGTCGCGATATCGCGACAACTTCCAACAAGAGGCCACGACGCCGCTACATGTCACGAAATCATGACAAAAACCTTCCTTAGCAGCAAAAACTTTGCACATTATCATAGGTAGCATTCAAGGCCTTGCCGAATCCCAAGATCCTCCACAGGAATATCACTATGCATCCGCACTCCAACTTCCTTCTCAAGACCTATCTTAGCAAGGAAATCGGCCGCCTTGTTGAAATCCCTACTCACATAGATGGGAACCACATCATCTAATTCTTTCCGGAGATCCTTTATCTGAGAGACAAGACTCCGCAACCTCCAGGCTTGCAAATCAAAGTTCCTCATGCAATCGAGAGCGCCCACCAGAATTTGGGAGTCGGACTCAAGAATTATCTTTCTATGGCCCTGCTTGACAACCCAGATAGAAGCAAATTTAATAGCCAAGGCCTCCGCTTCATTGTTTGTGGCATGACCCAGACCGTGCAGTTCCCAGTAAAGCACGGACCCACCATGATCACGGCACACAACTCCAGTACCAGCACTACCCGGATTTCCTTTTGCAGCTCCATCAGTATTGATTTTGATCCAGCCTGCTGGGGGAGGGTGCCATCTATCATGAGCCTGTCTTTCAAGAGCAACAACTCCATCAACCAGTGGCACAGAAACAGACTGATGTTCCTCCTCAACGTAGATGGCAACTGTTTCCACCACTTTGCTCCATATAACCTGCCATATTCCATCAAGTGAAGAGAATGTTTCACGGAAAATGCGGGCATTTCTCTCCAGCCACACCTGCCACCAAATAAAAAGAAAGCCCAGCTCCCAGCCAATTCGGAGAGCTTTGGATTTAAATCTGCCTCTCTTCCATCGGTTCCAAATATTGGTCCGAGTCACCTCACTGTTGGCTTGAATTTTGAAGTGGGAAAACCAGCGCATCCAAATCTGCCGTGTGAAGGGGCATTCAAACATCAAATGATCAGCAGTTTCCTCATGCTTGCGGCATAAAACACACTGAGAAGGACCGATGATGCCTCCGTGTCTAAGATTGTCAAAGGTGAGAATTCCATTGTGCATAAGTTGCCAGTGAAAAAAATTCACCTTCGGCCAACCCTTGGGGTGCCATATCTTCTTCCAAACATGGACCGGGAAAGAGTGTGGAGGGGCTCTGGAAGAATCTGGTTAAATCCCGCCTTCACAGTGTAAACCCCAAGGTTCCCAAAGCCCTAGGCAAGTTCATCCTCTTCATCCCGCCCAGTAAGAAACCTAGCTTTCAAAATTTTTCTAAGATTGGTGCCACTCCATGGGATTGGAATTGGCCACTCTTCCAACCTCTTGAACTTTTTGAACTTGTACTCCCCAATGTGGCTGGTATTGAAATAACTCTCAATATGAATCCAGCCCTTGTCTTCTATGGCTGATTTAATGGGTTGCAATTCTGGAAACACAAGAATGATGGGAGGGTGCTGATCCCAGGAGTCAGCCGTAAACGGGCCTTCTCCCCTCTCCCCACTTTCCAAAACAATTGATCTTTGATAACTTGAGCTCCCACCTTGAGAGTCTGCCATACTAAGGATCCATTACCCTCCAAAGGGAAACGTCCTAGATCATTGGGGTGAGCATGGCCTAGGTATTTGCTAGAAAGAATTCTGCTAAAGAGGGATGTTGGTCGGGAAATCCACCTCCAAGACAATTTACCACCCAAAGCTTGATTATTAAGCTTGGAGCTTCTCACCCCACCCCTCCTTTATCCTTGGGCTAGGTGACCTTATCCCATCCAACCAAGGCCCATTTCTTCTTCCCTTTTGCACCCTCCCATAAAAAGCTTCTGGCCATTTTGTCAAGCTCTTTCCATATAGAATGTGGGGCAGCCAGGATGGAGAATTTATATATTGGCATTGCCTGAATAACTGATTGTAAGTAAGTTAGTCGGCCTCCATAGCTTAACCATTTATGAGACCAATGATTCATTTTCTCTTTGATGCCATCCAAAAGATCCTTCCAGATATCAATTTTTAGTTTTTTGAAATGCAGTGGAACCCCCAAGTAAACAACAGGTAGAGAAGTCCTAGTAAATCCCAGGATCTCAGTAACTCTTTCCTGTAACCTTCGGTCAAGATTGAAGAAGACCACTTTGGATTTTTTATCATTAATGACTTGATTTGAGGCCCGAAGGTAGATGTTTAAAGTATCTCTAATTCCTCTTGCTTCCCTGAGGCTGGCCACTCCAACCAATCCCGTGTCATCCACAAACTGTAAGTGGGTCAAAACTTTTGTCCCCACTTTAATACCCGTTATCACACCTAGCTGTCGTCTTCTCAGGAAGAGTCTGCCTAATCCTTCTGCTAAGATGAGGAAGAGGTAAGGAGAGCAAGGGTCCCCTTGACGAAGACCCCGAGAGGCTCCAAAAGGAGTCGAGGGGAGCCCATTGATTAGAACAAGAAAGAAGGTGTGGAGATACACTCATGACCCAGCTCAATCCAGCCCCGAGAGAAGCCAAAGGCTGCCATCATCTTTGCCAGAAGCCCCACTCCACCCGATCATAAGCCTTAGACATATCCAACTTTATGAACATTCCTTTGTTGCTTGAAGTTTGCATTGTATGGATTGCATCCTGAGAAAGGACCACTTCATCCAAGATCTATCGTCCTTCAACAAAACCCCTTGCTCAGAGGAAATTATTTTATGGAGAAAAGGTTTTAGACGTTCAGCCATAATCTTCGTGATTATTTTATAAATAACATTGCATAAGGTAATCGGTCTGAAATCAGAGAGATGAACCCCCTCCCTCCCATTTTGGAATTAAAGTGATGAAGGTGTGATTGAGAGCCTTAAGCATTCTTTTATTAGTTCTGGACTCCTCTGCGACAGCCAAAACATCTTTCTCCGTAGTATCCCGTAAGGCCCGAAAGAATTCTATAGGAAAGCCATCTGGACCTCGGCGATTTTCCCGTGCTCATCCCAAAGACCACTTTCTTTAGTTCATCACTGTCAATGGGTCTAAGGAGAGTCTGATTCTCTTCGTGAGAGATAATAGAAGGTATGACATTAATAACTTCATTTTGGGCTTCCACATCTTGTTCCCTACTTTCCTTAAAAAGGTTTGAGAAATAATCCATTGAGTGGAAATGCATTCCAGGGAGAGTATCAAAGGAGTGTCCATTCTCATCGTGAAGGACTTCCATGTTATGCATTTGTCTCCTTGCACAGGCTGAGCGGTGGAAAAATTTTGTATTTCTATCACCTTCTAGTAACCAAGTGATTCTTGCTCTCTGTTTCCAATAAATTTCCTCTTGATTATCAATGTCCTCAACCGCTTTGCGCAGAGCATCATCCTCGCCTTTAAGGTGCTCAGGAATGGTACCTTCCCCGAAGTGTTTTTGCACCTCCTCCCATCTAGCCATCAAGGGGGCCCTTTGGAGCCGGAAGTCCGACTTATTGTTTTGTCTCCACTGTTTCAATTTACACTTGACAAAATGGAGTTGTTTATGGAATTTGAACATTGCAGTCCCCAAGGGTAGGCGGCCTTCTTCCCACCACTGTGGAATTTTCCTTCGGAGATCCTCCTTTTGCAACCAAAAATTTTCAAATTTGAATGGCTTATGGTGTTGACCTGTCATCGGCCCTCCCTCCAACAAAAGGGGATAGTGGTCCGAGACTGGACCTTCCAAAATCTGGAACTTAAGATTCCATTTAATAAATGCCTCTTCATAAACCAAAAACCGGTCTAACTTAACCTTCCCGCTCGTGTGGCTCTCTCCTCTTGTTTGTCCAAGTAAAGTAGGTTCCAGGGCCTTTGATATCAACCAGATTAAAGGCCTGGATTTGGGCAATCAAGAACCGGTCCCCAGGATCCAAAACTGGGGCACCACCTTCCTGATCCCTAACAGACAATTTGGCATTAAAATCCCTAGCTATGATCCAGTCAAAAACTTCCCGGGATGACCTCATGTTGTGTACAGCTTGCCATTGGAGCCGCTGGCCATCAAAGCATTGAGCCCCATAGAAGTTTGTAATAAGAACATGTTCAACTGTGGCATTGTTTCTAAACAGAGAAGTGAGAACACCCCTCCAAGCTATGTGTTCTAAAGCTGTCCATACTTGAGGGTTACAGAGAGTAACAATCCCCCCGAGGCACCCCCGAGCAGCCACATCCATATAATCAGGACCCCGCCATATTCTCGTTAGCAGCCTTGCACATAAGATCTACATACATTTTTGTCTCCCGGATGAGCAAAAAGTCTCGTTTTACATTTTCCTAAAAGTCCTTGAACAGCAGATTGATGGGTTCTCACTGCTTAAACCCCTAACATTCCAAGATTGAATAATCATTGAGGACCTTGTGAGCAATAAGACTCAATTGGCCTCACCGATCCTCCATTGATCAGCCTTGTCTCCTTGTAACCGCTAGTAGATCCTTATTGGATTTTCTCGCTCGCTCCTTGGGAATTACTCATTTTTAGACCTCTTCTCCACCTGGGTAATCCCTAGAACCGGCCTTTCCCTCGTTCTTTTCGGAGCTTCCCATATTGACGTCCTTAATAACCTACCATGCTCGGGGAGTGGATTACCAGATGTCCCCGAGTTCTCTCGGCCGCCTTGTCCCAGAGGGTTCCATTACCTGTTCTAAGACCGGAGTAGAAGAAGGGGAAGCCTGAGAGTGAATGTTAATATCCTCAACATTCCCATCCACTCCTTCCATAACTTGGTCCTCTTGATCTACTAGGGATTTAAAGATTTCATACCGATTGGTTGGTTTAAGTTGTGCCTGCTCCTTGGAATTTTTCTTTTTATTTCTCCTTCGCTTCGGTTGTTCAAAACCATCTTTCTGGAGATCAGAATCCTGAGGAATACTAGATGGATCTTGGACAGGGGTAAACTTGCCCTCTCTGGGGCGATTTGGATTTCCAAGCGGCGCCTCCACTTTTGTGCTCAGAATATTTGGGCAAAACCTCGCCAGATGGCCGTGCTTATGGCAGACTCTGCATCTAAAAGGTAGTGCCTCATAATCTAACTCGTTGTATCCAGGAGAGCCCCGTCAACTCAAGTTCCACCTCGACCGGTAGAGGTCAAGCTAATGTCCATTTCAACACAGATCCTAGCAAAGACAACAGTGTTTCCCTCTATAGTGTCTCTGGAGACTCCTATAAATCTGCCTAATGAATTACCAATCATTTCTAAAACCCGCTCACCCCAAAACTCCATCGGGAGAGCATACAGTCGGATCCGGACCGGACTCGCCGTGGGTTCGATACGAGGGTCAAAACCCACTCTCCAAGGTTGAACAAATAACCCACCGGGCCATGGTTCCTCTTCTCTCGATTCAAATGCTCTGCTTTCTATCTCGCTAAAGAAGAGAAACTAATAATGAAATATCCATTACTAATAGGCCATAAGGAGTACTCACCTAGTGGCTCCCAATTTTGTCTAACCTGTGTGCGTAAAGTTCGTAGTGGGACGGATACCCATGAATTTGCAAATCAGGTCATGATGAGCACGATAGGAGATTGTGTCTTCGACCAGTTTTGGTTCTATAATAATCTTTGGTCTGGAAGTTGATTGCGGAAGGCAACCGTTAACTCGGTGTGTGGAAGCACCCTTGCCAGCGTTCTTGAGTAACGTCTGAAAAGCAGTCCTCCGCGCTTCACCAATGGAGGGCGAGGGGTTTTCTTTCAGGATCTCAACGTATGAACTCTTTTTTCCAAGCAGAAGAGACTGGAGGAGACCCCATCGGGCCCTCCCGAACAGCCTTACAAGTCTTCAGAGTAGTGCAGAAACAATCAAACAAAGGCTCTGGGAAGATCTGTCGGGCCAGAGGCCCACGAGCAGCGCCCGACGCCGGTTCAGAAGTTTTCCCGCCAAATCGCCAGAGCGCGAAAACTCATCCTCAACCCATAATGTTAGAATCCCTTTTAACTCCAATATTAAAACAATAATTTCAACACAAATAATTTCCTTTCAAACACCTTATATATCCAATCTCTATTTTAATGCTAAGTAAATAATTAAAATATTTAAACTCCCTTATGACTCCCTATATCTAACCTTAGCAAGAAATAATCAAAGCACCAACAATAATTCATGTGGCCCCCTATCACAAATCACACCTTGGCAAAATAAAATAACCTCTTACCTTATACGGTGGCCCACAATAAAAATAATGCCCTCACAACTGCGCTCGACTTGAACCCACGACCAACCGTCGCTATGGTATCTGAGCCTTATGGTTTGGTTGTCGTTGGGCCACACACCCACGATAGAACCAAATGTGCACGATGCACCTTTTACCTTGCTCTCCGGTGCCTTCCAAAAACAAATTAAAAACCTTTGCCACCACCAAAACGAAGGCGACACGAATCGAACTCTTGACCTATCTTCCACAAACGCCTTAACCAGTCGTTAATCGCCACTTGCGCTACTAAGCGCTTGGTGATATTTTTAATGCTCCACTTTGTCTTATACAAAGTTTACCCCTTTTTATTTTTTAACTAATGCAAATCTTTCTTTCTTCTCTTCGACGCACAATTTTCTTTTTCTTTTTAGGGCTTCGAAATGCATGGATGGTTTGAAATAAAAAATATTTCCTCCTTTTATATCCTTTGCAAAGTATTCCAAAATTTCGGCACTTTCCAAATCAAATTTTTAATTTGAGTTTTAAACTTAGACTTATGGCACCTTTTATATTTATTTAAATTAAAATTTTAACCTATGGTTAAAATATTTTAATTTAAATAAATTAAATAATAATATTTACATTCTGCCAAATGGGTCTTTTCGAGACTTTATAATTTCAATACTCTTTGGATATTGTTTTTCCTCCACTTTGACTTTTAGCCCAAAATATTATAATATTAAATATTATAATATAATTATTCCTTTTAAACCTGCTTCTCCTTCATTTTAATCTTTTAGGCCACTTTAGGCATATAATATTAAAATAAATATTATATCCTATTTCCTTTAACCTCTTCCTTGCCTTTTGGAAAAACCACCTGATGATATCAATGACGATTAAACTTGAACATCAATTTCTTGACATCAATGACAACAAAACTTGTTCATATTTTCAACAAAACTATGAAAGCAGTATGGGCAAGATGTGAATGGGATGCTATGGATTCTGAAGGAGCGACAAGGGGATTCTAACTTGTTGGAATCCTTCTACAACCTCCCATGTAACCATTCATAAAACTAGGCATTGGTTAGCCTCTTTAGTCACTTGCTACTTTGCAGATATTTATTTTATCCTTATCAATGTTTATGGATCTACAACTCAGTTAGGTAGATTAGAAGTCTAGAGTGGGATTTAATCCTTTATAAGAAGTAAAGACCAAGAAAATTTATTCATGATCATATGAGATTTTAATTTCATAACCAAGGTGGATGAAAAATATAGAGGAATTAGAAAATTAACCCAAAGTATGAAAGATTTCTCAGCTTTTATTCAAAACAATAATCTATGGGAGGTTGAGTCTGAAGAAGACAACTATACTTGGACCAATAAAAGGAGAGGCCAAAACCTAATAGAAAAAAAATTAGACAGATGCATTCTCTCATATCATTGGCTAGATGAAGGAACTTGTGCTAAAATTAATACCTTAAAAAGGATTGGTTCAGATCACTAGCCAATAAGAGTTAAAATAGTGGTTAGTGAATTTAAAAGAATATCATATTTTAAATATGAGCAGATGTGGGAAGGCCATCCTCAATTTTCTAATATGATTGTTCAAACATGGAACTCTTCAGGTAATGGTGGGTTGTATGCTCTTCCAAATCAAATTAAATCTATGACATCTAGATTAAAATAATGGAACAAGAACACTTTTGAAAACATTTTTGAGAAGAAAGAACTAAAAGATAAAATTTCAAAATTCTAAAAAGGTGAACATAATAATCCAAGCTCAGAGGAAAGGGAGTTGCTTAGTGAATATCATAATATTTTGTGTACAAAAGAGAAATTTTGGAGATTAAAATCAAGATAGACTTGGTTAAAAGAAGGAAATAAAAATACAAAGTTTTTTCATATGATGGATATATTACAGAGATCAACATCTATAACTAGTAGAATTAAATCAATAGAAGGGGTTTGGATTGAAGACCAACATAAAATTAGAAAAGAGGCTAAATATTTTTATCATAATATTCTAGGATCAGAGGAGACTGAAGTTCTTAACGATAAACTTCTTCAATATGTTCCTTTAGTTATAACAAATGAAGACAATAGGAAACTGATGGATCCTATTACTCTAGAAGAAGTTCATTTAGCTCTTTTCTCTTTTAATAAGGATAAATCCCTAGGTCTAGATGGGATCTCTGCAACTTTTTACCAGCATAATTGGGATATAGTGAAATATTCTATATTGGTGGCAGTGGAACAGTCAAGGATAAAACAATGCATACCTTATAAAATAAATGCAACTTATCTTACCCTAATTCCAAAAAAGAAGGATGCTAAATTGTTTGATTCTTTTAGACCCATAAGCCTATATAATATGGCATATAATATTATCTCCAAAGTGAAAAAATGGAAGAGATTGATAGAACCAAAGGTGCATGATGCACCTTTTACCTTGCTCTCTGGTGCCTTCTAAAAACGAACGAAAAATCTTTGCCACCACCAAAACGAAGGGGACGTGAATCAAACTCTTGACCTGTCTTCCACAAATGCCTTAACCCAAGATGGATGAAAAATTTAGAGGAATTAGGAAATTAACCCAAAGTATGAAATATTTCTCACCTTTTATTCAAAACAATAATCTATGGGAGGTTGAGTCTGAAGAAGACAACTATACTTAGACCAATAAAAGGAGAGGCCAAAACCTAATAGCAAAAAAAATATACAGATGCATTCTCTCATATCATTGGCTAGATGAAGGAACTTGTGCTAAAATTAATACCTTAACAAGGATTGATTGGGGCCAATAAGAGTTAAAATGGTGGTTAGTGAATTCAAAATAATATCATATTTAAAAATTAGCAGATGTGAGAAGGCCATCCTCAATTTTCTAATATGATTGTTCAAACATGGAACTCTTCAGGTAATGGTGGGTTGTATGCTCTTCCAAATCAAATTAAATCTATGACATCTAGATTGAAAGAATGGAACAATAACACTTTTGAAAACATTTTTGAGAAGAAAGAACTAAAATATAAAATTTCAAAATTCTAAAAAGGTGAACATAATAATCCAAGATCAGAGGAAAAGGAGTTGCTTAGTGAATATCATAATATTTTGAGTACAGAAGAGAAATTTTGGAGATTAAAATCAAGATAGACTTGGTTAAAAGAATGAAATAAAAATACAAAGTTTTTTCATATGATGGATATAGTACAGAGATCAACATCTAGAATTAGTAGAATTAAATCAATAGAAGGGGTTTGGATTGAAGACCAACATAAAATTAGAAAAGAGGCTAAATATTTTTATCATAATATTCTAGGATCAGAGGAGACTGAAGTTCTTAACGATAAACTTCTTCAAGATGTTCCTTTAGTTATAAAAAATGAAAACAATAGGAAACTGATGGATCCTATTACTCTAGAAGAAGTTCATTTAGCTCTTTTGCCTTTTAATAAGGATAAATCCCTAGGTCCAGATGGGATCTCTACAACTTTTTACCAACATAATTGGGATATAGTGAAGGATTCTTTATTGGTAGCAGTGGAACAATCTAGGGTAAAACAATACATACCTTATAAAATAAATGCAACTTATCTTACCCTAATTCCAAAAAATAAGGATGCTAAATTGTTTGATTCTTTTAGACCCATAAGCCTATATAATATGGCATATAATATTATCTCCAAAGTGAAAAAATGGAAGAGATTGATAGAAACAAAGGTGCATGATGCACCTTTTACCTTGCTCTCTGGTGCCTTCTAAAAATGAATGAAAAACCTTTGCCACCACCAAAACGAAGGGGACGTGAATCAAACTCTTAACCTGTCTTCCACAAACGCCTTAATCCAAGCTGGATGAAAAATTTAGAGGAATTAGGAAATTAACCCAAAGTATGAAAGATTTCTCAGCTTTTATTCAAAACAATAATCTATGGGAGGTTGAGTCTAAAGAAGACAACTATACTTGGACCAATAAAAGGAGAGGCCAAAACCTAATAGCAAAAAACTAGACAGGTGCATTCTCTCATATCATTGGCTAGATGAATGAACTTGTGCTAAAATTAATACCTTAATAAGGATTGGTTGGGGCCAATAAGAGTTAAAATGGTGGTTAGTGAATTCAAAAGAATATCATATTTTAAATATGAGCAGATGTGGGAAGGCCATCCTCAATTTGCTAATATGATTGTTCAAACATGGAACTCTTTAGGTAATGGTGGGTTGTATGCTCTTCCAAATCGAATTAAATCTATGACATCTAGATTAAAATAATAGAACAAGAACACTTTTGAAAACATTTTTGAGAAGAAAGAACTAAAAGATAAAATTTCAAAATTCTAAAAAGGTGAACATAATAATCCAAGCTCATAGGAAAGGGAGTTGCTTAGTGAATATCATAATATTTTGAGTACAAAAGAGAAATTTTGGAGATTAAAATCAAGACAGACTTGGTTAAAAGAAGGAAATAAAAATACAAAGTTTTTTCATATGATGGATATAGTATAGAGATCAACATCTAGAATTAGTAGAATTAAATCAATAGAAGGGGTTTGGATTTAAGACCAACATAAAATTAGAAAAAAGACTAAATATTTTTATCAAAATATTCTAGGATCAGAGGATACTGAAGTTATTAACGATAAACTTCTTCAAGATGTTCCTTTAGTTATAACAAATGAAGACAATAGGAAACCGATGGAGCCTATTACTCTAGAAGAAGTTCATTTAGCTCTTTTGTATTTTAATAAGGATAAATCCCTAGGTCTAAATGGGATCTCTGCAACTTTTTACCAACATAATTGGGATATAGTGAAAGATTTTTTATTGGTGGCAGTGGAATAGTCAAGGATAAAACAATACATAACTTATAAAATAAATGCAACTTATCTTACCCTAATTCCAAAAAAGAAGGATGCTAAATTGTTTGATTCTTTTAGACCCATAAGCCTATATAATATGGCATATAATATTATCTCCAAAGTGAAAAATGGAAGAGATTGATAGAACCAAAGGTGCATGATTCACCTTTTACCTTGCTCTCTGATGCCTTCTAAAAATGAACGAAAAACCTTTACCACCACAAAAACGAAGGGGACGTGAATCAAACTCTTGACCTGTCTTCCACAAACGCCTTAACCCAAGCTGGATGAAAAATTTAGAGGAATTAGGAAATTAACCCAAAGTATGAAATATTTCTCAACTTTTATTCAAAACAATAATCTATGGGAGGTTGAGTTTGAAGAAGACAACTATACTTGGACCAATAAAAGGAGAGGCCAAAACCTAATAGCAAAAAAATTAGACATATGCATTCTCTCATATCATTGGCTAGATGAAGGAACTTGTGCTAAAATTAATACCTTAACAAGGATTGATTGGGGCCAATAAGAGTTAAAATGGTGGTTAGTGAATTCAAAAGAATATCATATTTTAAATAAGAGCAGATGTGGGAAGGCCATCCTCAATTTGCTAATATGATTGTTCAAACATGGAACTCTTTAGGTAATGGTGGGTTGTATGCTCTTCCAAATCATATTAAATCTATGACATCTAGATTAAAAGAATGGAACAAGAACACTTTTGAAAATATTTTTGAGAAGAAAGAACTAAAAGATAAAATTTCAAAATTCTAAAAAGGTGAACATAATAATCCAAACTTAGAGGAAGGGATTTGCTTAGTGAATATCATATTTTGAGTAAGGAAGAGAAATTTTGGAGATTAAAATCAAGATAGACTTGGTTAAAATAAGGAAATAAAAATACAAAGTTTTTTCATATGATGGATATAGTACAAAGATCAACATCTAGAATTAGTAGAATTAAATCAATAGAAGGGGTTTGGATTGAAGACCAACGTAAAATTAGAAAAGAGACTAAATTTTTTTATCATAATATTCTAGGATCAGAGGAGACTGAAGTTCTTAACGATAAACTTCTTCAAGATGTTCCTTTAGTTATAACAAATGAAGACAATAGGAAACTGATGGACCCTGTTACTCTAGAAGAAGTTCATTTAGCTCTTTTTTCTTTTAATAAGGATAAATCCCTAGGTCTAGATGGGATCTCTGCAACTTTTTACCAACATAATTGGGATATAGTGAAAGATTTTTTATTGGTGGCAGTGGAACAATCAAGGATAAAACAATACATACCTTATAAAATAAATGCAACTTATCTTACCCTAATTCCAAAAAAGAAGGATGCTAAATTGTTTGATTCTTTTAGACCCATAAGACTATATAATATGGCATATAATATTATCTCCAAAGTGAAAAATGGAAGAGATTGATAGAACCAAAGGTGCATGATGCACATTTTACCTTGCTCTCTGACGCCTTCTAAAAATGAATGAAAAACCTTTACCACCACAAAAACGAAGGGGACGTGAATCAAACTCTTGACCTGTCTTCCAAAAACACCTTAACCCAAGTTGGATGAAAAATTTAGAGGAATTAGGAAATTAACCCAAAGTATGAAATATTTCTCAACTTTTATTCAAAACAATAATCTATGGGAGGTTGAGTTTGAAGAAGACAACTATACTTGGACCAATAAAAGGAGAGGCCAAAACCTAATAGCAAAAAAATTAGACATATGCATTCTCTCATATCATTGGCTAGATGAAGGAACTTGTGCTAGAATTAATACCTTAACAAGGATTGATTGGGGCCAATAAGAGTTAAAATGGTGGTTAGTGAATTCAAAAGAATATCATATTTTAAATATGAGCAGATGTGGGAAGGCCATCCTCAATTTGCTAATATGATTGTTCAAACATGGAACTCTTTAGGTAATGGTGGGTTGTATGCTCTTCCAAATCAAATTAAATCTATGACATCTAGATTAAAAGAATGGAACAAGAACACTTTTGAAAATATTTTTGAGAAGAAAGAACTAAAAGATAAAATTTTAAAATTCTAAAAATGTGAACATAATAATCCAAACTCGGAGGAAAGGGATTTGCTTAGTGAATATCATATTTTGAGTACTGAAGAGAAATTTTGGAGATTAAAATCAAGATAGACTTGGTTAAAATAAGGAAATAAAAATACAAAGTTTTTTCATATGATGGATATAGTACAAAAATCAACATCTAGAATTAGTAGAATTAAATCAATAGAAGGGGTTTGGATTGAAGACCAACGTAAAATTAGAAAAGAGACTAAATTTTTTTATCATAATATTCTAGGATCAGAGGAGACTGAAGTTCTTAACGATAAACTTCTTCAAGATGTTCCTTTAGTTATAACAAATGAAGACAATAGGAAACTGATGGAGCATGTTACTCTACAAGAAGTTCATTTAGCTCTTTTCTCTTTTAAAAAGGATAAATCCCTAGGTCCATATGGGATCTCTACAACTTTTTACCAACATAATTGGGATATAGTGAAGGATTCTTTATTGGTGGTAGTGGAACAATCTAGTGTAAAACAATACATACCTTATAAAATAAATGCAACTTATATTACCCTAATTCCAAAAAAGAAGGATGCTAAATTGTTTGATTATTTTAGACCCATAAGCCTATATAATATGGCATATAATATTATCTCCAAAGTGCATGATGCACCTTTTACCTTTTACAATGTCCAAAGAGTATTTAAATTATAAAGTCTCGAAAAGACCCATTTGGCAGAATGTAAATATTATTATTTAATTTATTTAAATTAAAATATTTTAACCAAAGGTTAAAATTTTAATTTAAATAAATATAAAATGTGTCATAAGTCTAAGGTTAAAATTCGAATTAAAAATTCAATTTGGAAAGTGCCGACGTTTTGGAATACTTTGCAAAGGATATAAAAGGAGGAAATCTTTTTTATTTCAAACCATCCATGCATTTCGAAGCCCTAAAAAGAAAAAGAAAATCGTGTGCCAAAGAGAAGAAAGAAAGATTTGCATGTGTTAAAAAATAAAAAGGGGCAGACTTTGTATAAGACAAAGTGGAGCATTAAAAATATCACCAAGCGCTTGGTAGCGCAAGTGGCGATTGGTGGTTGGTTAAGGCGTTTGTGGAAGACAGGTCAAGAGTTTGATTCGCGTCCCCTTCGTTTTGGTAGTGGCAAAGATTTTTCGTTCATTTTTAGAAGGCACCAGAGAGCAAGGTAAAAGGTGCATCATGCACCTTTGGTTCTATCAATCTCTTCCATTTTTTCACTTTGGAGGTTGTTAACTCCATGCAAGCACTTGATTTAAAGTGGAAGAATCAGATGTATGTCAAAATATTTTAAGATCACTTCCTAAGAGGTATAGTGAAAATATTTCAACCATGGAAGAAACAAGAGATATAGAAACTTTGACAAAGAATGAGTTACATGGAACTCTCACAAATTTTGAGATGAGAACAAAAGAGGAATCTATTCCTAAAAAAGAAGCAACCTTCAAAGTTACAAATAAGACAAAGGAAAAGAAGTCAGATTCAAGTAATGAGTTATCCAGTGATGAAGAAGCAAACTATGGCAGAAGGAACAAGGACACAAGAAAGTATAAAGGTACAAAAATAGTTAAGTATTTAAATATGGAAAATATGGTCACTATGCAACTGATTGTCTAGAAGCTGTAAATAGTAGTGGTGATGAGAAATAGGATCATAAGAACATGGAAGCAAGAAAATATAGGTATCAAAATAGAAGTAGGGATGAACAAAGCAAACAAGGAAAGAATTTTTTCCAAAGGCATAAGAAGATATTTTATGCAGATAAGGTAGGTAAGAGTTCTAGTGATAGTGATGGAAGGTCCTCAAATAATGAAGAAGAAGAAATTATATTTTTGGCAGAAGAAAATAATATTGCTAGAAAAAGAACACCAATAATCCTCAAGTATTTTAGGTGTGGTAAATTTGGTCATCTTGAAGATAGTTGTACAAGAAATGGGTTCATTTTCAGTGAAGATGAATATGAAGATGCTAGTGAAGGTCCAGAAGAAGAAAGTCTTCTTATGGCAATAGAAGAAGAAGGAAGTGCTTCTAGTGGAAAGGAATCAGAAAAGAATGAAGATGATCTTGAAGATAAAAGAATAAAGGAAGAATCAGAAAATGAAGAGGTAGGAGAAGTTGATCTTGAGGGTGAGCTTATTTCTGCCCTTGATGCATTAAGAAAGGTAAGAAAGCATAACTCAAAACTCAAGCTTCAATTTCAAGAATGTGATGAAGAAAAAGGAAAGCTTATAGAAGATCTAACAAAATCAATAGCTAAGACAAGAAGATTTAAATAAATGTTAGAGGCAAAGGTTCTAGAATGTGAGAGATTAGAGCATGAGATAACTTCACTAAGGAAGGAAGTTAAAGAGTCTAAAAACAAGCTACATAGGTTTGGAAGAAGCTCAAAGCAATTGGATAAGATTATCAAGGTACAAAGATCTTCATCAAACAAGATAGGACTTGGTTTTGGAGAAGAATATAGAGGACGGGGAGAGGAGTCAATCTCAAGCTCCAAAGAAGAAGAAGCTTCAGAAGAAGAGAGTGTAAGAGAAAGTGAGACTTCTAAGGATAAGTTGGACAACAGGAAGTTCAACAAGGAAAGAAACAATGCACAAACAAGGAATAGATGGAACAAGTAACAACACAAGGAAGAAGAGACTAAGAGACCAATGGGGTCAAGGCAAGGATCATTCAATGGACATTGCTTATCATATCACAGGTTTGGACATAAGGCTACACAATGCAGGACACATGAAATATAGGGATATGGTTTCACCAATAGAAATTTCAGAAATGGACATCTCTTTCAAGGGTATTGATACTCTTGTAATCAGTTTGGTCATAAGGTAGTTAACTGCAGGGTTCATGACAGGAATGGATATGGCTTCACTAGGAAAACTACATGACATTTGCACCTTCAAGGAACCACAACATTAAGTGTCATAAGTGCAATAATGTTGAGCATATGGCTAAGTGGTGTAGAGCAAAAATTCTAGAGACAAACAGGAACAAGAACATTCAAAAAAATTAGAAGGATTAGTTGAGAAAGAAGGTGGACAAAGGTAAAGAGCAGTGTATGCTAGGAGTAGAGATACTCCCATCCAAAAATTAACCACCTCAAGAGAGGAGGTGGGGAAGGGGCTAAGTTAAGAGTCTCATTCTTAGCCACAAGCCCCAAAGGTGGCCCTTTGCCATTGATGTCAAAGGGGGAGAGATTTGAGTTAGGGAGAGAGCATTCCGTCAAGGGGAGCAGTTTCTTAGGGGGAGCAAAACTAAAAAAGGAAAAAGAAATGGTAAAAGGAAAGAGGGTTGCCATCAATGACAAAGGGGGAGATTGTTGGAAATATGAGCAAGTTTTGTTGTCATTGATGTCAAGAAATTGATTTCAATTTTAGTCATCATTGATATCGTCAGGTGGTTTTTCCAAAAGGCAAGGAAGAGGTTAAAAAAATAGGATATTATATTTATTTTAATATTATATGTCTAAAGCGGCCTAAAAGATTATCAAGAAGGAGAAGCAGGTTTAAAAGGAATAATAATATTATAATATTCCGGGCTAAAAGTTGAAGTGGAGGAAAAACAATGTCCAAAGAGTCTTTAAATTAGAAAGTCTTGAAAAGACCCATTTGACAGAATGTAAATATTATTATTTAATTTATTTAAATTAAAATATTTTAACCATAGGTTAAAATTTTAATTTAAATAAATATTAAATGCCCCATAAGTCTAAGTTTAAAATTTGAATTAAAAATTCGATTTGGAAAACGTCGACATTTTGGAATACTTTGCAAAGGATATAAAAGGAGGAAATATTTTTTATTTCAAACCATCTATGCATTTCGAAGTCCTAAAGAGAAAAAGAAAATTGTGTGCTGAAGAGAAGAGAGAAAAATTTTCATTTGTTAAAAAATAAAAGGGGCAGACTTTGTATAAGACAAAGTGGAGCATTTAAAATATCACCAAGCACTTGGTAGCGCAAGTGGCGATTGGTGGTTGGTTAAGGCGTTTGTGGAAGACAGGTCAATAGTTTGATTCACGTCCCCTTCGTTTTGGTGGTGGCAAAGTTTTTTCATTTGTTTTTAGAAGGATCTAGAGAGCAAGGTAAAAGGTGCATCATGCACCTTTGGTTCTATCAATCTCTTTCATTTTTTCATATTGTTCAAAATGGAACTTATCTTCTAAAGATTTATGTTGCCCTAAAGAGTCGAAAGTGCAAGGAATAGTCTCAATAACATTTTCTTCTTTATGTTGCCCTGAAAACTCTAAACTGCATAGATGATCCTCCATAGTCATCACTTTCTTATGTTATACTGAAATACCTAAATTTCCTTAGATATACTCTATAATATTTTCGTTACTATACTGCACTTGAAATCCTAAAGTGCAAGTAATACACTCTGTACTACTTTCATTTTTTTTTTGTAAGGAGAATATTTTAAGCTACTTGAGGATAATAACGGTGATTTACCTGGATTAAGCTTAACCTCCTTCGCATCATTTGCTTTAAAATTTGTCTCCCCATCTTCCTTTATATTAAAATTTGTGTACTACTTCCATTTTTTTTGTAAGGAGAAGATTTTAAGCTACTTGAGAATAATAAAGGTGATTTACCTGGATTAAGCTTGACCTCCTTCACATCATTTGCTTTAAAATTTGTCTCCCCATCTATATTAAAATTTGTCTTCCCCTCTTCCTTCGTACCTTTAGCTCCTTTTATATTTGAATTTGCTCATTGTACTTCCTCATCTCCCGTATCATTATTTCCTTCTAATGACTGATTCAAGTGAACTATAATGGCCTTCGCCATCTCATGATGTAGAGGGATTTTTCTAGCCACTTTTGTAGGAGTGGAAAATCCTTGATTTGACCTAGCTTCTCTTGTGATATGATCTCCTTGTTTCAAATTGAAACTACCCTCCTGCCCAAAAAAATCCATCTCTTCCTCTATTTTCACTTTGCAGTCTCTTGCCATATGGCCAGTTTCATGACATTTGTGACATCGTAATGCAATGTTTTCATAATCCACTTGTTGATCCCATTCTCTTGATTCATATTTAATCCTAATTGATTACGGTAAAGGATTAGAAATATCCATGGCAATTCATATTCGAGTGTATACAACATGCCTTCTCTCCTTAGTAGTTGGTCCCTCTTGAATGAATTTACCTAGGGTATTACCAATATTCTTCAAAACCTTCTTATTGATGAGTTGATAAGGAAGTCCAAAAAGCCTAAATCATGCCTTCTCTCCTTAATAGTTGGTTCCTCCTGGATGAATTTACCTAGGGATTTACCAATATTCTTCAAAACCTCCTTATTGATGAGTTTATAAGGAAGTCCAAAAAGCCTAATCCATACTGAAAGCCTTTTAACAGTTTCTATGTCCACTGAATTTTTTTTACTCCAAGGTCTTAAATATAATGCATTTTTACCCCTAAACCATGGGCCTCCATCCATTATTTTATCCCTTATTTATGAACTAGAGAAAATAATGAGAAAAAATCCTTTTGAAAGAAAAGTCATGCAGTAATTTGAATTCAATCCCCATTTCCACTTAATTTAATTTTGAATCTCAAGAAAACCTGGCCAATATCCATGAAACTTACAAATTAACCCTCTGGTTTTAAGAATCATTATATCATGCTCAATCATCTCATCTTTGATAATCACTTCTGGCGTAGAATCTGCTACCTAGGTTTTCCATAGATTCTCTCTTCTTATTGCTAGGTAGGGCTTCCAAACTTTCGATTTGGCCATTCACACTTTCAGTAAACACTTTCACAGATGATTTTCTTTCCATGTTACCTAAATTTTTTGCACTCACTCCTTTGACAAATGACTTTCTTTCCATGTTACCTACATTTTTGCACTCAGTGTTGGCTGCACTCACTCCTGGCTGCACTTGCTCCCAGCTTTCATTCGCACTCGCTATCAGTTCTGCTCACTTCTAGCACGCGTTCGCACTTGCTACCAATTGTGCTCACTCCCAACACACATTCACCCTCGCTACCGACTGCACTCACTCTTGGCTGGCTTGCGTTCGTTACCGACTAAGAAACCGATCTGAAATATTTTGAAGAATGCGATAAATCAAAGCGGTGAAGTAGTAGAGAAAGCACCAGGTTCCGGATGGATGCCTTTAACTGAGAGGTAATATGCTTGTTCAATGCTCCTCCCCTGATTGATGATGCTTGAAGTGCCGCCCAATAGGTTCCACCTTTGTTACATCATAACCACATGATAATATATTTTAATTTTTTTTATAATATTAAAAAAAATAAATTGACACAATGCTTTATTTATTTATTTATTTTTGAAAAGTTACAATTATTTAAATTCATTTAACATATATCTTTAAACTCATGTCTTTATATATTCAAAATAATTAAAAAAAAAAACACAGCACTGTTGCGGAGAAAGTATAAAATTTCATGTAGTTCAAATTCTGGGAAAATGAATAAGACACACAATTCCTACCGCCTTAGGGGAGTTGTATTATACACGAAAACCAAAATAACGTACGAATTTTGAGTACCACAAACATTAGACGCATAATGGGGCCCTTGCAAGAAGATCGGTTCTTTCTCTTTTCTTTCGAAATCTGGCATTTTTATAATCCTTTGCTCGTTTAATTGGACTGAAACTCTCAGCACGGTTTCCTGCTTAACACCATATGGTACGTGGAGTTTATCATTTATGTTTATTTATTTATTTTAAACTTCGTAGCTAACAAATTTGAGATCCAGTTATGCTTTATATTTGCCCTCTTCCACTTAAATTTTATGGAGAAGTGCCTTCAAATATCAATGTCTGTTTTTTATGACCAAAGAAACTGGATGCAAAATTCGAGTTGCCCTCTTTGTAATTGGTGCAGTAACAACTAATCGGTTTAATAATAGAAAAAGTGCTGAAGAACAAAATTCATACATGGGTTACACATAGAAGTTATAGAGCCTCATTTCAATATGGGCATACAAATTGCTAGCGTGATAACTTTAAAAGGTTAAAAATTTTAAGTAATTTTTAATATTCTAGAGTATGGTACAACTCTATGGACTCAAATCTTTATAATTTTTTTAGTTCTAAAGACGTCATTCACTGTCAATATTTCTGGACAAAAGAGAGGGAGGTTTGATAAATAGCGATCCTAGCCGTAAAAACCATTTTCTAATTAGGTTTAATTTTAATTTTATTTTTGGCATAAATTAGTAAGCTTAGGTGCACCATCAAGCTGAGAACATCTTTTGGTTTAGAAGCCAGGGGATTTTCACCCGCCAAAAATTGGTTAGAACCTGCTTTAAAGCTGGTTCATATATGCTATATCTTATTAGGATTGCATTATCACGGTGAGCGTTCTCAATGATCCGTATTTGGCACTAAAAAAAACCTTTTCTATGCACTAAATTTAAGGGGGGTTCTTCCCAGGATTAATTATGCTGCAGAGGCAAAGAAATGATCTATTCTGCATATCAAACATATGTAGAAAATTAAAGAAAATCCAACTACAAAATTTAAAAGACGTGCATAGAAAGATAGGAAGAGAAATCTTGGGATGAATACGGTCCATCTCCTTTCACAAGAGTATTTCATTTATATAGAAAGTTGTTTAACAAAATTGGGAAGGTGAACTGTCATTGTGACTTTCCCATTCCCAGAAGAGGTTAATGTGACGTGCTTTATTTCATATTATTGACTTTACAGCTGCCACATTGATCAGAGCTCCCTCCAAAAACTCCTTTTTACCTCCTTGGCTAGCTGCTTAAATAAGACAAATTTTATTTTAGGATTTGAAGAGTGATATATGAAAAGTTAGTGGAGGAGTTAAAGATGAAAGGGCATAACTTTTGACTTTCCATGCCCTCCTTTCTTTCCCCTTTTTTGGGAAAGCATAATTGGTGATGATTTTATATTTTCTGGTTTTTGGCAAGGCAGGAACTCCTGGGAGCAATGTGGAGTTGTATGAGCATTTTTGTGCTCTCATCTCTTCAGCTCATGCACATTGTACTCATAATTGTATTTGAACAATATAAGCTACAACATGTTTTTGTTGGTTTTCTTTTCCAGAGGGTTTTACCACATAAATCATGGTGTTCTTATTGTTTTATTGAATTGATTTTCTTGCCAATGTTTCTTTTAGTTCATTGATCTTTTTCTATACAATTTACAACTGTGATTGTTTGTATGCATCGATCATAGTTTCTTGTGTTGTCTAGTTTTGTATGAAGAAAAATTTGTGTGAGTGAGCTAATCGATGATGCGATGGATTACACGCTAGGAGGCTTGAGCTCAAGTCATCTTGATGGCCAACTCTCTGCCTTGCCACTATTTAGTTTGATAAACATAATATTTTCTTTTTGGAGAATGCTCTTTAAGCAAGCTAGAAACAAAACATGTGCTCATAGGAAACAAAAGTGGGGTAAAGGAAAGAAAAGCCAACTACTTGTGTTGTTTTGAACTAACTTGCTTTCACAAAGCCTGGAATTTGGTGTCCAGATAGGAAGAAGAGCAAGGAATACAATACATTATCATGTTGATGTCGCAGCAAAGTAGGTTAACGGGACTGAAAAGTATGACAAGTGCAAAAGGATACTTCCAAAAAAGTAAAAATAAATAAAGACAGAAGAACCTAATAAGATGGATAAGCCCTAAATAAGTAGCTAAATATGATTCCATAAAACACAAGTCAGTTTTTTAAACAAAGGCCTCCTTGTGAAAAGAATTGCGTATAGAGCCAAAACAAGGGTGTTTATGGAGAACAAGGTTCTAGTTTGCATTAGAGTCGAGCCAAAGTGAGGTTAACATCCTCTTCAATCACTCAAAAGGTCCAATACAAAATCTGATGATTTTCTTAGGAGAATGGCTTGGGCTAAGATTCATTAAAAAATTATGTCCATTTAGATTAATCTATACCTATAACATCTAAGCCATTTTCTATAATAAATATGAGATGTTTTAAGGGTTAATAAGTTCAGTTATGTAAAATAACCAGTTGGTTGTATTTACCTAATTTCAATGATGTATAAATGACACACAAACTTAATAAAGACATATCTTCTTGCCATCACTTTTGATGTGTTGTCTTTTGTATCTCTTCATCAGGAATCCACATTTCCTATAAGATTGCTTGATTAAACCATTGGAAGTATGTTAGGATACCTAGGAATAAATATTGGGGATATGTTATATATTGTATAAGGGTCGACATGGGCCACACATAACCCAAGGTTGATTGTATTATAATATAATATTATATTAGTAATCGGCTTCCCAAAGTAGAATTAGAAGATGGATATATAAAGAAGAGATATTTGTCATTGTAATCATCATGTGAGATCAATCATATGTAATCGTCTTTGCCCACGAAGTGGCTTATGGGACTTTGCCCTCCTTAAGTGGCACTCTCATCTTGGGAGATCTTGTGGAGTTATTCCTTCCTTAAGGAGTATTATTGGTGTTTCCCTACCTTAAGGGTATTATCTATCTCTGTCTCAATTGTGGATTGTTATTGTAGATAATTATTTGTGGATGAATGATTTTGCATATTGGTTAATGATTTCTGTTAATGACAATAAAGTGTCATAACAAGTGGTATCAGAGCAACGATTTTGGCAAAGTGGGGATTACTTTTTTTGGATTGCAAAATTAGGGCAGATTTTTTTTTTCTTTCAAGAGCCATATCTCTATAAAAGTTTGTTCGATTCAGATGATTCTTGAATCATTTTGTGCGGAATTTGAAGAGCTTTAAAATGAGTGGTCATATGAAGGAATCCGAGTAGTATTGAGGGAGATACGACATTTTGAAGTCAGCTGTTTGGAACAAAGGTAGTGACGATTTTTGTTTTTTTTTTTGAGGATTTTTCAAATTGTGATTTTTTTGAAAGACAATTTGTCAATCGGGGTAAGCAAATCAGTTGCAGTTTATTTTGTTTTGAAGAAAAATTGCAGATCTAATTGTTTATGTGGAATTTGAGCTTCAAATCAGTGGGGAGATATATTTTTCTAAAACCCTAGTTTGCATTTTCATTCTTTGTGGATGTGAACTCATGGCACTTCAAAAGTTTTCTGGAGTGTATGATATTGATGGTAGACAATGGTGGACATATTTTAAGTCTTTATACTTTTATGATCCTTATTGGAAATTCCACCTTACTACACTTTTAGAAAAGGAAGCTAGAAATTGGTTGTTAAGTTTGACTAAAAAGAATAAAGGGTACACTTGGGAAGAATTGGAGCATGCATTCTTAAGTCATTGGAACCCCTATAAAAAGATAGCTACTTTGAAGGATACACTAAAAAATTATGCAAAAGAAATAAACATGCTTTAGGAAGAACAAGAGGAACTAAAAAGAGATCTTGAGGGAAGGGATAAAAAGATAGATAGCCTATTGGATGTCATCAAAGACCTTGAAAAGAAACTACAGGGAATTTAAAATGAGTGGAATGAAATGAAAGGAGAATGGGAAGTTTTCAAGAAACAAAATGAAGACTATGAAAAAGAAATAAAATTACTCAAGAAGGAGAAAGAGGAAAATGTTAAGGAAGATAGTGAGAAGAATGAAGCCACATCTTTGGATTTTCAAAAGCAAGAGAAGGATCAAAAGGGTTTAAATTCATCTAAAAGTTCTATTTTGTAGGTTCGTGGAAGCATTCAAAAGGAACAGGTTATTATTTCCATTGACCCTAGTAGCAGATATAATTTTATTAATATTGCTTTAGTTAAGAGGTTGTAGGTTCAAACAACAAAAATTAAGGACACAGCTGGAAGGTGAGAATGTTCAGATTTTTGAAGATTTGAAGATCACCATGGATAAATATGTTTTACATTCAAATATTTATGCTATTGAGATGGATGATGTAGATATTGTCCTTGGTTATCTTTTGGTTGGATTCTTTGGGTACTATTAACATTAATGTTCAAAAGAAGTTTATGGAGTTATGGTACAGGAAAAAGAAGATAACATTGCAAGATATTTCTCAACGTAAGGAGCAAGTATCCAAGGAAGACCAAGAAGTGGTTGCAGAGAAACAAATTTAAGAAAAAATAGAACTTGAAACAAAATCCAAGAAAGTAGTAGCTGCAACAGAGTCCATGGAAGAAGTAGTAGCAATTGAGCCCATGGAAATAATAGTAGCAGAGTCCAAGGAAGCTTTGATAGAAGAGCATAAGGACACACCAAACAAAGGGAACATGAAAGAACAATGTGTAGAAGAATTTAAAACAATGGAGCCAAATGTTGAGTAGTTAAAGAAGGTAAAACATCAAGTTAAGGTTGCACCATATCGCCATCCACACCATCATGAGCGACAACAATCTTGGAGGCATGGCTCAAGACAATAATATTATGGTTCTACATGGAATCGAAAGGGCACCAAGTATGGTAGTGTTTGGCAGAGAAAGCATAGTGATCTTGGTTTTCGGAGTGGTTCATCAACATCAAGGAACAAGTGGACCCATCATTTGAATGATCAAAACAAAGCATCAGAAGCGTAGAGCCAACAAAGTAGATTTGGTTACTTAAGTGGCAAAATGGCATACCAGCATAAACGCCGACCACCACCAATCAATATTTCACTAATATGGATGGATGATCGAGATTGGTACCAGTTTCTAACATTGCTTAGCAAATCATATTATCTTGTTTCTTCATATGTTTCGAGGACGAAAAATTTGTAAGGAGGGTGGCATGTTAGGGTACCTAGGAATAAATATTTGGGGATATGTTATTATATTGTATAAGGGTTGGCATGGGCCATACATAACCCAAGGTTGATTATATTATAATATTATATTATATTATATTATAATATTATATTAGTAGTCAGCTCCGCAAAGTAGAATTAGAAGATGGATATATAAAAAAGAGATATTTGTCATTGTAATCATCATGGAGATCAATCATATGTAATCATCTTTGCCCACGAAGTGGCTTATGGGACTTTGCCCTCTCTAAGTGGCACTCTCATCTTGGGAGATCTTATGGATTTATTCCTTAAGGAGTATTATTGGTGTTTCCCTACCTTAAGGGTATTATCTATCTCTATCTCATTATGTGGATTATTATTGTGGATGAATGATTTAATATTTCTGCATATTGGTGAATGATTTCTATTAATGAGAATAAAGTTTTGTAACAAAGTAGGGTACTTTAGTGCCTTTCCTAAATATCTATAATCAATGACCCTCTAAATATAGAGAAAGGAAGAAAAAATAAATCATATTGATGTAAAATACGACCATAGTAGGTCAATAGGACTTGAGAGTACACCTAATACAATAGGAAAGCAGCAAAAGAACCTTAGGATAGGAAAAATTAATTAAATAGTAAAAGACCGAAAGAATGTAAACTGTGTGAAAAATAACTAGAGGGGGTAGACATGAAGCAAGTAAACCCAAACCATAAGAAGAAGACAAGGAGCTGATAGCTGATTACCGACTTTGGAGAAAAAGGCTAGAAATTAGCATTGTCATGCATCTATATCAAGGCTTGAAGCACAATAAGAACCAATGGTCTTGTCATCCACTATTACTAAGGTTCAATATTTAATTTGACAATGGCTAGGGCTAAAGGGGCCAAGGTTGGACAATCCTAGGAGAAAGTAGCATCCCTTAGCACCTTGTCTAACACCTCATGGTGACAATCCAATAGAAGTATGATATGTTCTTGACATCTTAGGTCAAGTTGTGGGAAACAAAATTAGATGGTCCTTAACACCATGTATAAGCTTATCCACAATGCATTTATCAGAGTTTGAGAATGGGAGTGATCAAGCAGCCATAGGTGAAAGATGAAACACCTAAAGGGGTGCTGAAAACCTCCACCATTCAAGATAAGTTGGAATAAGGTGGTAATTAGTCTGGCAGAACCAGGGGTCCTACACAAAGCCTTACATATTAGAGTGAGGATCTCCCAAAGTAAAGGAGCCAAAGGACCTTTAATGATAATAGTGGAAGGATGTGGACAAAGAACTTCTCAAATCTTTGTACAAACAAAATACCTTCGACAAATATTATAATAGGGAAAACACTTGAAAACAAAAGTTCTTCTCATTCTCTACCTCCTATGCAGAACAGTTAGAATGGATCCTATGGTTGGGAGGAGTGTCATTGTTTTTCTGAACTTGTGATTAGTGGGAACAAAACCTTTAACTGGCAAAGGGGGATTCTCAATGCTGCTAGAGATAATTAGGCAATGAAGGTGGCATTAAAATTTTGTAATAAATGCTTGGACACAAAAGCCATTTTGGGGTTGAAAAGCAGTGGGAAATATATCAAACTACTCTTTGAATACCAACGACGTTGACATCTAGTGAAGACCAAGCACACAGGTCTTTCTAAAGAGCAAAATTCCAAATATGTGCAGCTTTCATGATCTGTGGCTGAATCCTCTAGGGACTTAGCTCTGTGATGATAGCAAATTGGCTTAAAGATATTCTTGAGACAAGGAGACTGAGCAACAAATTCAGCTTACAAAAGCAGTGGTGAGTCGTTTGTTTGCGATGGATCAGATGATAGTTTAACCCTCTCAATGCACATCCAACAAATGGACCCTAAATCAGGGTCCCAACCTCTAACTTCTAAAGATTGTTGGGTTTAACGACTCTGTTGATGGGATATCTTGGCAATTTATCTAAAAGCTTTGACTCTCTAAGACATAAAATGGGGAGTATCCTTTGCAAAAACGCAATTGCAAGGTAGGCTTTAGATTAAGACATGGGCTTGTAAAGGTAAAGTTAAAGGTGATTTTTAGGTCACAGCCAAGCCAGCAAGCCTCTTGGGTGTTTGAGACCTCCTTCTCCGAACAAGGAAAAGTTTTCAGTTTACATGATACATTATTAGTTCAATAGTATATCTTTATGGGTTTCAAGTTGACCCTTTGATCAAAGTCATGGTAATTCATGAGTCTTGCCAGTCCATCCAAGGTCAAGGTTCATGTTTCTAAATTGAACGCTAAGTATAGACCATTGTGATCTCCATGTGTTCTACTTCAATGGAAAATTTAATCCATGAAAGGATATCTCTATAGTTTTTGAAGTTCATGGCCTTAGTTTTACTAAGATAAATCACAATGTGGAAAACCTTGCAGAAGGAAGTAAGGAAATCCAACTATAATCCAGCTATGTTTGTAAACCAGTAGAAGACTAAAAGAGGACTACATGATAAACAGACGGTAGTATAAGGACTGAAAGTTGATGCAATGTAGTATGTACAACTGTAATTAACACTAGTATGCATGAAAGAACGTCTTCTGGCTTATTGATGTACAATACCAAAGGGTACTGACAAGGAAGGACACCATTGTTTGTGTTCAATAGTGCTATTAATAAAGTCAAAAATTCCATGTGTAGTCTGAAATTGGTCAATAGTGCTATTTGGGATGGTAATGGCATGCAGCCTTTGGAAACTATTGTCTTAGAACAGATTAAAAGACTTTCCTAAAGTCAAAAACACAGCAAAAACTTCAGAAAATCATTGACAAGCATCTTCATCTATCGAGTAAAATGGTGGTCAGTAGTAGAGAAAATTTTTGTAATGTGCATTTGTCCTTGTAGTTTTAACTTTTGACGGTGAACAGGGAAGAGTAGTTGTCCTTTCACATTGAGGGCAAGAAAAGGCTTTCCTAAAGTAAAAAACACAGCAAAAACTTCAGAAAATCATTGACAAGAATCTTCATTAATAGTCTATCGAGTAAAATGGTGGTCAATAGTAGAGAGAATTTTGGTAATGCACATTTGTCCCTATAGTTTTAACTTTTAACTTGAACAGGGAAGAGTAGTTGTCCTCTCACATTGAGTGCAAGAATAAGATATTTGAGATGCTTCCAGAGGGGGATGTCATCATGCAGATCTATCATTATCTGCACTAGTGCTTATAAGTAACCAACGGGCACTGGACTCCTACAATGGCTGAAACAGACTGAAACAAGGTAAACCAGTTTGGTGGTCCTTGAAGTCCCTTGTGGAACCTAATATCTAAAAGTAACTACTTCCCAAAGATAAATGGATCAACATGTCTCGTTTGGATAATGGTAGAAGGTGGACAGTGGTTTTTCTGGTTATTATACAAACAATGATGTCTACTTCAGATTCATAGCAGACAGAACACCTAAAAGTGGAGTGCTTCTTCTCCATTTATATAAACAATGCCAACTCAAATAATGATGCAAATGAAAGTGTTATTCAGCCTGTGCATTAATATACCAGCTGTTCATTGAATGGCAACTTACTATCTCTGTGGCACATATTCTTATACAATATACATAATCTTTCAAATGGGTTTTAAATGTTTTGGACTTTTTAAATTTCTAATATGCATTGATTTTAAGCAATTTGATAGTAGCACATACGATATTTTAGTGAGGCCAACGACTCTTGAATGATTATTGATTTTGACTTATGGATTGTGGGTTTGTATTTTTAAGCCAGCAAAATCAAGCGTTTTATCATAATGCCAATGTAAGCTAGAAATTTAGAATATCTAATAGATATTGTGTACTAATTTTTGTTAGGCAGAGTAGAAACTTGTACCACTTTTCTTCCAAACAGCCAGCCCTTTGGCTTTTTCAGGTCATTGCTTTATGTTTAAATTTTCCTTGGCCACCCAAATAATGTTGGCTCTTCCCTTGCATTAAAGATGTACCTTGATGGACAACAAGCCTGCAAATATGAATGCTGATGGTTATCCCTATCCGATATCTAAGGCATGCACTTGGCAAATCTACATAGAACTTAATCAACAAAAATCAAATTTTAAAATGTAGATTTGAGGAGGCTTTGATTGATGTTTACCAATTGTCTTGGCAGACCTTAAATATTTGAATAGAAGAAACATAGCATTATAACATTAGTGCAGATGCAAACATACTCAAGCACTATGAATATTCAATTACTAATATAATATAATACTGCATCTATTTCTTGCACCTATAGGCAATTGCATATGTCTTGCTAAACTTTGCATCAAGTCTTTCCTTCAATGATCAGAAGGGTGCAAGGTCATCCACACAGATCATAGCTTTCTTGTAACCGATGCTTTTCTTCTCATAATTTCAGGCACAAGATGCCTAGCCTTAGTCCTACAGAGCTACTTATCACATAGGATAAGAAGAAGTAAGTTTGTTGTAATAAGCATGACTCCTCAACCTTGTTGGAATGTTCATTACACTAGGCACATGTCTAGACAATGGTGGTGGAAAGAATTATGCATATGAACGGTCATTTATCTTTCCTGTTTTCCAAATTTATATGTGACCATCATAGACTTCTACTATGGTCCATCACTTTTGCAAAACTATCCAATTTAGCATATAACCCTACTACATAATTTCCTGTGGGCTATGCAATTAATTGAAAATCCATTACATGTATTCTTCTATCATCATAAATAATGTAAGAATTTCACTATGACAAAGACATAATTAATATCTATTGTAAGTTTAATCTGGGACAGGTCAAGAAATGACACAAGTTCCAAAAAGAAATATGAAGGAGGGCTGAATATGTAATGCATTTAACAAGAAATGATGGATGACCCAAACTACCATTCCATAAATTCAGGCTGTTTTATTATGGGCTATTTTTTTTGCTAAAATGTTTTTGTATGTAGGACACCAAGCTGGTTGCAGATTATTGAACATATAAAATGGAGAGTATAATAAAAATATATTCTAAATTGTATATTTTGGTCTGTTCTCTACTGCTACCGCTGTGGGTTATCAATACTGCATGTATTAGATAACAGTTTCAGAACACCCTTGATTTCAATCTTTGCCTGTTTCCCATGTTGAGGGTAGTTTGCATAAGTTGTTATTCCCATATAGGAGCAAATATTACACTGATGATTATCCACACAGGTGTTCTACTGTGAGGTTGAAAATCTTCTAAATGTTTTAACAATTAATAGCAGGACATATCCGTGACAAGACAAAATCTAGATGAAGGAAAGATCACAAGAGAACTGAAGGAGAGAAAACAAGAAAATTATCAATTATCAATTTTAAGTGTAAGTAAACTATTTGTAATTGTAACTGCAAGCATTTCATTACCACATGGAGACAACAAGAAAACTAAGTAAACTATTTGTAAATGTAACTGCAAGCATTTCATTACTACATGGAGACAACAAGAAAACTATCAATTGTAAGTGCAAGCATTTCATAAATGAAGTGGAGACAACAAATTCTTTTAGCTGTAAGTTCAAGCCCTTTCCCAGTTCACACAAAGCTGAAATTATTTTTTAATCATCAAGACGTTTGGGCTATATAGATTGACAACTTCATAGTTATGATAATTTGATGTGCATATGACCACCTCCTAAATAATTTTTTATTGGTTGCTTTATCAATTTATTATTGAATTATTCAAATTTTTATTATATATTCTTATGCAAATAAATAATTGAAGTAAACATAATTTTGACCCCCTATTGTGTACTTTGCGCTACTGGATGCAACTGCTAGTAGTATATATAATGCATGCCACTTGTGTTATTATGGAATGCTAACAAAAAATAAAGAGACATTTACATATAGATATTCACATGGCTTGCATATCAAAACTCCTTGGGCATATAGCTCATGATAAGCAAATCCCTGATCTAGAGGTTGTTGGAACTTTGGAAGAGATAATGACCATGATGATGGAGAAATTCCCCCTTGAAAAGTCATTCAAAGAGATGGTATCACAAAATATGTCTCAATGTACAAACATGATGGGAAGATTCTACCAATGCTTCAAACATGCAATGCATTGTCTAGATGTAATAAGGCAGAATACGCATTAGATGGTCGTTGATCTATTGATGCTGGTGTGTACGAGTTGTATTGTTGATCTATTGATGCTGGTGGGTGTGAGTTGTATTGTTGATCTATTGATGCTGGTGGGTGTGAGTTGGATTGTTAATCTATTGATGCTGATGTGTACGAGTTGGATTGTTCGCGCTACCATACCATGAGACTGGAACAATGACACTGCATGAGCCCAATAAAGGGAGTAAATACTGATTCCGAACTGGGCTCATTTGTGAATTAGAACTTGCAACAACCATCAGAGGATCCATCTGCTTTTCATTTCTTGGAGTAGTCACTGGAAATTTCTTGTTTGTTATCAGACTTAGGTTAGGTTATTCCTTGCCATTCTCAAACTTAGGTCCTTCATTGTTTGACAAGTTTAGGTCTGGGATCTCCTCCATGGAAGAGTCCTATATCTTGATGAGGGAGATCGTTGATGAGACAGGGTGAGTGAAAACATCTTTCAATATGGTAGCTAAGAGAATACAACTCTCCACATTTAGGCTTGCCATGACTGTGAAATAATAGGGACGGTGGCTGAACTTAGCACTCAAGTTAGGTCATAGAGGTCTGATAATGAAAGTTGGTAGGTTGGATAGAAACCCGAATGCCACCATGTTCCACTAGTTGTCTGCTACTAGACAAGGATCAATTTCTTTGAACATACCATAGTTCACAACCCAATAGAGCACAACATGTATAAACAGAGAAGCTAAAATTTCATTCAACTATATAGGAATTACAAGAGACATGAGGTAAGTTGTCAAATTCTTGACACTAGTGGTAGGGACATAGGAGAAAGTGAAGAGTGAAGATGTGTTCCCTAAAATATATAATGTCCTTGAACTCTTAAGGGCCCTTCACAATCCTTGGATGGATTTGTAAATGGAAACATACAAATGAATCAGCTTGCATTTTCTTGACACGTAAGACTTTGTCAAGATTAGTGCCATCATCAGATAAAATGAGCTTAGGCCCTAGGTCTAGATTGGAGGTTTCTATCTGTGTTCTCTTGTCCACACCACCTTGTTTTGAGCCAAAATATGGGCTGAAGGAATGGATAAAACTGCAATCAATGCTGAATAGGATTTGAGATCCCCTCAACCAACATGTTAAAAATCCCTATTTCAGACCTGCAAAGCAAAGAATAGAAACTATTTAACATTGGACGATGTTGACAAGAACAAATGCATCATCCAAGAGATAGTCCCAAACAAAAAGGTTGTAAAAATACAATGGGCATAGAGAAAAGAGGTGCAGCTAGGCAGGAAAGATAAAAGTGGGATGAGTAAATGCACAAGGCATCACATTATTCTGATCAAATTCAACAACAAACAGAGGAAAACTTGCATGGGAAAGATAAAATGAGACAAGTAAACATACAAGGGCATGACATGATGCCAATTGAAGCCAACATCAAATGCTAGAAAACTTGCAGAGGAGAGGACATGGAGGACTTCAAAGTGGATCAACAACATCAGAAAGAACCATTATGAATTCAAATTACTTCGTCAAAGATCTGGTCCATGGAGACATTAGCCTAGGGAGAAAAGCACAGGAATAAAATGTTCAAACAAAAGGGAGGCAATCAGCGTTGAAGCAAAAGAAAACCATCGAGAAGGAGAAATGAATAACATTCAGCTTTAAGACTCACCATGGGTAAGTGAAAGTAAAGAAGCCTAGATCCAAAAATAACCAACGCTGTCCAAAGTTGTGGATTTTTCCATTAAGTATTTTTAAAATTCCATTGACTTGGAAGTTCATTTAATCCTTCCGAAGGACAAGGTGAGTCATTATCTATAGCGTAGTTAACTAACTAATATACTCCTCTATTGGCCTCTTTGAAGTAGTGGGTGAAAGATATCTGGTTGAAGTATGTTGCCAAGTAATTTCCTTCTTTCGTATACCTAGCTTACTTTTTGGGATTGCTTTCCTTCATCAAAATGTGGATAAGTGGAGGGGAATTCCCTTCTACATTCTAGTTCTTGATTCCCGTTTTAAGAGCTAAAAAGAGTCCTTTAATTAAAGTCTCATCTTCAACTGCATTACTTGAAGCCTTCCCCAAATCAATAGCAGGCCACTTAACAACTATGCCAAGCTGATCTCTTATTAGGCAACCCACTCCTGAAGCCCTTGAGTTCCTCCTCAAGGCATCGTCAAAATTCAGTTTACACCCTATTCTTTGGGGGGGAGGGGGGCACTATACTAAGTTCTGGACATTGGGTTTAGTAGCTATTTGTGGATCAATTAGGACATCCAACCCTGAGAACCCTTTAACTTGTTATCCACATTACACAAGTTAGTTCAATAGTTTTTTGATGGTTGAGATTTGCTACTTCTACCGAAGATCTGTTTTGTCCTTTAAAAGTTCGTTAATATCTTTCAAGCCAAAGACACTAGGTGATCATGGCATGGAGTGTCCTACAAATGATTCCAATATTCCTTCCTATTGGTAAAGTCCACCACTCTTCTAAGAGAGAAATCGAATTGTTAGGGCAAACCCACATCAATCCAAACTTTGTAAGGAAGAATGACCAAACCTTCAAGGATTAATAAGTGGTTGATGCCGTTTGTTTCTTTCTTGCAAAAGTCACATTTACAGGGCCCTTGAAATCCTTTTCTTTGAAGGTTGTCGCTTGTCAAAATATTCCCTTTCATATCTATCCCTAGGAAGACCCTAGTTTTGGGTTAGGCTCTAGACCCTTCCCCAAATTTGTGAAGGTTGGACTCGCACACTCTCCACTATGAGTTGATTGTGATCGTTTGGAGTTGAGTAGTTGCTTGAACCATCAAAATTGCAACTGATGTTATCTTCCTCTTTTGTTTGAGGAGCTGAGGAATAAGTTATTCCAACCCCTTTTTGCTAACCTATGGAATGCCTTTATGATGAAGGGCTACTCCACCCAACACTTGCACAATACTCAAAATCACAGACAAATTCAATAGAAACCCCACATCTAATATTAAATCACATAAAAATTCAATAGAATCCCCACATCAAATATTTCTTCAATAAAACTGTATTAGAAATTACAATGTATGACCATAAGGCCGATTTTATTACAAAGACTGGAGATCTACAAATTGGAGCTGCGATCTCTAATACTGGACCCCCTTCGGTAATCTCTATTCCCCCTATTAATAACTTCCCAAAGAATGTTTTGGTAAGTATAACTCCTTTTCCCGCCTTTCATTTTCCCACCAAGAAAATATTCATTTTTAATTTTCATTTTCCCGCCCAGGAAAATATTCACTTGAAATTTGAATTTCCAACATATGGGTCTAAACATATGGGTTTAAACATATGGGTCTAAACACATAGGTCTAAACATATATGGGTCTAAACATATGGGTCTAAACACATGGATCTAAACATATGGGTCTAAACATATGGGTCTAAACATATATATATTTTTAAACACATGGGTCTAAACATATATTATTTATTTATTTATTTATTTATTTGGTGATACAAGATTGTTCTACTGCCATTGGATGCTCTTGCATCAGACACCCAGGGTAAGTTTGAGAAGTGACCTCACTTCTCTGCTGTTGGAGGAAAACCAAGGCGGTCAACCTCGGACTTGGACAACCAAGTTGAATCTTTTACAGGCCTTCCCTTCCATTTCACCAGATATTCTTCATACTGCCTGTTTCTTGTACTTCTACCAATGCAGGTATCCAAGATTTCCTCTATCTCTTCTGTCACTCGAGCCGATGCCGAAACACTCCACAAATCTGCAACTGGTTCCTTAGAACTATCACCTTCATGATACTCTACCAAATCAGAAATATTAAACACAGGTGATAAGTTCAATCCACTCGGCAACTCCACCTCATATGTTGAATCTCTTTTCTATATGATCATGCATGGTCCAAATTTTTTCATTTTCAGCTTGTTATATGTTTTAGCAGGAAACCTCTCCTTTCTTAGGTGCACCATGACTTCATCACCAACCTGGAACTCCTTAAACCTCATTTTTTGATCAGCCTTTGTCTTGTACTGAGTGTTCATATTATTGATGTGTTGTTTTACTTCTTCATGCAAATCCTTCAGGTGCTCTGCAAAGTTCTCAGCTTCAACACTATTCTTTTCTCCCCTTTCCAACTTCCTCAAATCAGAAGCATTTCTTGGACTACTCCCATAGACGATATGGAATGGTGATTTACCAGTACTCCTATTGATAGTCCTATTTAGAGTAACTGGTGCTGTACAAGCTCTCCAAGCTTCAGCAAAATCTGGGTCTTTAGGGTACAAACTCTTAAGTTCTTCAAACCCCACAACTTCCACTCTCATTGCTGTCAGCAAACTCTTTTCATCCATCTCCTTCAGTGGCTTCTGTTTATGGCACACTCCTTCCTTTGTTAGGGATTAAGTGTTGGCATGTCCATCATGGATTGCACGACAATCAAACTGCTATGGTCTTCCTAACAACATATGGCAAGCATCCATAGGCAGGATATCACACAGGACCTCGTCCTTGTATCTCCCAATATTAAACTTGACTAAGCACTGTTCACTGATCAATGCCCTATGGTCCTTCTGCAACCACGCAATCCGGTATGGATGCGGGTGTCTCCTCCTCTCTAGCTGTAATTTAGTAACCATTTCTTCAGATACCAAGTTATCAGGATCGCCATTATCTATAATAACATTACGGACCTTACTTGAACATTTGCACCTTGTGCGAAGCAGGCTCTTCCTCTGATCTGGTTCCTTCTCCTCATTCAACAAGGTTCTCCTTGTGACCATAACTTCTCCTCTCTCTGCCTCCTCAAAGTGCTCTGATTTAGCTCCTTCATCTGCAATAGCAGCTTTGGCATTACCCGTTGGCCTCCTATTTGGCTTCTCTTGGTGCTGTGGACACTCATATGCTCGATGTCCTTCTTCTCCACAGTTGAAGCAGGTTCCACGAAACCCTCTTCCTCCATTTCCTCGGCCAGATCTACCTCTTCCTCTTGGGTAGTTGCTGTTCTGACCACGGGATCTATAAGCATTATCTCCCTTTTGGTCCTGACTGCTGCTAGCTTCTTCGTTCTTCTCACCTCATCCTCCATTTGTTCTTCCACCAATTATTTCTCCACGATCTCTTCCTTTCTGCTTCTTTGTTCTTCCACCAAGTGTGATCTGCTTACACACTTAGAAACTCCCGCTCTGATACCACTTGATGAAGGGATACTCCACCCAACACTCGCACAGTACTCAAAATCACAGACAAATTCAATAGAAACCCCACATATAATATTAAATCACATAAAAATTCGATAGAATCCCCACATCAAATATTTCTTCAATAAAACTGTATTAGAAATTACAATGTATGACCATAAGGCCGATTTTATTACAAAGACTGGAGATCTGCAAATTGGAGCCACGATCTCTAATACCGGACCCCCTTCAGTAATCTCTATTCCCCCTATCAATAACTTCCCAAAGAATGTTTTGGTAAGTATAATTCCCTTTTCCCGCCTTTCCTTTTCCCACCAGGAAAATATTCATTTTCCCGCCCAGGAAAATATTCACTTGAAATTTGAATTTCCAACATATGGGTCTAAACATATGGGTTTAAACATATGGGTCTAAACACATGGGTCTAAACATATATGGGTCTAAACATATAGGTCTAAACATATGGGTCTAAACATATATATATTTTTAAACACATGGGTCTAAACATATATATATATATATAATTTATTTATTTATTTTTTTTTGGTGATGCAAGATTGCTCTTTTGCCACTGGATGCTCCTGCATCACTTTAATATGTTCTAAATATTTCCACTCTTTCTTTGACCATCTTGTGGTGATCAAATAATCCTTAATCTTGTCTCCCCAATCTATTTCCAACTGATGTCACCATCAATATGCCCATCGCCGAGGGCATAGCATGAGATTCGTAGGCGTGCACACTAAGTACAACTAGGGTCCACCTCGGTGCAACATCATGCACAAGTGCAGATCCAAAAATCTGTGCCAGTGAGGCCCTAATACTCACGTGACACACCCTTGTCTCTAGCAAGAGGGAAGGAAAGGCACAAATGCAATTTCCCTTGTCAAAAATTACTTCACCAATGGGAGAGACATGCAGAGGATGCAGTGAACATTCTAATAGGCATGACCTAAAGAAGGCATTTCAACAAGCATTCATGCACTACATATTGCAGCCACTGAATTTTGATAAGGATTTTTTTCGAATCTTATATTTTGCATATGCTAGACAGATATGACATGGAGAGAAGACACAACAAGATCAACATTGGTCTATATTTGTTGCAAATAACATTTACTAAGCACTACGCAGTATTTTCAGCAGGTGTTGGCAATACATGGCTTGCCAAACCGACACGTGCATAGAGAGGAAGAAGGACAATGCAGGTTGCAAGATCACCTGGCTAAGTACTGTAACATGGAAGGACGACAACAAATGAGTTGGCTAGACTATTGACCCATGGAAGTTGTGGGTTGAAAATGTAGCATTTGAGCAATAGAAGAATTGAAGTGCATCATGTGCTTGGTTATGTCACAACTATCTAAAGAGTAGTGAGCCAACAAAAATCAAAGCTAGGGTTTGCTTTGCCTTGGCACAAGACATTCTCTCGACCGCTCTAGTGGAAATTGGAGATAGGGTTTGCTTTGTCTTTGCATAGGAAATTCTCTTGTCTATTTTAATGGAAACCAAAGATAGGATTTGCTTCTCCTTTCCAAAGGAAATTCTATCCATTGTTCCAACAAAAACTAGAGCTCGGGTTTGCCTCGACTCTGTACAAAAAATTCTTTCAATGTTCCAACGAAAACGGGAGCTAGGGTTTGCCTTGTCTCTGTATAGGAAATTTTCCCACGTGTTTTAATAGAAACCATAGCTAGGGTTTGCCTTGCCTTTGTATAAGAAATTCTCCAGTCCGTTCTAGTGGAAATCGGAGCTAGGGTTTAACTTGCCTTTGCACAGGAAATTCTTCCTCCCATTCCACTGGAAATCGAATCTAGGGTTTTCATTGACTCTATAGAGGAAATTCTCTTGCCCATTCCAATAGAAATTGGAGCTAGGGTTTGCCTCTCCTCTACACAAGAAATTCTCCCGTCTATTTTAGTGGTAGTTGGAGTTAGGGTTTCTAGTGGAAATTGGACATAGGGTTTGCTTTGTCTTTGCATAGGAAATTCTCTTGGCTATTTTAATGGAAAACAAATATAGGATTTGCTTCTCCTTTCTAAAGGAAATTCTCTCGATTATTCCAACAAAAACTAGAGCTAGGGTTTGCCACGATTTTGCACAAAAAATTCTTTCAATGTTCCAACAAAAACGGGAGCTAGGGTTTTCCTTGTCTTTGTACAAGAAATTTTCCCACCTGTTTTAATGGAAACCATAGGTAGGGTTTGCCTCGCCTTTGCATAAAAAATTCTCCCATCCGTTCTAGTGGAAATCGGAGCTAGGGTTTACCTTGCCTTTGCACAGGAAATTCTTCCTCCCATTCCACTGGAAATTGAATCTAGGGTTTGCCTTGACTCTATAGAGGAAATTCTCGTACCCATTTCAATAGAAATTGGAGCTAGGGTTTGCCTCTCCTCTACACAAGAAATTCTCCCGCCCATTTTAGTGGAAGTTGGAGCTAGGGTTTGCTTTGGCTCTGTAAAAGAAATCATCCTACCCATTCTAGGGGAAATTAGAGCTAAAGTTTGCTTTATCTTTGCATAATCAATGCTCCAAAAACATTCCTCCCCCCTGCTTCCATTGAAATCGAAGCTAGGGTTTGGTTTGTCTTTGCACAAAAAATTCTTCTCGCATGTTCCAGCTAAACTAGGCTAGGGTTTGCTTTGCTTTTAGACAAAAAATTCATCTGCCTATTCCAACTAAAATCAAAGCTAGGATTTCGAATTAACATGGAAAATCCATCTTTGAATGCTTTGCAAATAGTGTTAACTCCCAAAGTCAAATATAGTCACCTCACGAAATGGATTGCAAAACAAGCATTTTGGCATTGAGATTCAATGACAAGTATCACAACTCCAAAACCAACTTCATAAGGACACTACCATTGAGGTGTTACAACATCAAGTCAAGGTGCAAGCTGAAGGTATTGTCAAACTAGAACATTCTACATGAACACATACATCTCCAATTGATGATCTTCATCATCTCCAAGAGAGGTTGTTCATAATATACGACACAAGGAAACAAAGATCCTCGTCCAGCATGTGAATCTAAAATTTGAGACAAATGCTCATCAAGAATCTCTTTAAAAACAAGTTTAAGAATGTAATTCATGTGTTTAAGTGGTCAAGGAAAAAAAATAGTCTATGTATTCATATTGTGAAGTTAGCGATGCAAGCCAAATTTGATGAGGAAAGGACATGTCAAGCCATAAAACTCAACTATTGAGTTTGAGGTCTTACAAAGCCCGCCAATCTCATAAAGGTAGGGCATGATTTTGTACATAACACATTGAATATCAAGGCTATTATCCTTGCTTGGGATTGGGTAGCTCCTGGTGACACTCTTCTTATCCAATTCTGCTCACTTGAGGGCTTTAAGAGCCAAGAACAAACACTTCGCCCACAAAAATTTACTTGGATGAGGACCTTATGCGTCTTTAGATGGAGGAACTACAGGAAGCATGTGCACAAGTGATAGTTGCTCAAAAAGACAACAAACGGGCAGTTATCTGTGATAAAAAAGATGCGATTCGTGACTGCCCTCCTTTGGTGTGGTCCCATCCTCGACCTATAAAATGAAGGTGTTTTCTGGTTGAAGTAGGTAACAATAGCCTCAATGTAGCCTGATTAAACTATAATGGGGTGATATTGTCTTCCTCGGGTGTATTTCAGGATAGTATTTCTTCACAAGGATCTTGTTTTTATCATAGAGAGCCATGAGAGCCCAAAATGTTATCGTCAACCTATTAATGGTTACTTTTGAGTTTTTGCTCTTTGGCATGAGACACATCAATCTGGCATGAGACATGGTCCCTTAGTTCTCACTAGGATTCCTTAGTTTCCTAACTCCTCCAGGTTCACTTGTTTTCCACTTGTAAGAGGTGCAAGTGTGGTTGACTATGTCATCACAAATAGGACCTTGCTTTTTGATAGTCACAACTTTCAGGTTTTTGGTTAGCTTCTCTGCACTAATCATGTAATGTTGACATTCTCCTTGGATTCTTCTTCTTTTACCCCTTTGTCTTTTCCTCTTCCATCGCTCAATCCTACCAAACATCCCATGATTCAATTTGATCATTGTTTTGCCAATGGTTACGTTGCTCATCTCTCCCAATTGATGTCAAAATATCGCTTTCTAAATTCCACCATAATTACAACCAAATATGAATTTTTGTCTCGCACGTTATGGAATACTGCCCTTGACTCCTTTCCCCACACTTATCCTCGGTCAAATATTACCTGTTGCATTGGTGCTTGCTCCATCAATTGTTGGGATGATAAAGAATGCAAGTCCATACATCGAAAGCTTTATTTTACTCTTATCCACGAGCCTATAGCTATATCTTCCACTTTAGAGGGAATATGAATGCCTCATTCGACATGAAATGAAATTTCTTGCCACTATGCATTCTGAGCTTCTAGATGCTCTTCACCACTCTTCTAAAACCATTTGGCGTACTTTTCTTCATTGGAAGCTGCCTCCCATGTGTATCGATAATAATTCATGGGTCTCCCATGCTAATTCTTTATATGATATCCAAATGCAGCCCACCATTCACATCTCTTCCCTTCCCCCTATATCATGTTACCCTTTCTCTTCATGGGGCATCAAAAGAGCTATATATATTATAAATTATGCACTAGAAAGGCTGCTGATTTTGAGTGATTTTAGGCTGAGTTCCTAGAATATGGTGCCGAAGATTTTGGCTATCCCATTGTAGAATTATTCAATGGCATTGTTTGTTTTGGCTTCCCTTCATTGTTTGTTTTGGCTTCCCTTCCTCCTAGTCACAACATATTATCCATCCCATCAATAGATCTAGAGACTATTCAAATCCCAATAGCTATAGAACTAGCATGATTGAGCACACATTTGCTAAGCATTATGTAATAGTTTTGAATATGAGACTCTCGGAACTACAAGATCATGGCAAGCTTAGAGCGAGAGGGCAGGCTGCTTTTAGAAATGATCATCAGACTATTTATCATGTTTTCACTCTCATCTCTATTATTGAGGCGGCTCATCAACTCTGTTATTTTGTGGAAAAGGCATTTGACACCATTTCCATACATCTTCTATTCCAGAGATTACATGACATCAACATCTCAAAGCTCTTTATCAGTCCCATCAAGAGACTATAGGAGGTAGTTGTTAGTCGTTTTTGGACAACTTTTGGTTTCTCAGAGGATGTCAAGAGCACCATTGATCCAAAACTCAGAATTTTGATTGTTGCAAAACTTAGAATTTCAAGTTAAGGAATATGAAGAAAGAGTGCGATTCAGAAATAACATAGTATAACAAACCAGAACACAAGAGTATATAAGCAAAATAGCATAATGTTTTATTGCTTAGAAAATAGAGTACAATGCAAGTAATTTTTTACAACCAATGTGAGGCTAAACATTGCATCCGTTACTCATGTCTTTACAGTCAAGGGTGCATCTCTCTTTATACAATATTTTTTGTGTGTTAGAAATCCATTGTATTGAATATGGAAGGTCACCCACATGGAAATGTGGTGGTTCACCTTCCATGAGTTAGAAGGTCACCCATATGAAAATATGGTGATTCACCTTCCATGAGTTACAAAGCATATTTAATTGAAAATTACATACATATGACTTGTCCTTTTGTGTTTTATCTTCTACTAATGTGTCAACATGGCTAGAGATGCATTTTGGCTACAAAAATCTAAAAATAGAAAATTATTATTTTTAGTAAATATTTTATTTTGCATTTTTGAGGGCATTTGGAGTGTGTTTTTCAACAAAGTTGTCGACAACCTTGTCCCTATTGAAAATATTGTTTTCTCCCTAATCTTTCTGAGGCTTCTTGAACAGATCAAAACGAAGTTCCGAGCACAAAGTTAAGCTCCCAATAGTGCAGTTAGGATTAAAAAAATATTTTTTTCAGGCATAAAGCCATGCCCTAAAAAGGTCACATGCCTGGATCATTAGCCCCCCCCTGAAAAGCAATGGTCTCCATTGCGTCAATGTTTGTCATCAGGTGCAAAAATTGTTTCTTTATCTTATCTTTGTGAGCCATTCCCCTTGGTGACCAAGTTGTCCTGCCTTGACCACTTTGTACATATGAATGAATTGCCTTTTGGTGGTCTTAGTCCATGTGTCAACAATCTGATCCTCCTCCACTGGTGCTAAACTATTTGGATTGAGTTCTTCAATGTCCAACCTGTTCTTGTGCTATGGAAGTGTCCAACAAAGGTGGATCATAGGGCCTGAGAAATTCAACATTGAAGATCAGATGCAAACTAAGATACAATGGAAGATTCAATTCAAAGGCATTTTCTCCCACCTTCTTGGTAATGGTGTATGGTCCATAGTGAAGAGGTTTGATCTTCCTATGGGGTCCTACAAGTCTCTTGTTCTGAAGATATAACCATTCCTTATCTCCAACCTTGAATTGATATGGGATCCGGTGTTGGTCATGATGTTGCTTGTATTTCTGATTTGTCTTTTTCAAGAGGTCATGGACCTATTGTTGGATATGCTCAATCTGTTCCACAAACCGTGCTACCTTTTCTACTTCTTTTTGTCCTCAAGTCGAGTACTCCATGGGTTGCAAAGGGAGAGCTCCATTAGTGGGTGCCAAGGGTTGGAATCGAAAACAAACATGAAATGGGCTGTGTTTGGTAGAGTTGTGCAAAGCTCGATTATACCCATGCTTGTAGGCAGGCAAATTGATATGTCTGCGTTTAGTGAATAAGTTTTGTTATTTTGTAGTTTGTACACAAAGTGTTTGACGAAATGTGCATACATATATTTAATAAGGTTATAAAGTGGCAATGTAATATTTTATGCAATGTTAAGTGATGTATGGATAAGTCATGAGTCATAAGCTAGTTTGTCTTGTAGTGGGAAATAAAAAGTAATGTGAGTCAAATGGTTGTCAAATGTAATTTAGGAAAGTGATGAGGTGTTAGGAGGTTGCAACTAATTTGTGGTTCTATAAATAAGACCCTTGCCTCATTCATTCGGGTCATGTATGCTGACGGTGATGATCGTGATTGCTGGCCAATATGGTGGTTGTTAGGTCATGTGGTTGCTGTTGGCTGTAGATGATCCTTGGCATGAAGGAGATTCTGCATAGGGTTGCAGATTGTGTCTGTAAGAAGATGCTGTAACTGTAAATACTATTGTTAATACAAGATCTACTTATTTATCAGCTGCTATTGCTATTGTATGTTTCTTGTATGTATTGTCATTGCTAATTGCTGTAGAAGGTAGATCTGTAGGTTTATTTAAGTAGAAATGGAATTATGTTGTATTATGTTAAATTTTATTTCTACATTTTGGCGTTGTTGCCTATATGAGTTTGGGTCAAGCTTGGTGACATGGAGTTGTGAGAAGCAAGTCACTCGGGAAGGTGCAATACAACAGCCATGGAACACAACCAAAGAAGTAGATGAAGATGCAGATTTGTTTGTTGACGTTGACGAAGGGCTATACAGTGAGGCATGTATGACAACAACACAAAAGGAAGGAAGAATTATAGACTGCCAAACAAGTGAGAAAGTATGGTTGAGCATTGTCCAAGGGGAATGTGTACGACATACTGCCGTACGAATGGAGGAGTTTGTTGTACGAATGGAGTACATTGTACAAATGGGGTAGTCTGTTGTACCAATGAAAGGTGTCGTATGAGTGACATGTGTCGTACAAGCGACGTGCGTTGTACAAAGAGAGTTTGTCATGCAAATAGAGCTTGTTGTACATGTGCAAGTTGTACATACAAGCTGAAGGGTCGTAAAAGCCAGGTACAATAGGAATTGCCAGAAGGTGTTGGTGAGGAATTGCATACTGACAAAGAATGTTTGGCACTGGAGCAATCGCAAGTTGATGTGCTCGATGGTAAGCAGGATGGGAGTCCAACATCAGTGCAAATAGAAGATGGCATGTTTAATAGTGTTCAAGATGAGAGTATGGCACTAGGGGAACTACAGGTTGGTGTGCTCAATGGTGAGCAGGATAGGAGTCCAACATCAGAGCAACTGTAGGTTGGAACGTTCATGTTGCGTGGGAAGGGAGTTTGGCACAAGAGAAATTGCGGTGTGGTGTGCTTGATGTTATGCATGAAGGAGAGATACACAAACAACCACTGCCAATGTTAAGTCAACTTGTCACAACAAAGGCCAATTTGGGCATATTGTGTAAGTGTCCATTGTTTCATGGAGGAGCAACAAAACACCTGGTCAAACATAAGAGAATCTGCCTCATGATGTGGAAGGCGATCGAGGTGAATAATGACATAGACTGGAGGAGGTTATTCCCTGTGACATTTTGTGGAGTCACAATGGATTGGTACATGAGATTGCCAAAGGGCGAGTACCCAACATGGGAAGAGTTTCACGATGCATTCGTGAAAGAATTCCAGTTATTCCACGATGACAATGCGGTCATTGTTGAAATTTACAGAATGAGACAAGGTGACAATGAGTTTGTTCGTTTGTGCAATTGGAAGTTGAGTGGTTTGTTTACCCATATGGAGGTGGATCCACTACATGCATTGAAGAGGAGGTGGTTCATAGAGGGACTTCTTCCTACGTACCAAAAGAAGATCAGGGTGGTCCCTTCGACATCATATCAAGAGGCATTGGAGCAAGCCTTGAACTTGGAAAGTGATGCAAAGACATCACTAAAGTGTTGGGGTCATGTTAATGTAGACGAGAGTGACCCTGAGGATGAAAGTGATTTTCATGTGGAGAGTGACTTAGACAATGAGAGTGATTATTTTAAACATGAGAGTAGTTCATCGTTCAAGTTTTGGGGTCGAGAAGTCAGGGAAGGAAGTGACTCTGAAGAGAAGAACAATGATTCCCAAGATGAGTGTGACTTAGAGAGTACAAGATCATTGCTACAAGTATAAGGGAGGATGCCATTGTTTATACAGTATAATAATGAGGGCAAACCCATGGTGCAATGTTGGCGATGCCATTTGTGGGGGCACTTCGCACATGAATGTCAAAGTGCTGCAAGTTGAGATGAACCAGTGATGTGTAGAGAGTTTGAAAAGCCAAAGGAGTCACAACCCTTGCTAGGAAGCAAAGGAGGTGAACCTGATTGAGGATGTGAACTTGATGAACTTGATTGGAATTGAGGAGGTGAACTTGATTTCAATGGAGGCAGAATCTTGTAGGTAGTTGAGGATGTGTAGGAAGAAGTTATAGAAGTGGTTGAAACAAACAAGAAATAATGACAAATTGCCATACAAATAAAGGAGGAGGAAGTGTCATTTGACGATTTTCCATCGAAGGAAGTGCCATTTAACAAAGTGTCATCGAAGGAAGTGCCATTTAACAAAGTGTCGTTTGAGGAAGTGTCATCAGAGGAAGTACTATTAGAGGAAGTGTTGTATGAGGAATGTTTTACAAGAGTGGTTTTAACGATGAGTCTCATACAAATGGTACTGACGATGAGTGTTGTACAAGTATGGCCAACGAGTGTTGCTGTACAAGTGAAGTCGCCATAGAAGAGGAGGTGTCGTTCATGGACTTGCTGTTCAAGGAGGTGCCGTACAAGGAAGTGCCATACAAGGAGTGTTGTTAGGGGCTAAGTTAGAGGCCAAGAAGCAATCAATTGGAGCAAGAGAGTAGTAATTTGGAGCCAAGGGAAAGCTGCTTAAGTGGGTCGGGTGAAGGCTATTAAAGTGCAAATGAGGAGAAAAATTTAGATCAAGCAGTGATGGTTTTAGTGGGTACGTGTGAAGGGTGTTGCCCATTGACCTCGCAAGGGGGATCTCGACCCCTTGACCCTTGACACAGGTGGCGATGGGTGTTGCTTGTCATGTTTTTTATAGTTGTCATGTTCATTATGTTGATGCTACGGCTTATTATAGAAAGTGGAATGATAAATCAGAGAACTATGTGTTGCGAGCAACAATTTGAAGTGAAGTCTATTGCAAAAGATGTATGGAATAGGAGAAAACGGAAGGAGCGCGACAAGAGATTCTAGTACGTTGTTCAGTGCTTCTATCCCTAGTGTTCAGCTCATGTGTCGTTGAGGATGCTAACAAGTTTCGAGGAGGGGATAGATGTAGGCAGATAAATTGATATGTTTGCGCTTAGTGAATAAGTTTTGTTATTTTATAGTTTGTACAAAAAGTGTTTGACCATACATATATTTAATAAGATTATAAAGTGGCAATGTAATATTTCATGCAATGTTAAGTGATGTATGGATAAGTCATGAGTTAAATGACTTATATAGGAAACTGATGTAATATAGGAAACTGATGAGGTGTTGGGTGGTTGGAGGGTGCAACTATTTTTTGGTTGTATAAATAAGACCCTTGCCTCATTCATTCGGGTGATGTATGGTAACAGTGATGGTGATGGTTGTGGTGGCTGGCCGAGGGGTGTGGACATTGCTAGCCAATGAGGTGGTTGTCAGGTCATGTGGTTGTTGTTAGCTGCAGATGATTTTTGGCATGAAGGAAATTCTGCACAAGGTTGCAGATTGTGTCTGTAAGAAGATGCTGTAACTGTAAATATTATTGTTAATACAAGATCTGCTCATTCATTTATCATCTGCTGTTGCTATTGTATGTTTCTTGTATGTATTGTCATTGCTAATTGCTATAGAAGGTAGATTTGTAGATTTATTTAAGTAGAAATGAAATTGTGTTGAATTATGTTAAATTTTATTTCTACAATGCTGAATGTAGGGGAGGCTCTCATCCCATGTGCGTGGATGCTTGGAATTGTACATTTGAAGAAGATGTACAATAAATTGATTCACAACTTCTGTTTGGCCATCAGTTTGAGGATGGAAGGCTATGGAAATGGTCAACTTGGTGTCCATAATGCTCCTAAGGCTGGACCAAAAAATGCTTAAAAATTTGCTATCCTTGTTAGATACAATGGACTTTGGCAAGCCAAAGTTGAGCCACACATGACTAAAATAGAGCTTAGCAGTCTCTAATAGTCATTTAAAAAAAATGATCAAATACTACAAAAACACAATCATTACCACGCTTAGATATGGGCAAACCTGAGAGGAAATCTAGGGAGACGGAAAAGCTTAAAGGCTTGGATGGCATTGGCAATGGTGTATAATTATATAGCCCTTGCTTCTTGTTAGTTGGTTTGGCAACAATGTAGGGGGTACATGACTTGATGTAACTCTCAACATCATTCCTCATTTTGGGCCAATAGAAGTACTTTTGAAGAATTGCTAACATTTTTTCCACCCCAAAGTGACTTGTTTATTTGCTCAAGTGCGCTTCCCAAATCATCTTGGAGCGCTCACTGGTTGGTACACAAATATGTCCCATGTGATAGAGGAGATTATCGTGCAAATAAATATTTGAAACATGCTTACCCACACAAAGAGCTTGGCATGGATCTGCAAAATCAGAATCTGCTTGATACAAGGTGGACCGATTGGAAGTATCATGCCCACAAGAATCAAGAATGGTGGTGAATGCTATTATTGGACGTTGGCTCAAACAATCTGCTACTGAATTGGTACTCCCTTTCTTGTGCTTGATGATCAAATGAGACTGGTATAGATATGTAGCCCACTTTTTATGTCTTTCATTTCTTAGCTTACTCTGCATCTGAATGAACTCCAAAGGTTTGTGATCTGTGTGGATGATGGTTTCCTTGCCCAAGATGTAGTGCTTCCACTGTTTACATGCTTGGACAATGGCATAGAGCTCTTTGTCCTATGTGGGGTATTTTCGAACTGCTTCATTGAATGTTTCACTGTGATAAGCAATTGGATGCCCATGGTGTGTGAGGACAACTTCGAATACTCTGATACATCAGTCATTACCTCAAATGGTCGATGTAGATAAGGTAGGGGAAGTGTAGGAGCAGAACACATTTGGTCCTTCAACCTCTTAAATGCCTTCTATTGTGTATCTCCCCAATGGAACTTGGATTTGGAACCTCCTTTGGTTAGTTGGTGTAGTGACCAAGCAATGTCTGAGAACCCTAATATAAATCTTCGATAGAAATTGACAAGGCCCAAAAAGCTTTGAAGCTCTATTAGAGTCTTTGGGGTAGGCCAATCTCTAATTACCCAATTCTTCTCATGATCAATATGGACTTCCTCTTTGTCAACAATATACCCAAGGTATTGAATATTCGTCATGCTAAATGAACATTTCTCCAAATTAGCATATAGCTTGTGTCCATGTGAACACTACTTCATCTTCATTCTCTTCCGTAACTATCGAATTCATTTGCAGAGAAATATGAAGATAACCGATCCAACCAATTTTCTAGGGTATTAGCATTAATTTTTCCTTCAAAAGTAGGAATGTCAAAATTCACCTGAGCCTTAAAAGGTGTGAGAGCATTGGATGGTACTAGGGCAGTGAGAGATTGTGTGGAGGTTGTAGAGTTTGCAATAGGGAGTCGTTGAAGTATTTGAGCAAATTGGTCCATCGTCTCATTCCTCGTGTTCATGAGGGCTTTATTCAATATCTCCTTAAAAGGATTGATTGTCTTGATGTTGTCCATTCTACTTCTTGCCTGAGACCATTTGGAATGAATAGGGAGGTAATCAAAGGGATCTCACGTCTGATACCCAAACTTTCGATATCCTGGTCTCATGTTTATAGATATACACTCAAAAGATAGACCACTCTGATACCACTCATTTGAAACTCATAATTTGAAGTTAAGGAATATGAAGAAAGAGTGCAATTCAGAAATAACAAAGTATAACAAATCAAAACATAAGAGTTCATAAGCAAAATATTTTAATGATTTTGTTCGAAAAACAAAGTACATGTTGAACACGGAAATCTGCAAGTGCGATTTATGCTCGTGACTACAGTTCAATAAGTGGATGGGGAGCTTTTTACTCTCCCCAATCTTTGGAACTCAGGTTGGTTCCCTTCTACCTTCTATCTAAGGCTTAAAACAAAGAAAGAAACTACATAGAAAACGAAATAAGCAATTCAATCTTAAAATGTAGAAAACAAATCTAATCTACATTGTTTGAGTAGGGTGTAAGAGAAAGAAAAATGCAAAATATAGTTGAGCCTGTAGTAGGGTTTAAATCTGGTGCAATTGGCATTTTTAGCAGAAACCAAATAACTTCATTGTGTAAGATCTTCAAATACCTGCAACAACAATTAAAGAGGACTAACAAGGGAAAGAAGGGCAGAGCCATTGATTTCACACATCCATAAAGCAAAGGTCAGAGACAATCGAATATGAATGCCACGCACAACTCTTTATTGATTTTGAGATTTGAGTATTTTACAATTCTTACTCCAAAGAGTAGCTCTAGTATTACTTCAAAGGCCAAAAGACCATTACAAAAAACATTCAACTCTTATTTTTATTTGAACTTGTAGCCACGAAATGGACTACATAAAATGTACCTCAGTGATAATTACGAGGTGACTACATTATCCTTATTTGTTTACTAAAGATAGACACAAAGCGAGGTGCCTTGGTAGTAGGGCGCTCTAAAAGTGGGTCAATTGGAGAGAGTGGGGCGCCTGGAGAGCGGGGTGCCTGGAGAGTGGGGTGCTCGGAGAGCAGGTCACTTAGAGAGTGTTTCTACCTTGCTTTGTCTTCTGCCTCAACTTGTGCAACATACCTCTATTGGGGGAGCAAGGGTGCTCAGAGAGCAGGTCGTTGAGAGCAAGGTGCTCGGAAAGCAGGTTGCTTTGAGAGAGAGGCGCCTTGATAGTGGGTCGCTTGGAGAGTGGGGCACCCTCTTCCAAACACTTGTAAATGCAGAAATATATATTAATCTTACAAATCACAATATAGAATTGTTGGTATCTTCGAGGGGGCAATCTCCTTCAATACTTTGATTCAATATGCAAAAAAATATGTTCGTTTATGCCCCCTTGACTTTTAAAGATACACTTCATGCAACCCTAACCTAACGCTCAAGAGTTGGCTTACATGCAAAGTGCCACCTAAGCTAGAATCCTCTACCAAGCAAATAGTTACAGTCTTTATAACAGTTATATGAAATGACCTCACTTATCAAGGCGCCTCAAGTGCCACATACCATTACAAAATTTCATTAGAATAGGTTCCCCACATTGGAAAGGGATCATTACATAATAATGTTAGGATGGGTCTTAACAAAGAGACGTTTCGGTAAGTGAGTGCTTTATGGAGTGGAAAAATGTTCAAAGCGAAGCATCTATGAAGTTTTTCTTGGTCCCTTCACATTTTTCATACTAATTGCATGACAAAACTTGTTCTGGAAGCGATGGTAGTAGTCAACTACTATAGTACAGTGCAAGCAATCTATTATTCATGTCTTTACAATCAGGGGTGCATCTCTTGTTGTACAGTATTTTGGGTGTGTTAGAAATCCACCATATCAAATATGGAAGGTTACCCACATGGAGATGTGGTGGTTCACTTTCCATGGGTTCGAAGGTCACCCATATGAAAATGTGAGGATTCACTTTCCACGAGTTATCAAGTGCATTTAATTGAAAATTACATACATATGACTTGTCTTTTTGTGTTTTGTCTTTTAATAATGTGTCAACATGGAAGAGATGCATTTTGGATATGGAAATCCAAAAATAGAAAATTACTATTTTTAGTAACTATTTTGTTTTGGATTTTTGAGGGGCTTCGGAGAGTTTTTTCCACAAAGTTGTTAGCAACTTCGTCTACAACATGGTTGCCTACTGAAATTATTGTTCTCTCTCTAATATTTCCAATGCTTCTTGAATGGATCAAAATGGTGTCCCGAGCACAATCTTGTGCCCCCAACAGTGTAGTTAGGATCAAAAAAATAGTTATGTCATATGCCTGGATCAACCATTTGCATCAAACAAGGTTGTCCTCTTTCTTCTTCACTCTTTGGGATCTACATTGACAAGCTCGAAGAATTTATTCATCAAAACACAAATGAGGATGGTTGCCTTCTACATCATGTCTTGATAGCTATATTGCTTTTTGTAGATGATACAGTTCTTCTTGCTTATACTCCCAAGGCTTTGCAAAGACAGTTGAATGCACTTGCTCACTTTTTGACATAAAACAATTGGTAGTTAATTTTAGCAAGACTAAAGTGATGTTCTTCAATACATCAAAGGGTACCCTATCTAAGTTTTAGTTCTTCTATAAGCCTGAGTCGATTGAGATCACCATTGCTTACACCTTTTTGGGGGTTCAATTTAAAGGTCCCTCCCTTAATCTTTGGCTGGCTTCACAGTCTTGACTTCGCAAATATTACACATTTTCTTAGTCTTGAAATGCCAATGTTTCCAACAACACTTCCTAGACATACCTACAAAGATGTGCCTCTTTGATCTCATCATCAAACTCATAATTCTTATGGATCTAAGAGTTTGGGTCCAAGTCTAAGGTGTGTTGATTAGGCCTGCATTAAGAGGGTCCTGACTATTTTGCTTCATCAATTTATTCGATGTAAAATAATAGTTCCTCAATGTATTGTTTAGAATACATGTGGCACTCATCGTTTTTTCATTGTGAGCATCTTTATAATTATTTTTCAGCTTCATCACCTTAGATCCATGGGTGACTGCATCTCAGGCTGAGAGAGATACCAATATTTGGTGCTTTGCACCTTATAATGGATTACCTCTAGGTACGCTTCTAGTTGATATTGTGATGGTACTTGGAAGTTATTTCTCTAGTTTGTTGGCATCTTCATAGATCAATTACCTCCATTCAAATACTTTTTAAATGCTCTTCCCATCTTCTTCTTGATGAGAGGGTGATTAATGAAGTAGTTTGAAATGTTTCTTATTGACAATATATTCAAATCACTTTGGTCGCTCCATCTTAGCCTCTTAGTCCTAAGTTGGCCTTCTATAATAAAAATTTCGTGGAGATTGAGAATGGCATTATTACTTGTCCTGATTGTGTCCATTGGACACATAGCCTTAGGATTCCTATTGGTCAGCTCATAGTGTGCTCACATCAGTTGTGAGAGGGGAGACACCACCATATTCCTTGGGAGGATAGGATATGTTGTCTTTGCTCTCTTTAGGAGGTAGAGACTAAAGAACATTTCATCTTTAGGTGTCTTATTTATTATGAGATTCAAGGGTGCTACTATTATTTGTATAGAGACTTGGGTGGATCGCTGCCACTTTTTAGCTATCTTGACTAAAGATGCTTGGCTCTATACCTTAGGGAAGCTATTGCTCTTTGATGTCAGTTATTATAGGGGAGATGGACTACTACTTAACTAATTACCTCACTGTTTCACTCTATCTTTGTAGTCTAGAGTATTAAGCTCTCATTTGAAGCTACAACTGTCTAGAATGTTAATGACATATCTGTGTGCTCTTGTTTGCATACGAGACTGACTACTAGGACTTTGATTCTTTCTTTTTCTTACATGCGATTGGACATAACTACAGTTCTTCAATGTCGGGTTTTGGCCGGTCATGTATCGAGGAGTCTCGGACAGACACAACTTAGTAGTTTCCTATATTTATCTGTTGGTTCCACGGCCATGGATGCTAGAAAAATCTTTAGGGATTGAACTCCTTGTCCACCTAGGATTTTCCAATCAGCCCCCCTTAGTCCTGGCCATACTCTTGGAGTTTTCTCAAATCTTGTGTTGGTCCTTTTGGGATTGTTGGTGACAATGATGATTGTGCTTCTACTTCCACCATAGATTAGTGTTGGTGCTTGGATCTAGTGGAGCCTCTTTCTATTCTCTTTTACCATGATTGGTAGCGCTCTCTACACCATTACTTTTATCATGTTAGGGATTATCCATTTTGGGTAACACTCGAGGGTAATTTTATTCCATAGGGTTCTTCCACTTCAATGGAGTTTACACTAGATTCTTTCCTCTAGTTTAGCTTGTTTTTGTAGTATCTTTAGTTATGATAGTGCATTGTAACAACTCTGTTTGATAAGTCCCATTGGCCTGCTTTGCCCATCCATGGATATTAATAAAATTATCTTATCTGATCTGATGACACTTAGGTTTGAACATGTCCAGGTTGAAGACATGTTATTAGAGGAATAAGTTGTATACAATTTCATTAATCACTTTTATGCTGCATCATCCTTGCCATGTTATTTTTAACAAGTTTTTCTCCATTTCATGCATTATAATGTGTATTTTTTTTGGTGTTGACTTGCCTTGTACTTTGACTTCATGTATAGACTGTAAAGGTTTTATTTGAACTCTGTTTCTTTTAAGATGAATTCTTTACGAGTCCATATTAAAAACTTTGTTTAAATATTTATCAAGGTTGAAGGGAAATTTGTTTTCATGATTTAAAAGCATACATATATTTTCTAGTGATCACCTTGCGACACACTTTTATGTAGGAAGAATCTGATCATATTTTCTAACTTTGATTTGTCAGATTTTGCAGTTATGGAATTAGTTTGTCAGTTGTGCCTCCCTAGACAAGCTTATGCCTTAGGTCATACACATGAGCTTGCATCCTTATGTGGGAGGCTATATAGAAGAACAGGGAATGGCTTTTGTAGCAGAAGAGGAGCAGTGGGGAAATTATCCCATCAAACCAGAATGGCTGCAATTAAATCAAATTCAATTAGATCAAAGGGTTAGGCCTCTTCAAAATAATTGTTACTTAGAATGCTTTTGTTTTCTCTTTAAAATATAATCTCTTGTTCTGGGTTGTATCTAAATATTTTGATTAATTTGAGGACAAAATCTCATAGAAAAAAGTGGGTTATAAAGCCTAACACAAGCAACATTGGATGGAGGATATCTCAAAAGATGCAACCAAATATTATAGTTTGATTTCTAGCCTTAGACACATGATGACAACAGAGGGTGTTTCAGGGTTATCATGATTGCATAATATAGACACTAGTTCTAACTTGGTGCCATCCCAAGCACCACCTCGTACTTGTAAATAGAATAAGTGCGTCAGAAGTCAAGTACACACACATGCAATTTTGAGTGGAATAGTTTTGAATTCATTGTAATGTTTTGTGAAGTACTAGTTAACATACAGATGATTAATGAGTCATATAGTTAGACATGAAATGAAATGTAAATGTATGACAAATGTAATGTATAATTGATGTATCAGGTTGGTAGTTGGAGGAATAACCACCTCCCACAAGTATAAATAGGACCCCTCATTCATTGAGCGGGTATGTACATATGGACTGGTGTGCATATAGAGGAGAGATGCATAGAAGAGTATGAAGATAACTGTATTGCATACAGATATGTATTCTTGCTGATAATAATAATACCATTCAGCCATTGTCATGCAGATTGTGTAGTCTTTATGCATGTGTTTGTATTTGATTGTCATTGTTGTAGATAGAATATCCAAACTATTTCCACTTATTTCTGTTTGTTGTAGATAACTGTACTAGGCAGTCTGGATCTTGAACCTAGGCCGTCTGATGCAAGATTCGGGCTGTTGAAGTCAAAGCTGTCTAGGACCAGATAGTTTGAAGGTGGGCCAAAAGATAGGCAAGTCGTATGGAGTGTATCAAGGCTGTATGACTGTAGACAAGGTCATCTGAATTGCTGTGTTATGCAAGGCTGTTAAGGGTGAAGACGTATTGCAGGCCATCTGGATTGAGATCGTTTTGAGTGTTACTCAAACTGCATGTTGCAGAGTTACTTCACCAACCCACTATGTCATTCATTCTTTGTTCCTTCAATTGTGGAATATGACCGCCGTGCTACATTTGCAATCGTTGTCATCTAAAGTTTTAACTAGTGATCACATGGAGCTTGGAGACGGGATATGTGGATGATGGGTAACTTGACACGATGACATGGGAGACATGAATGCGGAAGGACGAGAGAACAACGGAAAAGACGAAGTTTGAGGATCGCACAACAACAAGACCGAGGAGAGCGTAGATGTGCAGAGCACGTGTACGACTTGCATATTGGTGAGGAAGACTTGCATGCTGACAGTGCACTTATTGGCATGGAGATACGAGTGCCAGAGGTAGAGGAAGTGTGGAACCCTCAAGAGGAGGGAAGTTGACATGAAAGGTGGCAAATATTATTTTTGACAATGGAGGACGGTGCACAAGTGGATGAGTTGCATGCAAATGAAGATCGGGCCAAGTAGATCGTTCGCGCAAGTGGTGAAGGAAGCATCAATGTGGATCACACACAAGACGAGGCAGAGCAACTAATGACTCCAACACAATTGTAGGGGAAAGTGCCTAGACGTGCGGAGGATGGGAGTCAAGCACAAGGGAAATCATGGGAGAGTGTGCATGAAAGACCAGAACTGACTCTCGTATAGTCATGAAGGAGATCGCCGAGTGTAGGTGTGCAAGGAAGTGGCCGAAGATTGTTTGTGGATGACCAATCGCCAACAGAAGGTTCGTTGAGTGGAGACGAACAACAACCAATGGCAAATATTATTGCAGTTACGGGCAAGCAAAAGTGTTCGAAGTTTATAGGAGACAGGAGAGAAGATCTCGAACGCCACATTGGAATGTGTGAAATGATATGGAAGGCGAATGAGTTACGGATGAGGATTACATGGCTGAGATTGTTCCCGACAACATTACAAGTAGTGATTGATTGGCATTTAAAGAGAGAAATCCTTCACGAATTGGACAGAATTGAAGACTGAATTCGATAAGTTCAGTTTGCTTCATGATGATACAAAGATCATTGGCAAGATTTGTTCAACAAAGCAGAAAAAGGACAAAAACATTAAATCGTATCATTGTTGTCTAAAGGAACTCATCAGCAAGATGGAGGCCAATCCAGTAGATGGGCTACAAAAGCAATGGTTCTTGGATAGACTACTGCCACAATATAAGAAGATGAAAGTGCTTTTGCCAATCACTTGTCAAGAAACCTTTGATAGAGCGCTGAAATTAGAAAACTAAATGAAGTCGATAGCAGCTAGAGGAGGAAGTACGAGTCACGACTAGGACAATGATTTGGATAGTGACCTGCCATAATCCATGCCATGCGGAAGGACCTACAGCATATGATAAATGACATGAAGGTCGAGAAGAAAAAGGAGGACATTTGGTGCTCGAATGTAAATCAATAGTCCACACCAATGTTTATTTTCCAAAGAAGGCATATTGCAATATCTTGAAGTTGTAGGACATGCTATTGCAAATTACCCATTTAATCTGCAAGCTGCAAAGAAACATTGATGGTGCAAAAGGAGGCAAAAGAAGAAAAACCCAGTACTTCAAAAAGTGGATAAGAAGCAACGAGGGGCAAGTATTATAACAACCGCCAAGGGAGGAGACAACCACAACAAGGGAATCAATTTGTAGGAGGCAAGGGTTGATTACAATATGATTCAGAGGGAAGGCCAATAATTCAGTGCAGAAGATGTCAAGAGTGGGGACACTTATTATGTGATTGTATGAATGATCCAACAAAAGGCAATGGGAACAATAATGCAATGATGTGTAGATGGTGTAGACTTGGCAACTAGGAGGTAAATTGTCCGGAAAAAGGCAAGTACGATTAACTCACAATATGTCAATTTTATTGACATAGAGGAGCCTCAACAAGAACAACAATAAACACAGGAGAAGCACATGTTGGCAGTAACTCGGGCATAAGCATGGAAAATGGAGCAATACCCGAACCTTGCTAAGAATGTAATGTCCCCTTCTAATCAACTAGTGGGAGCACATAGAGACTAGCCTATACACGGGTTCCCGTAGGCTATGTCATATGGATGAGAGCCTTTAGAGATATTTTGAGACAGCTTTTGGATTCTTAGAGCTCAGTTTTGGTGGTCGTTCGGGATCAAACGGAGCTAGGATGTTGGAATTGCTATTTTTAGCAGAGTCGGGTTTTAGGGTTTCTTGCCGAGCGGACAAGGGGATGTTGTTCTACAACGAAATGGGTATCCAGAACAGGTTTCAGTTGGTCAATCGGAGTTTCATAAGGCAGAGTTTTTAAAGCGCAAAGCTTGGCTTTATTAAGTGAAATATTAAATTCATTTTATAAAGTTAAATCTTTATATTATAATTAAAGGGAAAGAAATGTTTATCCCACATTGAGCGTGCAAAAAAGAGTTTGCCAAGGAGGAGCCTATTTATTCGGTGGCTTGGTCTCATTTCAGACATTATGGTTTATGTTATTTCTTCTCTTGGAGATTAAGGCCGGTGGCTGATATTTCTTCATCGAAAGGGACGGAAACCCCAATCGATAACCCGATGGACGAAACCCCGAAGGACAGATCGGTTCCATTTCAGGGATCAACAGTGTGCAGATTGTTGAAGTTCTGAGGACGGAAACCCTCAGTTTTGGAGAAGGGAGCTGGACGAAAACCCAGTTCTTGGCTGGTGAATTCACTTAGGATTCACGCTTATGTAATTCAATCAAAGATTCAGAGGTTTATAGTCCATCAGTTGGAGATAATAGCAAATTGGTATGTTTATAATGATATTTTGAAGACATTTATCCATATGGAATTTCTTAACATTGTTGTTAATTTCCTGATATGAATTAATAAGCTATTTTGATCATGGGTTCTGCATAAAAATCGATTATTCAGTGTTAAATCCATCTGGGTATCATTGCATGTTGTTGTTATTGGCTTCTTTCATTTGGGTATTATTGCATGTTCAAATTAATCCATAGTTATTGCAAAGACAAACCAAAACCACAATAAAAAACTTTTTATCCAGATTTGGGGGTGGAACATTATAGTGGTATCAGAGCTGGTTTTTCTTGCCAGCCTGTTCAGGGTTTCATTGCGAATTTTGTGAAGTTTTCTATCAAAGACAAAATTCTCAGGTTTGATTTGGTGGAAATAATTCTTTGTCTAAAATTATATTGCTTGAAATTTGCGGAGTATAGAAGATTAGCAGACGATAGGGTTTTGCTGTGGAATCCCGATTGAAGGTTTAGTATATGTTGTGGAATATTAATAATTCATACTTAAAGAGAATCGATTGTTGTGAGAAGATATTATTTCAGTAGGTTTGGCCAAATATAACGTTCAACAATTTCCAGAAAGCACGGGCTCCTAATTGTTCAACAACTCCTTTCTCTTTTCTCAGGCGTTGTCAGTAAAGGAGCAATT